>CM062294.1:459411009-459813509 GCA_031216915.1 Pictodentalium vernedei | reverse complement strand
ATCAATTGTTGCACACAAAATCATTTCATCCTCAACATACATTTAAAGGTATCATCAAATCACAGCTCATTCGTTTCCACCGCAATTCAAGTGATAAGGTAAATTTCAATGAGGCTTGTTCTACTCTATTTGGCGCCCTCAGATCGAGAGGGTACTCGCTGCGCCTCTTGCGTAGCCTGAAATCCCAAACCCTGAAAAAGCTCGAAAGTCCAGCTGAAACTACCGATTTCGAACCACTGAAGATTGAACACAACAGACCGTTGCAGAATGGTAGTGGCGCGGTATTTAATTGCAAAAAGCCTCGTTGCAGACTGCATACTTTTATGCCTGATCAGAAAGAGGAATTTTCCTCCGAACAAACGAAAAATCATTATCAGATCCGTAACCCCCTCCATTGTGATTCACCAAACATTATTTACCTTATCACTTGTAAGCGATGTCGGAAACAGTATGTTGGTCAAAGTCAAAATCCTTTTCGAGAACGTGCTACTAGACACAAACAGGATATAAAACATAATGCTGATGCCCCAGTAGCACAACATTTTAACCTTCCTGGCCATTCTTTGGACGATTTCGAAATCCATCCTATTGAACAACCACCAATTAAAGACACATTAGAAGAAACGGATGAATTTAGAAAAAAAACGTGAAGCTTTTTGGATCAATACGCTTCAAACTCTCTGGCCATTTGGTATGAACATATCAGAGGGCGAATGCGAAAGGAGGTCCATCATTCCTTTTACTTTAACGTACAACAGAATGAATATCGAAATAGCAAAAATGTTAAAAGATGAATTCAATTTTACCAATGCTAAATTAAATGAACCTTTGAATCTTCGACCTGTCATCGCCTATAAGAAAAACAAAAGCTTGCGTAACATCCTTGTAAGGACTAAATTAGAGCCCATCAATGAATAACACCAATTTCTGCCAGTCAGTTTAACCAGTTCCTAAGCTCATCACTTAGTTTAAATCAATTTTGTGTACTTTTTTGTCATGTTTGAAACCAATCAGGGTTCAGTAAATGAAAACAATTTTTCGGCGGCATATTAAAAGAAAAAAACGTTTCAGTATGAAATGTCTGTGCCAGTGCGATTTTTTAACCTCAAACACACACACACACACACACACACACACACACACAGTCTTGTTTTCCCTACATACCGAGGTACCCCATTGTCTGTCCTTTGTGTGGACTAACGGTTTCAACCTCGTTTTGCCGGTACAGTTCTGGGAAAACAACCGAGGTAAAGGGTTTCTTTTGTCTTTTGTACCTCGGTAAGGCGAAACACGCAAACTCTTTTGTCTAGTTACCTCGTCAAGTTGGTAAGACAAACGCACACACACACACACACACAACCCCCCACACACACAGACACACAGACACACACACACACACAACACACACACACACACACACACACACACACACACACACACACACACACACACACACACACACACACACACACACACACACACACACACACGGTCGGACGGACGGACACACGGACGGACACACGCACACTTCATTCACTATATGCCACCCGACCTAAATCGGGGGACATAAAAATAGAAAAAAATATCATACAGTCATAAAAAATGTCCTAATTATTATAAAGTTTAGGAAGAGAGGATTTGATAAAATTAGCTCATAAAGAGGTTTTCAAACGAATTTCTCGCAATTGGAGAAAAACAAATCTCATCAGTTCCATAAGCAGTAAGAAAATGTAATGCAACAGGTAAAGAAGGCAGTCAATGAAGCGGGTGTTACGGTTGGCAAGAAGAGAATGATTGACTTATTGTATGGGTTGGTGGTAAAAACGGCTCATTTAGAGACGACACCTACATCGGAAAGAGAAGACTGGAACTGAAGACGGTTATTGCTAAAAAAACGACGACAAAAAGAACCCACTTTCTCTCCAGTCGATCATTCAGTTGTTTTCAAGAATTCTGAGGACGTTGGAAATCGAATGTCTTGTGGGATACTACGAGGTTTCATTCCTTCAGAAAGTTAAAACTTTAGCCGTGAAAGCAATCAAAGATTGCGCGAACAGAGGGATCAAGATTAAGATGGTTCTGTCGTGTTAGTTTGAAACAAAAAACATCGTCAAAAACGAACAGGTCGTGAATGAGAAGAATGGGAAGTCTGCGATTAAAAAAGATTACAGATCTAGTGAATTAGGCTGATATTTTCACACTACTGTGGAAACGATCACCCAAGCTTCCTACATATTTGTGCTGTATGAGTCGATGAGTGAAAAAATGGAGCAAAAAATGTCGAAATGGTCACGCGAGGATAGTAATTGGGTTCCCAGAAACGTAAAAAATTTAGAACAATAATATACTATTAATATAGCACCAAAATTATAGTTCAGAGATTTTGAACCATATTCTAAGGCGCTGTACATTTCACTGAGCTTGAGCAAACTTACAAACAGAATATATACAGTGTCTTTCAGTCCAGAATATTATTTGTAGGCTTTCTGAAATAGATATGTTTTGAGATCTAAATGTTCCGGTAAATTATTTCAGAAGTGAGGACCAGAAATGAGAATAACCTATCTCCAAATGTCTTACACCTATTTTGTGAAACATGCAGTAACATTTTACCGTCGAACCTCAGTTTGTATTGACACACATTCTGGGCACTGATGAGTTTTTATAAACAGGCTGGTAACATGCTATTTTGTACCTTAAAAACCAATAATAAAGTTTTTAAAATTATTCTGTATTTTACTGGCAGCTAATTCAGATCCGCCAGAACAGGAGTGATTTGTTGAGATCGTGATACCCTACATACCACTCGAGCTGATGCATTCACTACTTTCTGCAGGCAACAGTACTATTATTGTGACAGGTTGTAAAGTAAGGCATTACAATAATCCAAATGTGAAATTACAATGGCATGAATCAGACTTTTTGTGGAGTCATTTGTAACGAACTGTCCTGTCTGTTTAATTGTGTACAGCGCTCTAGAAGCTTTATTGTGCGTATGTTTAACATGTTAGTCCGTAGACATGTTTAACTAGAAGAAGGCACCAAGATTACGTGCACTGTTAATTGCGCTGATGATGGAATCTCTTCCCTTTACTGAATTGATGTTAACTTCAGTGAGTTGCTGTCGTGAACCAGTTATCAAAGATTCAGTCTTAACATTTATCATTAATTTATCATGATTTGCTTCTCCTCTGACGTGATGAGATCCACATTGATAAGTACACGACCTCTCTGATTCGAATGAAACGTGTTTCGAGCTTCCCAAATTCTTTCCCTTAGAAAACGCGATAATCAATGTTCAAAATAATGATAACGAGTGTGTCACGCCGACCCTGACTTCTGTCGATCATGAACTAGAACTTGTGTTGAAATACAGGAAAACGAGTGTAGAATTCGACTTGTGTGGCATTTTCTTTCCCACACTGTTAAAAGATATAAATAGTTTCGAAAAGCAAAATACATCTATATTCAATAGTGTGTTAGGTTACGACGAGGACAGGAAAAACAACAAGAATATTTATCCTCTGAAAATAAACTCTTACAACAAAAAGAGTAAAAAATATGTGATTCTGCTTCTCCTCTAACATGATGAAATTCATCACTATTGTTACGTAAATTCTTTGTCTAAAATGAAAAGGGGACGACACTTGCAAACAAAATTATTGAATAACTTGTTTTCATGTTTTACATAAAAAACATAGCCTATAGCCCCTCATTGGAATGAACTCAAGCTATGTTTTTGAAGCAAAAGATGTGAAATAATTAAATTTGATTTGCAATTGTTGTGGATAGCGTTGACCGGTTGGTTTTGGTCGTTATGTTGGATAAAGGGTTAGGAGTCTGAGACGAGTGAATGCGACTTCCACGAGCCAACATAATGCCAAAACGTTCTTTTGTCTCGGGTCTTTGAATTCGTTTCGTAAGGAAGAACAAATGCATGAACACCAGAAATACTACATGTATGCGAATCAGAAGACTGTAGGGGGTGGAGATGACTAATATAATATTAGAAAGTTTCTTTTCATGTTCTATCGGTTGATAGTACCTGAGGTTGTGTGATTTCTGAAATAAAACCTGAAGGTTTTATTTCAGAATTCACACAAACTCAGGTACTATCGACCGATAGAACATGAACAGAAACGTTCTAATTATTTTATTATGCCGAACAAAAAATAACGTTCATTGTTAAGCGTTAACAGCAACATGCCATCAATCTTGTAACAACAATGTAGTCGAATCCAAAAACATGACGTCATTTCGAACAAATGACGTCTCTTCGAAAATGACTTGTCACAAGTGCCGTTGCTTTGGGAGTTTCTATATCAACAAATGCCAGTGTTTACAGCTGCATCATGCGGTTCATGTTTTAATTCATTGTTAATGCTTGTGTGATAAGTGGTATAAATTAATGGAATATAAATTCACGTTTCTCGGACGACAACAGTTGATAGAATTAAGCGGAGTGAAACAATTTATTTTGAACTTCAGGCGGAGGCTCAGTGAGCTCGACGATTACTAAACTTGTGGAAATATAATTGATTGAATTCATGCCTCATATTCAGGATTCACTGAAGTGGTGAACAACACGTGAGTTTTTAATATTTCTGATTCTTTTGAATTCATTGTTTGCAGTTAAAATTGAAAACACACCCACTGAAGATGATATATTTGTTGGTAAGTATGTGTCTACCGGTGTTGAAAAAAGTTAAACGGACACGGAGCCAGCGTTTGGTGTTGAGAAATTCCAATCGACGCTGATCAATGGAAGTGGCGCTTACATGTTCTTCGTTCTCTTGTCTCCAGGGAAAAACGCTCCGATAGTACCCGTGTTTTGCCCCAAAACTCCAGTACTATGACTTTTAGAAGGTGTCAAATTAACCAAGCACCGCTGATGTTACACACGTGAGGCATAATAAACCTGGTTAGATCATCACTCCCTTCACTCTCCATATAAATGTTGGAGAGTTCGGTTATGCGGCTAAGCAAATTTTGAATGTTTTACGGAGAGGAAAGCTTTTTGTCGACACGATGCTGGCGATAGTTTCACTAAGCCCTATCAAAAACAAACACTGTCGCGATTTTGTTATTATTTTAAATGTTACTTTGTTTATTATTGTTTTTAGTGAACATTTGTATTTATTTTATTTTCTGCCTCTTTGTTTTCCCAAAACAACTGTTTATAGTTAATTTTGTGGTTACTTTCAAAACATATCAAACAATACGATGCTGGGAGTGGAATACCATTTCCGGCGAGTGTGAGTGGGAATACGATTTGTTTGGGGGGAAGAAAAACAAATGAAAACAAAATGAGACTACAAACACCATCTCACCACCTGTGTTACATAATGGTTTCCTGTTACATTCACACCATCTATAAAGACTGAGGAGAAACGAAAATCGTAACATCAAAATACCTCCGTTTGGGTTTGGTTTCGACATCTGATATTTTTTTGTTCATCCTCATGCATTTTAAATAACGACTTTGGTCCGTTCTAACCACCAAAGAGGATATCTGTCATTTTGTTGGAAGTTGCTTAGATGTCATTTCATAGTAAAACTCCTAAATCACATCATTTTGCGAGATGATATAAATCAAACGTACTGTGTATTCCACGAACTGCAAAAGGGACACTTTATTAGGCTTTTCCCTCTGAAAAAACTTTTGTTTTTCTACGGATTATTATTTTTTAACACAATTTTGCACACGCATAGAAGAGCAAAAAATCTAAAAATGTACCGAAGCAGAATTTTCAATTTAATCCTTATTTCGTCGGATGTGGCAAGAAACTGTCAAAATTAGGGTTTATAGGCACTTTCTCGAAACGTGTGTGACGAATCCACTATCCCCAACCCAACACAAGTCTAGATTCAATTTCTCCCTCCCAAAAACAGTTCGATCAGCCGAGGCGGTGCGGTTTCTAAAACCACATCACCCCAGATGGTCGAACTATTTTATAAGAGATATTTAACATTTGCGTTTCCGACCGGGCTTTAAAATAAGGAAAAGGGATCGCAGTTATAATGGGTAGGTCGGAGCCCCACATAAAGTTCTCGGGTAGATGACCCACCTTTAGACTGAAATTAAAAACTACAAACCATCAAGATGTAGCAAGGTAACAATAATTCAACACTAAGAAATGTTATGGTATAATTTATTGAATGAAATTAAACATTATTACATATCCAAAAAGCGTTTGTTTCACTATCTTAAATTGGGCTGAAATTCGGAGGCTAGAGAAAAAAAAATATCAAGAATCCGATAAACAAGGCCCTTTTTATTATGTCCAGGCCACCCAGATTTTCTAATATAATATTAGGAGACTACTATTCTCCCATAGAGGACGTACCAATGACCAAAGGGAACTGTCATAAGAAGCTTCCACCCTCGAAGAACCAGAGTTCGTCGAGTGTGAAGTCTTCCAATATAAATGAGGAGTCACCTTCGTTCCTCCATAGATGTTATCTCCCAAGAGTAATGATCAGGACTACACAGGTAAGAAGCTTTTACCCTCGAAGAACCAGAGTTCGTCGAGTGTGAAGTCTTCCAAATATAAATGAGGAGTCACCGCTGCTCCTCCATAGGTATCATACCAAATATCAATAATCAGGCCTCAATCAAGTAAGAAGCTTTCACCCTCGAAGAACCAGAGTTCGTCGAGTGTGAAGTCTTCCAATATAAATGAGGAGTTACCGCTGCTCCTCCATAGGTGTCATACCAAATATCAATAATCAGGCCTCAATCAAGTAAGAAGCTTTCACCCTCGAAGAACCAGAGTTCGTCGAGTGTGAAGTCTTCCAAATATAAATGAGGAATCACCTACATTCCTCCATAGATGCCATCTCCCAATAGTAATGGTCAGGACTACACAGGTAAGAAGCTTTCACCCTCGAAGAACCAGAGTTCGTCGAGTGTGAAGTCTTCCAAATATAAATGAGGAGTCACCGCTGCTCCTCCATAGGTATCATACCAAATATCAATAATCAGGCCTCAATCAAGTAAGAAGCTTTCACCCTCGAAGAACCAGAGTTCGTCGAGTGTGAAGTCTTCCAATATAAATGAGGAGTTACCGCTGCTCCTCCATAGGTGTCATACCAAATATCAATAATCAGGCCTCAATCAAGTAAGAAGCTTTCACCCTCGAAGAACCAGAGTTCGTCGAGTGTGAAGTCTTCCAAATATAAATGAGGAATCACCTACATTCCTCCATAGATGTCATCTCCCAATAGTAATGGTCAGGACTACACAGGTAAGAAGCTTTCACCCTCGAAGAGCCAAAGTTCGTCGAGTGTGAAGTCTTCCACATATAAATAAGGAGTCACCTCTGCTCCTCCATAGGTGTCATACCAAATATTAATAATCAGGCCTCAATCAAGTAAGAAGCTTTCACCCTCGAAGAACCAGAGTTCGTCGAGTGTGAAGTCTTCCAAATATAAATGAGGAGTCACCGCTGCTCCTCCATAGGTGTCATACCAAATATCAATAATCAGGCCTCAATCAAGTAAGAAGCTTTCACCCTCGAAGAACCAGAGTTCGTCGAGTGTGAAGTCTTCCTCATATAAATAAGGAGTCACCGCTGCTCCTCCATAGGTGTCATACCAAATATCAATAATCAGGCCTCAATCAAGTAAGAAGCTTTCACCCTCGAAGAACCAAAGTTCGTCGAGTGTGAAGTCTTCCACATATAACTAAGGAGTCACCTCCGCGCTGCCATCTCTGACACCCCGCACACTCGGTGACTACCCAACAAGAAGAACTCACACTCGACAAAAGTTTGTCGAAGGCGAAATTCTTCAAAAAAAATATTCCCGGAGTTCCAGAGAAAAAAAACTACTCTAAAACTTACTTAACTCTGATTCCATTGATCCGACAAACGGAGAAAAAAGAATACCAAATAAATTCCTAAATAACTATCCCAGTCTCACCAATGGCACAGAGAATTCGGTGTTTAGTTTCTCATTCCGGAACTCCAAGGAATTACTATTTAAACTCATGACCAGCCGGCTCTTCCCAAACCTTCCAGAGAAAAGCTAAACAACCTACCCCAGTGAAATCCTATCTCGAACTGACTTTTTCGACGGTCCAGCTCACCCACTTCAATTCATACACAACACGAAAAAATCATGCAACCTCTGAAATCTTGTATCAATTCAGGAAATCGCTGGTGTGTGCATTTCCCTCAGTGAAACTTGACAACAATTCAATCAACCGTTACTAGATCTCGTGCTACCTGACACTCTAATCACTGGTGGAGACAACCACCACAGAGAGAGCAAATAAGTAATATGGAATTAACCCCTGTTGGACGACAAACCCCCGACTCCATTTATCAAAAAACAGCACACTACCCCCACCCCAAGGTAAACGTCCTCGTTTTTGGATGGCTCAGATAGTGTTTTTGATTTCTTATTAATAAAGATAAAAATAAATAAAAAAAAAAAAATGATTAATGATTTATAATGACTATATTTACACAAAAAAAAAATGGGTCCGAAAAAAAAAAAATTGAGTACGATCTGTTCATACCTACTATCTAGATTAAATCTTTAGGCATGGGAAGTGCTACATCTGACGGAATAATCCGCCATCACATTTAATGTTTTATACAGCGGTAGGCAGGCCTGGGATACAGAAATCCAACCACCGACCAATTTCAATAAAAATTGAAACCGCTTACCGCCACGATCACTGGCATGCGATAAGAGATGTTACCGCCTGGATTAGTTAAATCCCTGATCCGAAGAAAGCCACCACTATAACTTATATATTTATAAAACAATTAAACGGACCATACTTCATTGGAACACTACCCATAATTTACTACATATGAATTTTATCATCGTCCAGATGATGCTGCTCGCAGCGCCAAAAACTATCTTGGAAACCCTGCACACTACTGTATCCTTTTCATCACGACAACCCAGACAACAGCCACAAGATCCATTTATTGTTGGCGCGCTTGAATCATTCTAGATTAGAAAACAATTATCCAATATTTTTATGAATCCCGGAACTCTATTTCTCAATCGCCAACTGCATATTTCCAATTCAAAACAGTTGCAATTAATGCTTCGCTTGGGCAGCATAGTGAGCCCAACAAGGAATCACCATACCATGCCCAATCGAACCATCAACAGAGCCAACAATTGCCATCAAGGTCAATGTGAAATATCTCCAACTTTCACATTAATCACTTCTTTCCCACTTAATAAACCATCAACACATTCCCAATCACCCTGACTAGGGGGTTTTAAATTACAACATCTGGTGAATTTTCCTTTTTATTCTATCCCAAAAATTCTTTTGTGCATTCGGCCGGAGATGTACACCATCTGACAGAAAATGATGAGGATAAACCTGTCGATGGTGAAAATATAAAATATCTTCATCACCTACAGCCTTAAAAGCATCATTGACAGCCATACGTCTAAACTCATAAATCTCATAAGATACATTTCGGGGCTTTACTCTAGGAAATATACTACCTAATGTTATTTTCTTCACCCCAGCAAGCTTCCATTTCTTTAGCAATTCTCGGAGGTCCCGCAGGAAACATTCAAAAGAGAATGTAACGCAATCAATATCATTACCCCCAATCTGAAGAACTATCCATCTAGCCCCTCTGACATTAATATTTTGCAAATGGCTAATCTTTCCCCCAGGTATCCCAACAAATTTCACGGAGGCAAACGGTATGGTACAATGCCATACTTCTGGGCACAATAATAAAAATCGGTACAATCTCGCCACAAAACTGTGTCCAATCACCAGACCCTCCATTTTAAGGAGTCAAAATTAAATCCTAAAAAGCAAAGTTAAATTAGGAAGGTTTACAAGAACCAATTCACATTCAAGAGTCAATGTTAATGGACAACTGTCAATATCGTCTGAACTCATAACCATCAAATACCATGATACACCTACACAACTTCACTGTCACTGGACAACCATCAATATCGTCTGGTTTCATCACCATCAAATACCATGATACACACACATAATTTCAATGTCAATGGACAAATATCAGTATCATCTGGATTCATCGCCATTAAATACCATGACTCACATACATAATTTCAATGTCAATGGACAACATCAGTACCGCCCGGACTCATCGCCATCAAATACCATGATACACATACATAATTTCACCGTCAATGGACAAACATCAGTATCATCTGGATTCATCGCCATCAAATACCATGATACACATACATAATTTCAATGTCAATGGATAATATCAGTATCGTCTGGATTCATCGCCATCAAATACCATGATACACATACATAATTTCACTGTCACTGGACAACTACCAGTATCGTCTGGATTCATCGCCATCAAATACCATGATACACATACATAATTTCAATGTCAATGGACAACATCAGTATCGTCTGGATTCATCGCCATCAAATACCATGATACACATACATAATTTCAATGTCAATGGACAACATCAGTATCGTCTGGATTCATCGCCATCAAATACCATGATACACATACATAATTTCACTGTCACTGGACAACTACCAGTATCGTCTGGATTCATCGCCATCAAATACCATGATACACATACATAATTTCACCGTCAATGGACAAACATCAGTATCATCTGGATTCATCGCCATCAAATACCATGATACACATACATAATTTCAATGTCAATGGATAACATCAGTATCGTCTGGATTCATCGCCATCAAATACCATGATACACATACATAATTTCACTGTCACTGGACAACTACCAGTATCGTCTGGATTCATCGCCATCAAATACCATGATACACATACATAATTTCACCGTCAATGGACAAACATCAGTATCATCTGGATTCATCGCCATCAAATACCATGATACACATACATAATTTCAATGTCAATGGATAACATCAGTATCGTCTGGATTCATCGCCATCAAATACCATGATAAACATACATAATTTCACTGCCACTGGACAACTACCAGTATCGTCTGGATTCATCGCCATCAAATACCATGATACACATACATAATTTCAATGTCAATGGACAACATCAGTATCGTCTGGATTCATCGCCATCAAATACCATGATACACATACATAATTTCAATGTCAATGGATAACATCAGTATCGTCTGGATTCATCGCCATCAAATACCATGATACACATACATAATTTCACTGTCACTGGACAACTACCAGTATCGTCTGGATTCATCGCCATCAAATACCATGATACACATACATAATTTCAATGTCAATGGACAACATCAGTATCGTCTGGATTCATCGCCATCAAATACCATGATACACATACATAATTTCACTGTCACTGGACAACTACCAGTATCGTCTGGATTCATCGCCATCAAATACCATGATACACATACATAATTTCAATGTCAATGGACAACATCAGTATCGTCTGGATTCATCGCCATCAAATACCATGATACACATACATAATTTCAATGTCAATGGACAACATCAGTATCGTCTGGATTCATCGCCATCAAATACCATGATACACATACATAATTTCACTGTCACTGGACAACTACCAGTATCGTCTGGATTCATCGCCATCAAATACCATGATACACATACATAATTTCACCGTCAATGGACAAACATCAGTATCATCTGGATTCATCGCCATCAAATACCATGATACACATACATAATTTCAATGTCAATGGATAACATCAGTATCGTCTGGATTCATCGCCATCAAATACCATGATACACATACATAATTTCACTGTCACTGGACAACTACCAGTATCGTCTGGATTCATCGCCATCAAATACCATGATACACATACATAATTTCAATGTCAATGGACAACATCAGTATCGTCTGGATTCATCGCCATCAAATACCATGATACACATACATAATTTCAATGTCAATGGACAACATCAGTATCGTCTGGATTCATCGCCATCAAATACCATGCTCAACCTAAAACAAAAAAAAGGAACACCACAGCAGTATACAAAATTTCGCAATTTTCTGTTTCCAACAGCTGAAATTAATTTATGTAATTTATTAGTTACATTACATGAAAGGAATGACCTCCAGTATTAAAAAAAAAAAAAAACAATCTTTCTGTGACTCAGTCAAACTGCAACCAATAGGTTTCCAAGCAATCCAAATTTTTAAGTCGTAAATTTCTGGTGGTCTTGCATATTTACCACGGACACATCACTTACGAAAAGTTACATACTGGCGACGCCATCATAAATTACTTACGAAACCCATTCTTACCCTAGCAACATCAACCACCACCCATCAGACACAATCATACCTAACCCCCACCCCAAATGCCCATCCCACATGCGCGCCATGCAAGTCACACCAAAATAAACGACGTATTTGGAATCACTCTTCTACTGGCTCAATTTCACTAGCGTATAATGCTCCCGCTCACGAGCATTTCCAAGTGTAATTCCCAGGGGTCACATTTACAAAACACAAATAGCGCTAGTATTTTTGAGATTACTAAGGTAATTTTTTTACATTTTTAGAATTGCGCTGAGTTAGGGTGTTCGTTTACACAATTTTTCCTAATGGAACACCTCCATTACGACACCCCGTAAGGGAAACCATGGAATCAATTGATTTCCATCCTTTCCCTACATTATGTGACCCATGAGAATACTATATCATTTATCAATCTTTACTTTATCCAATCCACTACCATAGGACATAACCACCGGTCCAATGACCCTACAACTTGTCCTATATATGACTGTTTGAAAGTCAAAATTAAACAATTCTGATTCAAAAGTTTCCAAATGAATCGAACAGCAAATTCAAATGAATTTGCAGTTTATTTTGTCTCCGCCCATTAACCCTTCCTTGGATCCCCAGCACCATTCCTCCTTGCCTATTAATTACAACTTCCAAATGGAAGACATAATTTAACCCTTGCATCGACATATAAGGCACACTCCGGGTAATTTAACAATTTTCCCATGATCACTGGGCACCACATCAAAAATTTAGCAAATCTTATCTTTGCTCGTGAGCTAGAGTTCTCGCCAAATGAATTCATTAAGCCAAATCTTAAATCATAAAATCACCGAATTTAGACCGGGGTCATTCCAGAATAATAAATACAAATCTTTTTTTTTTTTTTTTAAGACAGATCGTACTCATTTGAGTTCAACCAGCGGGGACGACGGACCCTTCGCCCCCGGTGGGTGACAGGATCTCCGCTAGGGGCAGGATTGTTTAAGTTGCTGGAACTGCCCTGAGTCGACTGGTCAGAATCTTCCTCCCGATCAATGAGTTCCGAAAAAGGTAACCTACCAGACTCTCCTGAATTATCTACACTTGTTCCCATATTAGGTCGTTCAAAACATTTTTTTAATCTATTAAAGTGGACCACCTGCAGCCGACCACCATGCTCTCTACAAATAACATAATTTGCATCAGAGAGTCGCTTTTTAACCACAAATGGCCCAAACCAATATTTAGCAAATTTGGGGGTTTGACCTTGCTTTATTTTTGAAATATATAGCCACACTTTATCACCAACCTCATAAGGTCTTCCATGAACTCTACGGTCGTACAACCTTTTCCTATGTTTAATAGCAGTTTCACACTTACTGCTCACAAACTGGAAAATGGTTGCCATTCTATTTTCCAAATCCATCACATATTGAACTCGACTAAGATCCTTATCAGGAACTTTACCAGCCATAAATTCAATAGGTAATCGGATTTCTTTCCCAAAAAGGATCATATTTGGAGTAAGGCCCGTGGTCTCATGAACAGCACTACGATAAGCCATCATAACAAAAGGTAGATAGTATTCCCAGTCGTTATGATTATCTTCAACAAAACATGCTAGCATAGCTATCAATGTTCTGTTGAAGCGCTCAACCTGGCCATCAGACTGAGGGTGATATGGAGATGTTCTTGTCTTGGAAATCTCAAAATATTTACAGATTCCCAAAAACAATTCAGACTCAAAGTTGGCCCCTTGATCAGAATGGATAAACTTAGGCATACCAAAACGGGATATCCACTCTTTAACCAATATTTCTCCAATTGTACTTGCACGCTGATTAGGCATGGCATAGGCTTCAGTCCATTTAGAGAAATAGTCAGAAACAACCAGAATGTAAATGTTTCCACTCACAGATTCCGGTAGGGGACCCAATACATCAAGTGCAACCCTCTCCATCGGTTCCGAAACACGGTCGGTAACCAGGGGGGCCTTTAACGCTTTGTTGGGACTTTTCCGACGTTGACACACCTCACAAGTCTGCACCCACTGTTCTACATCCTTCTTTAGACCAATCCAAAAAAATCTTTGCCTAATTTTCAAATAGGTTTTCATCATACCTAAATGGCCTCCCACCACGGAATCATGGCAATGTTTTAAAATTTCAGGTTTTAGTTCCCCAGGAACAATCCACAAAAATTTATTTTCCTTTCCAAATTCCAACCATTCTCGATAAAGCATACCTTGTCTAACAACAATTTGTTCCCATTGGGCTACATATTTTTTAAATATTAATTCTTCACCCTTCATTTGCTCAGCCGACGGCTTAGAATCATTTGTTTTATTTTCAAACAATTTCTTTAATATTGGATCACTCATCTGATCATCAACCGAAATTACACCTCCTGGAGACAAATCAATAGCATTAGTCTCCAAAGATATCCTACTCAAGGCGTCGGCATTCTTATGTTGCTCTCCTCTACGATGGATGATAGAAAAGTCAAATCCACTCAAATATTCCAGCCAACGAGCCACTTGCCCCGTTGGTTCTTTAAAATTAAACAACCACCTCAAAGATCCATGATCGGTGCGCAGAGTAAAGTGTTTTCCTATCAAATAATGGCGAAAATTTTTAATGCTTTTAATAACTGCCAATAGCTCTTTCCGAGTGACACTATAATTACGTTCTGGAGGAGAATGCACTTTACTAAAATATGCAGTTACCTTCTCCTGTCCGTTAACTAACTGAGACAACACAGCCCCACTAGCCTGATCACTCGCATCTGTGTCCAAAATAAACTCTTGCTCAAAATTTGGAAATCCCAAGATTGGACTCTCACATAGTTTATTCTTTAAAATTTCAAAAGATTCTTTTCTAGCCTTATTCCACTCAAATTTTACATTCTTTCTAGTTAATTCCAACAGGGGACCAGCCAAATCTGAGAAGTTCAAAATAAATTTTCTGTAATAAGAACACAAACCGACAAAACTGCGTATATCTCTGACACATCTTGGAATCGGCCAATCCTTAATCCTAGCTATCTTTTCTGGGTCAGCCCGTATCCCCTCTGAGGACACGATATGGCCCAAAAAAGATACCTGTTTTCTAAAAAGAGCACATTTAGAAGGCTTGAGTTTCAAACCAGCTTCCTTAATTTTTGTGAACACCTCTTCCAACCTTTCTACATGTTCTTGGAAAGTTTTAGCATAAATAATTATGTCATCCAGATATATCAGACAGGTCTTCCAATGAAGGCCCTTCAAAACGAGCTCCATAAGCCTCTGAAAGGAATGGGGAGCCCCAGAAAGCCCGAAAGGGAGTACCTTGAACTCATAAAGCCCTTTACCTGTACTAAAGGCAGTTTTTTCTTGAGCTGAGGAAGCCATCTCCACCTGCCAATACCCTGAAGCCAAATCTAATGTAGAGATCCAACTGGCCCCCTGCATTCCTTCAAGGCTGTCATCAATGCGTGGCAAGGGATATGCATCCTTCCGAGTTACAGCATTTAACTTACGATAGTCTACACAAAAGCGTAGGCTACCGTCTTTTTTTTTTAACCAGGACAATGGGGGCCGCCCACGGACTATCCGAGGGTTGTATTATCCCCTGTTCTAACATTTCTTGTAACTGCCTATCAACTTCCTGTCGCTTATGTACAGGAAGTCTATAGGCTCTTTGTTTTATGGGTGGATGTTTACCCGTGTCAATATCATGTTTTATAATACTTGTTCGACCTAAATCTTTATCATGGCGGATAAAAACCGACTCATTTCTATCAAGAAGCATTTTAACTTGAAATACCTGATCCGTAGTCAAAACAGTTTCATCAATTGTTTGCTGGAGAGAATACTTATCAACATTTTCTTGTTTTACATTTTCTTGAATTACACTATTTCCCAGAACCTCCCCTTGCTGGAATACTGCCACTGTTTCACCTTTTTTCAAGGACTGGGGTACCCCGGTGGTATTTACTAACCTCATTGGCACAACATCTCCATTTGAAGTACCCACAAAACTTCGCCCAACCATAATCCCATTATGTTTTTCTGAAAATTTTTGATCTACCTCACAAATTCCCTCTAAAAGAGAAACATTACTTACCTTACCATTAATTATAATCTCGGAAGATGGAGGTATAGTTACATTTTCAATAAGCATGACCTCATTACTATCGTTGTTATTGCCAAAATTTAGGGGAATTTCTTTTCCTGCTAATTTAACACAATTCCTCCCCAGATAAATGTCTAAGTCTAGGGCAGTCATCAGATCAACCCCCAATATTCCCTCAAATGATAACTCGGCAACATAAAACTCTTGATCAAAACTATTATTACCTATATTAATGGGAAGGTTGATAACTCCTGGCACCTGCAAGGGTTGTCCGCTAGCTCCACAAACCTCTCTAGGAGCTGCTTGTAATTCTGAAGAATCCTTTCCAAATACCTCTTCCAATACCTTAGTACTTAATATGCTAATGGCTGATCCAGTGTCCAGCAAAAATTTTACCTCTTTGTCACAAATGGTTAAGGGAAGAAAAAAATGACCAATCTTTTTCTCAGGGTGGGCCCCATTCTGTTGGAGCTGAGGTTTGACCCCAACCCCAGCTCTTATTCTTTTAAACCTTGCCTATTATTCCACCTTCCACCTCTTCGACCCCCATAATTCCGACGAACATTTCCTCGACCACGTCCACGAGAAAAATCTTCCCGAGTATTTTGTATTTCCGCTATTTTGTCAATTCCATCCTCCTTCCCCAATTGTTCTAAAAATTCGCGTCTCATTTCCCTTTGTTCTTTGCGCAAATCATCAATCTGAAACCGCAGATCAGTCAGCGTCTGAGTTAATAATTCCAATTGCTCGGAATTAACAGCTTCGTTGTCAGAAGGTTGGACAGTGGAAGCAACTTCCACTCTCCTATATGATTCTTCCTCTAATGCCAAATGAACCGCGGCATCCAACGTCTCGGGTTTTCCACGCAACACCTGCATCCGAACGTCTTTATCCGTTATGGCTTCAACAAAAGCTTCTTTTGCCAAATCGTCCCTTAAAATGGATGGGGCTGAAGGGTAAGCTTTCTTTACCAATCTACGTATACTACTAGCCAGCTCGGGGAATGTTTCTCGAGCGGTTCGCCTTCTTGAACGCAATTGTGACCTATAAATTGCCGTACCTCTAAAGGGATCAAATCGATCTATCAAACTTTTTAATATTTGTTTTAGGCCAATCTTATCATTACTATCTAGATCTTCGTAAAATTGCAATGCGGCCCCTCTTAATGAAACTACCAAAAATCTACAAGCCACCACCTCTGACCATTCATTGATTTCTACACATTTTTCAAAATGCGTCACCCAATCAACCACATTGGTGGACCCATTAAATGTTTCTGGTGTAACCACCGGTTTTCTGGGCCCGTTATATTGTTCACCACTTTTAGATGGACGTTCCTTAAGAGCAGGAAGGTCCGCACCCGGTGCCACTAACGCCCGATCACCCTTATCTTGATAGCTGACCCTCGCAAGAGGAGTTTTAACTTTCTTAGGAATGGCACCCGAAGCTCTTCTTCTACAAAATTCACGCGCAGAACTTCCTACCTGTTTATGAATTCCATTGTCCAAACCATTATGTTTTGGAATTTCACTCACTTGAATTTCTACATTTTCATTAAAAGACGTAGGAGTGGCCTCTGGTGTTTCTTGAAAAAAATCTAGAGCCTCAGCCATGGGGTATCTCCTTGGTGTGCTAATATCTGGATTTGTAGCCAAATCAGTTAACTTTTTAGATGCCCCCAAGTATTCATCCAGCCCTTCCGAAATTCCCGTAGCCATATTAAATTTGAACCAATACTAAACAATTTACCTGTATTAAATTTCTATACATCAGTCTTATGGTATCATAAAATATCCTGTCGGCGACGCCAATAACTGTGACGAATCCACTATCCCCAACCCAACACAAGTCTAGATTCAATTTCTCCCTCCCAAAAACAGTTCGATCAGCCGAGGCGGTGCGGTTTCTAAAACCACATCACCCCAGATGGTCGAACTATTTTATAAGAGATATTTAACATTTGCGTTTCCGACCGGGCTTTAAAATAAGGAAAAGGGATCGCAGTTATAATGGGTAGGTCGGAGCCCCACATAAAGTTCTCGGGTAGATGACCCACCTTTAGACTGAAATTAAAAACTACAAACCATCAAGATGTAGCAAGGTAACAATAATTCAACACTAAGAAATGTTATGGTATAATTTATTGAATGAAATTAAACATTATTACATATCCAAAAAGCGTTTGTTTCACTATCTTAAATTGGGCTGAAATTCGGAGGCTAGAGAAAAAAAAATATCAAGAATCCGATAAACAAGGCCCTTTTTATTATGTCCAGGCCACCCAGATTTTCAAATATAATATTAGGAGACTACTATTCTCCCATAGAGGACGTACCAATGACCAAAGGGAACTGTCATAAGAAGCTTCCACCCTCGAAGAACCAGAGTTCGTCGAGTGTGAAGTCTTCCAAATATAAATGAGGAGTCACCGCTGCTCCTCCATAGGTGTCATACCAAATATCAATAATCAGGCCTCAATCAAGTAAGAAGCTTTCACCCTCGAAGAACCAGAGTTCGTCGAGTGTGAAGTCTTCCAATATAAATGAGGAGTTACCGCTGCTCCTCCATAGGTGTCATACCAAATATCAATAATCAGGCCTCAATCAAGTAAGAAGCTTTCACCCTCGAAGAACCAGAGTTCGTCGAGTGTGAAGTCTTCCAATATAAATGAGGAGTTACCGCTGCTCCTCCATAGGTGTCATACCAAATATTAATAATCAGGCCTCAATCAAGTAAGAAGCTTTCACCCTCGAAGAACCAAAGTTCGTCGAGTGTGAAGTCTTCCAAATATAAATGAGGAGTCACCTCTGCTCCTCCATAGGTGTCATACCAAATATTAATAATCAGGCCTCAATCAAGTAAGAAGCTTTCACCCTCGAAGAACCAGAGTTCGTCGAGTGTGAAGTCTTCCAATATAAATGAGGAGTTACCGCTGCTCCTCCATAGGTGTCATACCAAATATTAATAATCAGGCCTCAATCAAGTAAGAAGCTTTCACCCTCGAAGAACCAAAGTTCGTCGAGTGTGAAGTCTTCCACATATAACTAAGGAGTCACCTCCGCGCTGCCATCTCTGACACCCCGCACACTCGGTGACTACCCAACAAGAAGAACTCACACTCGACAAAAGTTTGTCGAAGGCGAAATTCTTCAAAAAAAATATTCCCGGAGTTCCAGAGAAAAAAAACTACTCTAAAACTTACTTAACTCTGATTCCATTGATCCGACAAACGGAGAAAAAAGAATACCAAATAAATTCCTAAATAACTATCCCAGTCTCACCAATGGCACAGAGAATTCGGTGTTTAGTTTCTCATTCCGGAACTCCAAGGAATTACTATTTAAACTCATGACCAGCCGGCTCTTCCCAAACCTTCCAGAGAAAAGCTAAACAACCTACCCCAGTGAAATCCTATCTCGAACTGACTTTTTCGACGGTCCAGATCACCCACTTCAATTCATACACAACACGAAAAAATCATGCAACCTCTGAAATCTTGTATCGATTCAGGAAATCGCTGGTGTGTGCATTTCCCTCAGTGAAACTTGACAACAATTCAATCAACCGTTACTAGATCTCGTGCTACCTGACACTCTAATCACTGGTGGAGACAACCACCACAGAGAGAGCAAATAAGTAATATGGAATTAACCCCTGTTGGACGACAAACCCCCGACTCCATTTATCAAAAAACAGCACACTACCCCCACCCCAAGGTAAACGTCCTCGTTTTTGGATGGCTCAGATAGTGTTTTTGATTTCTTATTAATAAAGATAAAAATAAATAAAAAAAAAAAAAATGATTAATGATTTATAATGACTATATTTACACAAAAAAAAAAAATCAATAATCAGGCCTCAATCAAGTAAGAAGCCAATAACTGTGACGAATCCACTATCCCCAACCCAACACAAGTCTAGATTCAATTTCTCCCTCCCAAAAACAGTTCGATCAGCCGAGGCGGTGCGGTTTCTAAAACCACATCACCCCAGATGGTCGAACTATTTTATAAGAGATATTTAACATTTGCGTTTCCGACCGGGCTTTAAAATAAGGAAAAGGGATCGCAGTTATAATGGGTAGGTCGGAGCCCCACATAAAGTTCTCGGGTAGATGACCCACCTTTAGACTGAAATTAAAAACTACAAACCATCAAGATGTAGCAAGGTAACAATAATTCAACACTAAGAAATGTTATGGTATAATTTATTGAATGAAATTAAACATTATTACATATCCAAAAAGCGTTTGTTTCACTATCTTAAATTGGGCTGAAATTCGGAGGCTAGAGAAAAAAAAATATCAAGAATCCGATAAACAAGGCCCTTTTTATTATGTCCAGGCCACCCAGATTTTCTAATATAATATTAGGAGACTACTATTCTCCCATAGAGGACGTACCAATGACCAAAGGTAACTGTCATAAGAAGCTTCCACCCTCGAAGAACCAGAGTTCGTCGAGTGTGAAGTCTTCCAATATAAATGAGGAGTCACCTTCGTTCCTCCATAGATGTTATCTCCCAATAGTAATGATCAGGACTACACAGGTAAGAAGCTTTCACCCTCGAAGAACCAGAGTTCGTCGAGTGTGAAGTCTTCCACATATAAATAAGGAGTCACCGCTGCTCCTCCATAGGTGTCATACCAAATATCAATAATCAGGCCTCAATCAAGTAAGAAGCTTTCACCCTCGAGGAACCAAAGTTCGTCGAGTGTGAAGTCTTCCACATATAAATAAGGAGTCACCGCTGCTCCTCCATAGGTGTCATACCAAATATCAATAATCAGGCCTCCATCAAGTAAGAAGCTTTCACCCTCGAAGAACCAAAGTTCGTCGAGTGTGAAGTCTTCCACATATAACTAAGGAGTCACCTCCGCGCTGCCATCTCTGACACCCCGCACACTCGGTGACTACCCAACAAGAAGAACTCACACTCGACAAAAGTTTGTCGAAGGCGAAATTCTTCAAAAAAATATTCCCGGAGTTCCAGAGAAAAAAAACCACTCTAAAACTTACGTAACTCTGATTCCATTGATCCGACAAACGGAGAAAAAAGAATACCAAATAAATTCCTAAATAACTATCTCGGTCTCACCAATGGCACAGAGAATTCGGTGTTTAGTTTCTCATTCCGGAACTCCAAGGAATTACTATTTAAACTCATGACCAGCCGGCTCTTCCCAAACCCGACTCCATTTATCAAAAAACAGCACACGTGTCTTGCAGATTTTTTTTCAAACATTCATCATTGTTAGACCTGTCTGTGACACGACCAATCATATACAAAATATATTAGGCAATGCATATGTTAACCCTCCACAGGCTGTCAAACATCGGAATTTTGATGAAATGGGCTGTTTTCGGGCCCCTAAAGCATCTAAACGATACACGTGAGATAAACATAACTTTCATTATTGGAAGTGAGATTCACCGTGGATCATTTTTGTTAGTAATAAGGGTATTCCAAAAACCATGTGTTAACCAGTGTTGGGCTGGTTAAACTGCAATACCCCTCAAAAGCTCCAAAATGCATGTTTTCTGTGGATTTCTCTAAACGAGTCTTGTAGATTTTCAAGAAAAATGGCCACGTGCAGGTCTTGGTGTGACAAAAGAAGTTGCATACACAAAATACTCAGGTGAGCATTTGTTACCCTCCACAGACTGCTAAAAGTCAAAATTGTGATAAAATGGGTTGTTTTTGTACAGCAACAGCACCCAATGGGTACGCCACAAAGAAAAGTGCCTTCTATTATCGAACGCACAATTTATCCGGAAACATTTTTGTAAGTAGTAAGGGTAATCAAAAGTCGAAGTCTTAACCCATTTTGGGCAGGCTAAAGGGAGATACCCCTTAAAAGCTTAAAATTCCCATTTTCTGTGGATTTTTCTAAAAACATCTTGTAGGTTTTCAAGACAAATTGACTACTCGGAGGTCTTTGTGTGACATTACAAGTTACATGGACAAAATATTCCAGTGAGCGTCTATTAACCCACTACAGGCGACCAATCATCGTACTTTTGTTGAAATGGGCTGTTTTCGGACAAGCACAGCACCCAAAATATACTCGAGAAATAAACATAGTCTCCTTTGTTGGAAGTGGAATTCACGGAGGACTATTTTTGTAAGTAATAAGGGTATTCAAAAAATCAAGCGTTAACCCCTTTTGTGATGGCTACTAGCGATACCCATCAAAAGCTTAAAACATTCATGTTTTCCCTGGATTTCATTACAAACATCTTGTGGGTTTTTAAGAGAAAATGACCATTGATAGGTCTTGGTGTCACATTACCAGTTGCATGGATAAATTATTCCGGTAAGCATTTGTTAACCCTCCATGGGGTGCTAAATGTCAAACTTTTTGAAAAAATAGTCTGTATTTGGACATCAACAACATCAAATG
This sequence comes from Pictodentalium vernedei, assembly GCA_031216915.1. Taxonomy (NCBI): domain Eukaryota; kingdom Metazoa; phylum Mollusca; class Scaphopoda; order Dentaliida; family Dentaliidae; genus Pictodentalium; species Pictodentalium vernedei. The sequence goes on along the minus strand of CM062294.1, from coordinate 459,790,773 downwards.
GGAATGACACAGACACAGAGAAACATAACTTCTTTCACTGGACGCAAGACAGATAGGGAAACATTTTTGTAGTACCAAGTAGTAAGGGTATTCAAAAATCGAGATCTTAACCCATTTTTGACTAGTTAAGGAGATATACCCCTTAAAAGCTTAAAATTGCAGTTTTCTGTGGATTTTTCAAAAAAAAATTCAAGAAAGATTGACCATTCGCAGGTCTTGGAGTGACATTGCAAGTTGCATGGACAAAATTTGTTAACCCTCCAGAGGCTGCCAAACATAGACATTTTGAGAAAATGGGCTGTTCTTGGGCACCCATAACACCCAATGTGTTACTGCGAGATAAACATAACCTCCTTCGCTTGAAGTGAAATTCACCGAGAATAATTGTTGTAAGTAATCAAGGTATTCACAAAACCAAGCATTAACCCGTTTAGGGCTGGTTACAGAATGATACCCCTCAAAAGGTTAAACATTCTTGTTATCCTAGGATTTCTCTAAAAACATCTCGTAGATTTTCGAGAACAATTGGCCATTCTCAGATCATATTGTGAAATTACAAGCTGCATGCACAGAATATTCCAGTAAGCATTTGTTAATCCTATGCAGGTTCTCAAACATCAACATTTTGATAAAATGGGCTGTGTTTACGTACCCACAGCAAACAAAGTTAAGAGGAGAGATCAACATAAGTGGAAGTAGAATTCACTGAGAATTATTTTTGGAAGTAGAAGCGTATTCAAAAAATAACCCTTAACCCGTTTTGGGCTAGATAAACAATGATACCCATCAAAAGCCTAAAATTCATGCTCTCCCTGGATTTCTTATCAACCTACTCACAATTGTTTACTACAGGCTTGCACTACAGTGGAAGTCCCTAACTCGGATAAAATACAATAAGCAAGTTGGGAAAGAAAAGTGGTGCAAAAGCACCAATAAAAATAAGCCAAAACTGGGTCGAGTGCAACCGGCGCAGACCCAGTACGGGACGCTCTCTCCCAAGTACAACTCCACGACTTCCGTTGCCAGTGCGCATATACCGTCTCTAAAGACTCATTCTTTTTAAAATCCGCTTCGTGTCGAGATGTTTTTGCACGCTTATCGGTGTTCCACCAGCTCGATGTTTGATGATTCCTGATTCATTATACCACAGTGTATCCTTTGTATTCTCAGGAACAGTGTTTTATATTCTCTTTTTTCTATTATATGTCCATAATGTATATTTATTTGCTCTCTCTCGGGTCGCGCGCGATTTTCGCGGGCCACGCGGTTCGGACTTAGATTTTCACAATTATTGTTCATGCTTTTTTTGCAAATTTTTCTAATTATGTTAGAGTTAGGTGTCAGCGGGGAACCACTCCTACAGTGTTTCTTCTTTCTGTTGAGAGTAGTCTTCCTGTTGGGTGGTTCCCGGTCGACCGTCTGGGGTCTTTGTTTCTGTCACCTTTCTCTCTTTGGGGGTGTTCTGTTTTCTGATCTCACCTTCTCTGCTCCTCTCACCACTTTCATGCCTAGGACAATTCCTTGTGGGCAGTGTCTGCTGCCTAAGCATGTGGACGATGTACATTCGTCGTGTTCCTCCTGTAATGGGTGTTCGGCCGAGCGGCCGTGTGGTGTCTGTGGAACATGGTCTTCCACCTTCTGGGCGTCAGTAAATCGTGTCGTTCGTTCTCGTGGCCGTGCCTCCCGCTCCCGCGGGAAAGGGGAACGTGGTCGTTCGGGGCCTCCCGAGCCGACTTTGTCTGGTGAGAGTTATTCCTCCTCCGTGGGGGATGTGCAGTCTTTTCCTGTGGTGGATACTGCGGGAGCCGTTGAGTGTTCTGGTGTAGAGATGCCTGGTTCCGGGACTACGGTCCCCCTCCAGTCGACATCTGAGGCTGTCACTAGGGTTGTGACTCCTCCTTCGGAGCCGAGCCGGTGTGCTCTCTCCACTATTTCACCAGCCTCAACGACTCTCGACGTATCTACTACTGCTGCTGGTCCGTCTGCTTCGTTGTCTGTTTCAGCCGGCCTCGGCTTTTCGCTGCAGGGGACTGCAGTACTGTCCGATACTGTAGACGTGGGATATCGGCCCCAGCCTTCCCTGACTTCAACTCGGCGAAGTCGGAAGGGGCTGCCGGCCGAGCCCATCGCTGTGGTCTCGTCGCCGTCGAGTACCACAGTTGTGTCTTTGGATTCGGATGTTCGTAGTGGAAACACTATGAACTCCGTGGCGTTTCCGTCCACTCACTCTGGTCAAAAGCAAAATAAGAAAAGATCAAGGCAAAGCACTTCTCCCTCTTCTTTTCCTTCTACTTCTTCTTTCTCTCAGAGTAAGCGCCTCAATTTGCAAACATCTCCGGTCCATATTGTGACTGAAGATGCTCGCAAATTGAGTAACGCTGTCTCGCCTCGTCTTATTCCTCTACCTCCTACTCCTCCTCAGCCTTTCTTCTCTGGTTCTCCTAGTGCTCTCACTAGAACTCCTCCTCCTCCTTCTGTTTCTTCTCCTGCTTCTGTTTCCTCTCCTGCTTCTGTTTCTTCTCCCCCTTCTCCTGCCTCTAGTGTGGTTCAACCAGGTATATCGTACTCAGAGAAAGTCAAATCACCGAGCCGCAACTCGGGCCGCTCATTTGATTCTAAATTCTCCCAGTTTCGGCATAAAAGCGGAGTTAATTTTGACAAAAGGAATTGGCGCCTCCCCGATGTTTGTAAAAACATCCTTATGATTGGAAGTTCAAATTTAGGACGCATTGATCGAAATCCCCATCCGGACATCCAGGTGGAGTGTTACCCCGGCGCCAAATTCAATCATCTGCGCTCTATGTTTAAAGGGCACAGGGGCCAGTCCGGTCCCCAAAAAATATTATTAAATATTGGCGTGAATTCTCGAAACGATAATTCTGATCTCGTAGTTAAGCAGTTGCGGAATATGCTTAGCGATATCAGGGTCAAGTTTAGATCAGCAAAAATTTATTTCGCTGAACTAAACTTTTCGCAAAAACTCCCTCAGGCTGAGAGGAGAACCCTGAGCATCATCAACGAAACCATTCGGAAAGTGAAGGACGTTAACGTTATACCAAAAATTGATGACGCGAAGTTTGATGTTGCTCAGGATTTAATCCATTGGACCACGAGAACCGCCAATATTATGTACGATCACTGGTTGAACTACCTAAATTTAAACTAAGTAAAGGCAAAGGTAACAGCCGCCTAACAGATGTGGGATTAGGAACTAATGTGGTTAACCTGTCTGGCACCAATGACCTAACAACCCAAGAGAAATCTCTTTTAGATCGCGGTTTAACTTTTGTACCAGCACCAAAACCCAAAACTGATAACCAAACAAATTTACCATCATACAACTGTAATTTTCTTAGGCAAATGAAATTAGCCGACCGCTTTAGAAACTCCAGCGGTCGGAAACTTCCTTTTACAGAATCATCTGGTTGGTCACCTCCAGATAGTGAAGTAGATCCCGAAATTATTGAGGCTAGCAAACGAATCATCCAAAAGGTGTTCAGCATGAACATACTCTCCGATAAAGACAATTTAACAGCTGGTGAACGGAGAGCCCTCACGAAACTCCGAAAAAATAAGAAATTAGTAATTAAACCAGCCGACAAAGGTGGGTCGGTAGTTGTTCTATCTCGGGATAATTATATAAAGGAAGCCATGAGACAACTCAGCAATACTAAACATTATAAGAAAATAGATTCACTTATTTGGCCTAGTAATATCGAAAAATTCAATAAGATCTTAAAATTTCTCCTCGACGAAGGTCACATTACCAAAAAACAATTGAAATATTTAACAGCTAAGCTCAGTGCTCAAACAAGACAATTTTATATCCTACCAAAGATCCACAAGGACCGTTCTTCATGGACGGATGACTTAACTCCGCCCGGGAGGCCAATTGTATCAGATTGTAATTCGGAATCTTATGCGATCTCGGAATTAATTGATTATCATCTGAAACCTATAGCAAATAGACATCCGAGCTATCTAAAAAATACACAGGATTTCCTGTCAAAAATTTCTAAATTGAAAATATCGAAAAATGCAATTCTGGCTACTTTGGATATCGACAGTATGTATACGAATATTGATATTGATAAAGGTGTTAAATCAGTTAAAAATGCATTTGAAAAATATCCGGATGCGAAACGCCCGGATGAACAAATTTTGGATCTTTTAGAGCTGAGCTTAAAAGGTAATGACTTTCAATTCAATGGAGAATATTTTTACAAATAATGGGTTGTCCTATGGGCAAAAGATTCAGTCCTAATTTTGCAAGCATTTATGTAGCGGAATGGGAGGAAAATGCCTTAAGCAAATGTGCAAAGCATCCTCTCGTATATCTCAGGTATTTAGATGACATTTTTATTATTTGGGAACATTCAAAAGAAGATTTTGATGAATTTTTAGAAATTTTGAACAATCACGATCCAAATATTAAATTGAAAGCTACTATCAGTGAAAATTCTGTTGATTTTCTCGATGTGACCGTGTATAAAGGCAAGCAATTTCAGGCGTCCGGTCATTTAGATTATAAAGTATATTTTAAACCAACTGATTCACATCAATTGTTGCACACAAAATCATTTCATCCTCAACATACATTTAAAGGTATCATCAAATCACAGCTCATTCGTTTCCACCGCAATTCAAGTGATAAGGTAAATTTCAATGAGGCTTGTTCTACTCTATTTGGCGCCCTCAGATCGAGAGGGTACTCGCTGCGCCTCTTGCGTAGCCTGAAACCCCAAACCCTGAAAAAGCTCGAAAGTCCAGCTGAAACTACCGATTTCGAACCACTGAAGATTGAACACAACAGACCGTTGCAGAATGGTAGTGGCGCGGTATTTAATTGCAAAAAGCCTCGTTGCAGACTGCATACTTTTATGCCTGATCAGAAAGAGGAATTTTCCTCCGAACAAACGAAAAATCATTATCAGATCCGTAACCCCCTCCATTGTGATTCACCAAACATTATTTACCTTATCACTTGTAAGCGATGTCGGAAACAGTATGTTGGTCAAAGTCAAAATCCTTTTCGAGAACGTGCTACTAGACACAAACAGGATATAAAACATAATGCTGATGCCCCAGTAGCACAACATTTTAACCTTCCTGGCCATTCTTTGGACGATTTCGAAATCCATCCTATTGAACAACCACCAATTAAAGACACATTAGAAGAAACGGATGAATTTAGAAAAAAACGTGAAGCTTTTTGGATCAATACGCTTCAAACTCTCTGGCCATTTGGTATGAACATATCAGAGGGCGAATGCGAAAGGAGGTCCATCATTCCTTTCACTTTAACGTACAACAGAATGAATATCGAAATAGCAAAAATGTTAAAAGATGAATTCAATTTTACCAATGCTAAATTAAATGAACCTTTGAATCTTCGACCTGTCATCGCCTATAAGAAAAACAAAAGCTTGCGTAACATCCTTGTAAGGACTAAATTAGAGCCCATCAATGAATAACACCAATTTCTGCCAGTCAGTTTAACCAGTTCCTAAGCTCATCACTTAGTTTAAATCAATTTTGTGTACTTTTTTGTCATGTTTGAAACCAATCAGGGTTCAGTAAATGAAAACAATTTTTCGGCGGCATATTAAAAGAAAAAAACGTTTCAGTATGAAATGTCTGTGCCAGTGCGATTTTTTAACCTCAAACACACACAGGCGAGTGCCAGAGTTCATATATGCCCAAAAACAAAATAGGTTCTAGTTTCAATTATGTGTATTTATTTCCTAAATAAAATTATTATTTATATATTTATTTATTGATTATTTTAAATTTTTTATTAATTTTTATTTATTTATTTATTTATTTATTTATTTATTTATTTATTTATTTATTTATTTATTTATTTGGTTGATTCATTTATTTAAATTATTATTTTTATTTTTATTTTTAATTTTTCATACCTTTCACACAATGTAGCGGTTCAGAAGGTAAAACACACAATTTCTACGTGGTGTAAAATATTTTCCGTCATAAACCTCCGTCGGGGGATATTCATTCCAACTGATAACATTCGTGCGGCATCATGATCTTTGGCGTTATTTTTTCATTTATTTCTTTAGTCTCAATATATTTTATCAAACCATTTTTTCATATTATTTTCACATACTTCTGAAGCCAGTAAAGCAAACCGCTCCCGATTGGTTTTACTTAAATCAAAGCCAACCAATAGGGCTTCATGGGGTCAGTAAAGCAAACCACTCACTGACTGATTAAAATTCAATGGAAGCCAATCAATAGGGCTTCATCTAATTTGTTTGGACGACACAAACTGAGTTGTGAAAAACAAACTTGGGACATCTCAGATTGAAAAGAATTAATTAGATGAGTGACATTTGTCAGCTTGTTACCGAGTTTAATTATATACTGAGCTGTGAAAAACACCCCCAGCCCACATGTGGATATATACCATGCATGCCCTCCCAAAGTTGGATTCATTTTCCTCAAAGTCTCTTTGAAAAAGCCAAACCAAGCGAAACGCGTCGAGACAGAGGGATTATTTTCTACCTTTGCTGAAGACTACAACCAATCCAGGTATCTTCTCTAATAGGTAATATCTAGATTTCATTTTAATTTATTTCATTTCTTCATCTTAATTTTATTTTAAATTCATCTACCTATTCTTCAAATGGCTCAAAAAAGACAGAAGCATCAGGGAAAGAGAGTCGCCCAGTCTGGAAGAGGCCAGGAACAATCGTTCCAGGCCTATTCTAGATTGGTCAAGGCCCTTTTCCAGGTGATTCAGTGTATGCACCATATTGGGCTCCTAGAGCAGCATTTGGCCAACCGGGATTTCCCGAAACAGTTGGAGAAGAAAGTAGATGAGTTAGGTGGCTTTCTAAAGCCGGCTCTTCCCACCCCACACATTTTTTCTGTTTTTCGACAGATTAGTGTGGGATGGGCCAACCAAACGTTAAATGCTTTAGTTGAGCATTACAAGATAAATTTAAACCAGTTGAAGTCTAAGATAACTTTGGCTATGCGACCACCTCCTGGACTCGAAAAAATAGACTTCAACAGCGCTTCGGCGCGTGCCTTGATCTGGGCTCAAAAAAACTTTAAAAATAAGTTGACAGATAAGACGATTTCGGCCTATGAGTCTTACATTTCGGAACTTCGCCCAGCGTCTGGAGTAAGGAACAATACGGGAGGGAGCAAGCAAACTCCGGCCCGTGTTGTCCCTCTACCCCAACGCGAAAAGCAAAATAAGAAAAGATCAAGGCAAAGCACTTCTCCCTCTTCTTTTCCTTCTACTTCTTCTTTCTCTCAGAGTAAGCGCCTCAATTTGCAAACATCTCCGGTCCATATTGTGACTGAAGATGCTCGCAAATTGAGTAACGCTGTCTCGCCTCGTCTTATTCCTCTACCTCCTACTCCTCCTCAGCCTTTCTTCTCTGGTTCTCCTAGTGCTCTCACTAGAACTCCTCCTCCTCCTTCTGTTTCTTCTCCTGCTTCTGTTTCCTCTCCTGCTTCTGTTTCTTCTCCCCCTTCTCCTGCCTCTAGTGTGGTTCAACCAGGTATATCGTACTCAGAGAAAGTCAAATCACCGAGCCGCAACTCGGGCCGCTCATTTGATTCTAAATTCTCCCAGTTTCGGCATAAAAGCGGAGTTAATTTTGACAAAAGGAATTGGCGCCTCCCCGATGCTTGTAAAAACATCCTTATGATTGGAAGTTCAAATTTAGGACGCATTGATCGAAATCCCCATCCGGACATCCAGGTGGAGTGTTACCCCGGCGCCAAATTCAATCATCTGCGCTCTATGTTTAAAGGGCACAGGGGCCAGTCCAGTCCCCAAAAAATATTATTAAATATTGGCGTGAATTCTCGAAACGATAATTCTGATCTCGTAGTTAAGCAGTTGCGGAATATGCTTAGCGATATCAGGGTCAAGTTTAGATCAGCAAAAATTTATTTCGCTGAACTAAACTTTTCGCAAAAACTCCCTCAGGCTGAGAGGAGAACCCTGAGCATCATCAACGAAACCATTCGGAAAGTGAAGGACGTTAACGTTATACCAAAAATTGATGACGCGAAGTTTGATGTTGCTCAGGATTTAATCCATTGGACCACGAGAACCGCCAATATTATGTACGATCACTGGTTGAACTACCTACATTTAAACTAAGTAAAGGCAAAGGTAACAGCCGCCTAACAGATGTGGGATTAGGAACTAATGTGGTTAACCTGTCTGGCACCAATGACCTAACAACCCAAGAGAAATCTCTTTTAGATCGCGGTTTAACTTTTGTACCAGCACCAAAACCCAAAACTGATAACCAAACAAATTTACCATCATACAACTGTAATTTTCTTAGGCAAATGAAATTAGCCGACCGCTTTAGAAACTCCAGCGGTCGGAAACTTCCTTTTACAGAATCATCTGGTTGGTCACCTCCAGATAGTGAAGTAGATCCCGAAATTATTGAGGCTAGCAAACGAATCATCCAAAAGGTGTTCAGCATGAACATACTCTCCGATAAAGACAATTTAACAGCTGGTGAACGGAGAGCCCTCACGAAACTCCGAAAAAATAAGAAATTAGTAATTAAACCAGCCGACAAAGGTGGGTCGGTAGTTGTTCTATCTCGGGATAATTATATAAAGGAAGCCATGAGACAACTCAGCAATACTAAACTTTATAAGAAAATAGATTCACTTATTTGGCCTAGTAATATCGAAAAATTCAATAAGATCTTAAAATTTCTCCTCGACGAAGGTCACATTACCAAAAAACAATTGAAATATTTAACAGCTAAGCTCAGTGCTCAAACAAGACAATTTTATATCCTACCAAAGATCCACAAGGACCGTTCTTCATGGACGGATGACTTAACTCCGCCCGGGAGGCCAATTGTATCAGATTGTAATTCGGAATCTTATGCGATCTCGGAATTAATTGATTATCATCTGAAACCTATAGCAAATAGACATCCGAGCTATCTAAAAAATACACAGGATTTCCTGTCAAAAATTTCTAAATTGAAAATATCGAAAAATGCAATTCTGGCTACTTTGGATATCGACAGTATGTATACGAATATTGATATTGATAAAGGTGTTAAATCAGTTAAAAATGCATTTGAAAAATATCCGGATGCGAAACGCCCGGATGAACAAATTTTGGATCTTTTAGAGCTGAGCTTAAAAGGTAATGACTTTCAATTCAATGGAGAATATTTTTTACAAATAATGGGTTGTCCTATGGGCAAAAGATTCAGTCCTAATTTTGCAAGCATTTATGTAGCGGAATGGGAGGAAAATGCCTTAAGCAAATGTGCAAAGCATCCTCTCGTATATCTCAGGTATTTAGATGACATTTTTATTATTTGGGAACATTCAAAAGAAGATTTTGATGAATTTTTAGAAATTTTGAACAATCACGATCCAAATATTAAATTGAAAGCTACTATCAGTGAAAATTCTGTTGATTTTCTCGATGTGACCGTGTATAAAGGCAAGCAATTTCAGGCGTCCGGTCATTTAGATTATAAAGTATATTTTAAACCAACTGATTCACATCAATTGTTGCACACAAAATCATTTCATCCTCAACATACATTTAAAGGTATCATCAAATCACAGCTCATTCGTTTCCACCGCAATTCAAGTGATAAGGTAAATTTCAATGAGGCTTGTTCTACTCTATTTGGCGCCCTCAGATCGAGAGGGTACTCGCTGCGCCTCTTGCGTAGCCTGAAATCCCAAACCCTGAAAAAGCTCGAAAGTCCAGCTGAAACTACCGATTTCGAACCACTGAAGATTGAACACAACAGACCGTTGCAGAATGGTAGTGGCGCGGTATTTAATTGCAAAAAGCCTCGTTGCAGACTGCATACTTTTATGCCTGATCAGAAAGAGGAATTTTCCTCCGAACAAACGAAAAATCATTATCAGATCCGTAACCCCCTCCATTGTGATTCACCAAACATTATTTACCTTATCACTTGTAAGCGATGTCGGAAACAGTATGTTGGTCAAAGTCAAAATCCTTTTCGAGAACGTGCTACTAGACACAAACAGGATATAAAACATAATGCTGATGCCCCAGTAGCACAACATTTTAACCTTCCTGGCCATTCTTTGGACGATTTCGAAATCCATCCTATTGAACAACCACCAATTAAAGACACATTAGAAGAAACGGATGAATTTAGAAAAAAACGTGAAGCTTTTTGGATCAATACGCTTCAAACTCTCTGGCCATTTGGTATGAACATATCAGAGGGCGAATGCGAAAGGAGGTCCATCATTCCTTTCACTTTAACGTACAACAGAATGAATATCGAAATAGCAAAAATGTTAAAAGATGAATTCAATTTTACCAATGCTAAATTAAATGAACCTTTGAATCTTCGACCTGTCATCGCCTATAAGAAAAACAAAAGCTTGCGTAACATCCTTGTAAGGACTAAATTAGAGCCCATCAATGAATAACACCAATTTCTGCCAGTCAGTTTAACCAGTTCCTAAGCTCATCACTTAGTTTAAATCAATTTTGTGTACTTTTTTGTCATGTTTGAAACCAATCAGGGTTCAGTAAATGAAAACAATTTTTCGGCGGCATATTAAAAGAAAAAAACGTTTCAGTATGAAATGTCTGTGCCAGTGCGATTTTTTAACCTCAAACACACACACACACACACACACACACACACACACGGTCGGACGGACGGACACACGGACGGACACACGCACACTTCATTCACTATATGCCACCCGACCTAAATCGGGGGACATAAAAATAGAAAAAAATATCATACAGTCATAAAAAATGTCCTAATTATTATAAAGTTTAGGAAGAGAGGATTTGATAAAATTAGCTCATAAAGAGGTTTTCAAACGAATTTCTCGCAATTGGAGAAAAACAAATCTCATCAGATTCATAAGCAGTAAGAACATGTAATGCAACAGGTAAAGAAGGCAGTCAATGAAGCGGGTGTTACGGTTGGCAAGAAGAGAATGATTGACTTATTGTATGGGTTGGTGGTAAAAACGGCTCATTTAGAGACGACACCTACATCGGAAAGAGAAGACTGGAACTGAAGACGGTTATTGCTAAAAAAACGACGACAAAAAGAACCCACTTTCTCTCCAGTCGATCATTCAGTTGTTTTCAAGAATTCTGAGGACGTTGGAAATCGAATGTCTTGTGGGATACTACGAGGTTTCATTCCTTCAGAAAGTTAAAACTTTAGCCGTGAAAGCAATCAAAGATTGCGCGAACAGAGGGATCAAGATTAAGATGGTTCTGTCGTGTTAGTTTGAAACAAAAAACATCGTCAAAAACGAACAGGTCGTGAATGAGAAGAATGGGAAGTCTGCGATTAAAAAAGATTACAGATCTAGTGAATTAGGCTGATATTTTCACACTACTGTGGAAACGATCACCCAAGCTTCCTACATATTTGTGCTGTATGAGTCGATGAGTGAAAAAATGGAGCAAAAAATGTCGAAATGGTCACGCGAGGATAGTAATTGGGTTCCCAGAAACGTAAAAAATTTAGAACAATAATATACTATTAATATAGCACCAAAATTATAGTTCAGAGATTTTGAACCATATTCTAAGGCGCTGTACATTTCACTGAGCTTGAGCAAACTTACAAACAGAATATATACAGTGTCTTTCAGTCCAGAATATTATTTGTAGGCTTTCTGAAATAGATATGTTTTGAGATCTAAATGTTCCGGTAAATTATTTCAGAAGTGAGGACCAGAAATGAGAATAACCTATCTCCAAATGTCTTACACCTATTTTGTGAAACATGCAGTAACATTTTACCGTCGAACCTCAGTTTGTATTGACACACATTCTGGACACTGATGAGTTTTTATAAACAGGCTGGTAACATGCTATTTTGTACCTTAAAAACCAATAATAAAGTTTTTAAAATTATTCTGTATTTTACTGGCAGCTAATTCAGATCCGCCAGAACAGGAGTGATTTGTTGAGATCGTGATACCCTACATACCACTCGAGCTGATGCATTCACTACTTTCTGCAGGCAACAGTACTATTATTGTGACAGGTTGTAAAGTAAGGCATTACAATAATCCAAATGTGAAATTACAATGGCATGAATCAGACTTTTTGTGGAGTCATTTGTAACGAACTGTCCTGTCTGTTTAATTGTGTACAGCGCTCTAGAAGCTTTATTGTGCGTATGTTTAACATGTTAGTCCGTAGACATGTTTAACTAGAAGAAGGCACCAAGATTACGTGCACTGTTAATTGCACTGATGATGGAATCTCTTCCCTTTACTGAATTGATGTTAACTTCAGTGAGTTGCTGTCGTGAACCAGTTATCAAAAATTCAGTCTTAACATTTATCATTAATTTATCATGATTTGCTTCTCCTCTGACGTGATGAGATCCACATTGATAAGTACACGACCTCTCTGATTCGAATGAAACGTGTTTCGAGCTTCCCAAATTCTTTCCCTTAGAAAACGCGATAATCAATGTTCAAAATAATGATAACGAGTGTGTCACGCCGACCCTGACTTCTGTCGATCATGAACTAGAACTTGTGTTGAAATACAGGAAAACGAGTGTAGAATTCGACTTGTGTGGCATTTTCTTTCCCACACTGTTAAAAGATATAAATAGTTTCGAAAAGCAAAATACATCTATATTCAATAGTGTGTTAGGTTACGACGAGGACAGGAAAAACAACAAGAATATTTATCCTCTGAAAATAAACTCTTACAACAAAAAGAGTAAAAAATATGTGATTCTGCTTCTCCTCTAACATGATGAAATTCATCACTATTGTTACGTAAATTCTTTGTCTAAAATGAAAAGGGGACGACACTTGCAAACAAAATTATTGAATAACTTGTTTTCATGTTTTACATAAAAAGCATAGCCTATAGCCCCTCATTGGAATGAACTCAAGCTATGTTTTTGAAGCAAAAGATGTGAAATAATTAAATTTGATTTGCAATTGTTGTGGATAGCGTTGACCGGTTGGTTTTGGTCGTTATGTTGGATAAAGGGTTAGGAGTCTGAGACGAGTGAATGCGACTTCCACGAGCCAACATAATGCCAAAACGTTCTTTTGTCTCGGGTCTTTGAATTCGTTTCGTAAGGAAGAACAAATGCATGAACACCAGAAATACTACATGTATGCGAATCAGAAGACTGTAGGGGGTGGAGATGACTAATATAATATTAGAAAGTTTCTTTTCATGTTCTATCGGTTGATAGTACCTGAGGTTGTGTGATTTCTGAAATAAAACCTGAAGGTTTTATTTCAGAAATCACACAAACTCAGGTACTATCGACCGATAGAACATGAACAGAAACGTTCTAATTATTTTATTATGCCGAACAAAAAATAACGTTCATTGTTAAGCGTTAACAGCAACATGCCATCAATCTTGTAACAACAATGTAGTCGAATCCAAAAACATGACGTCATTTCGAACAAATGACGTCTCTTCGAAAATGACTTGTCACAAGTGCCGTCGCTTTGGGAGTTTCTATATCAACAAATGCCAGTGTTTACAGCTGCATCATGCGGTTCATGTTTTAATTCATTGTTAATGCTTGTGTGATAAGTGGTATAAATTAATGGAATATAAATTCACGTTTCTCGGACGACAACAGTTGATAGAATTAAGCGGAGTGAAACAATTTATTTTGAACTTGAGGCGGAGGCTCAGTGAGCTCGACGATTAATAAGCTTGTGGAAATATAATTGATTGAATTCATGCCTCATATTCAGGATTCACTGAAGTGGTGAACAACACGTGAGTTTTTAATATTTCTGATTCTTTTGAATTCATTGTTTGCAGTTAAAATTGAAAACACACCCACTGAAGATGATATATTTGTTGGTAAGTATGTGTCTACCGGTGTTGAAAAAAGTTAAATGGACACGGAGCCAGCGTTTGGTGTTGAGAAATTCCAACCGACGCTGATCAATGGAAGTGGCGCTTACATGTTCTTCGTTCTCTTGTCTCCAGGGAAAAACGCTCCGATAGTACCCGTGTTTTGCCCCAAAACTCCAGTACAATGACTTTTAGAAGGTGTCAAATTAACCAAGCACCGCTGATGTTACACACGTGAGGCATAATAAACCTGGTTAGATCATCACTCCCTTCACTCTCCATATAAATGTTGGAGAGTTCGGTTATGCGGCTAAGCAAATTTTGAATGTTTTACGGAGAGGAAAGCTTTTTGTCGACACGATGCTGGCGATAGTTTCACTAAGCCCTATCAAAAACAAACACTGTCGCGATTTTGTTATTATTTTAAATGTTACTTTGTTTATTATTGTTTTTAGTGAACATTTGTATTTATTTTATTTTCTGCCTCTTTGTTTTCCCAAAACAACTGTTTATAGTTAATTTTGTGGTTACTTTCAAAACATATCAAACAATACGATGCTGGGAGTGGAATACCATTTCCGGCGAGTGTGAGTGGGAATACGATTTGTTTGGGGGGAAGAAAAACAAATGAAAACAAAATGAGACTACAAACACCATCTCACCACCTGTGTTACATAATGGTTTCCTGTTACATTCACACCATCTATAAAGACTGAGGAGAAACGAAAATCGTAACATCAAAATACCTCCGTTTGGGTTTGGTTTCGACATCTGATATTTTTTTGTTCCTACACATGCATTTTAAATAACGACTTTGGTCCGTTCTAACCACCAAAGAGGATATCTGTCATTTTGTTGGAAGTTGCTTAGATGTCATTTCATAGTAAAACTCCTAAATCACATCATTTTGCGAGATCATATAAATCAAACGTACAGTGTATTCCACGAACTGCAAAAGGGACACTTTATTAGGCTTTTCCCTCTGAAAAAACTTTTGTTTTTCTACGGATTATTATTTTTTAACACAATTTTGCACACGCTTAGAAGAGCAAAAAATCTAAAAATGTACCGAAGCAGAATTTTCAATTTAATCCTTATTTCGTCGGATGTGGCAAGAAACTGTCAAAATTAGGGTTTATAGGCACTTTCTCGAAACGTGTCTTGCAGATTTTTTTTTCAAACATTCATCATTGTTAGACCTGTCTGTGACACGACCAATCATATACAAAATATATTAGGCAATGCATATGTTAACCCTCCACAGGCTGTCAAACATCGGAATTTTGATGAAATGGGCTGTTTTCGGGCCCCTAAAGCATCTAAACGATACACGTGAGATAAACATAACTTTCATTATTGGAAGTGAGATTCACCGTGGATCATTTTTGTTAGTAATAAGGGTATTCCAAAAACCATGTGTTAACCAGTGTTGGGCTGGTTAAACTGCAATACCCCTCAAAAGCTCCAAAATGCATGTTTTCTGTGGATTTCTCTAAACGAGTCTTGTAGATTTTCAAGAAAAATGGCCACGTGCAGGTCTTGATGTGACAAAAGAAGTTGCATACACAAAATACTCAGGTGAGCATTTGTTACCCTCCACAGACTGCTAAAAGTCAAAATTGTGATAAAATGGGTTGTTTTTGGACAGCAACAGCACCCAAAGGGTACGCCACAAAGAAAAGTGCCTTCTATTATCGAACGCACAATTTATCCGGAAACATTTTTGTAAGTAGTAAGGGTAATCAAAAGTCGAAGTCTTAACCGATTTTGGGCAGGCTAAAGGGAGATACCCCTTAAAAGCTTAAAATTCCCATTTTCTGTGGATTTTTCTAAAAACATCTTGTAGGTTTTCAAGAGAAATTGACTACTCGGAGGTCTTTGTGTGACATTACAAGTTACATGGACAAAATATTCCAGTGAGCGACTATTAACCCACTACAGGCGACCAATCATCGTACTTTTGTTGAAATGGGCTGTTTTCGGACAAGCACAGCACCCAAAATATACTAGAGAAATAAACATAGTCTCCTTTGTTGGAAGTGGAATTCACGGAGGACTATTTTTGTAAGTAATAAGGGTATTCAAAAAATCAAGCGTTAACCCCTTTTGTGATGGCTACTAGCGATACCCATCAAAAGCTTAAAACATTCATGTTTTCCCTGGATTTCATTACAAACATCTTGTGGGTTTTTAAGAGAAAATGACCATTGATAGGTCTTGGTGTCACATTACCAGTTGCATGGATAAATTATTCCGGTAAGCATTTGTTAACCCTCCATGGGGTGCTAAATGTCAAACTTTTTGAAAAAATAGTCTGTATTTGGACATCAACAACATCAAATGGGAATGACACAGACACAGAGAAACATAACTTCTTTCACTGGACGCAAGACAGATAGGGAAACATTTTTGTAGTACCAAGTAGTAAGGGTATTCAAAAATCGAGATCTTAACCCATTTTTGACTAGTTAAGGAGATATACCCCTTAAAAGCTTAAAATTGCAGTTTTCTGTGGATTTTTCAAAAAAAAATTCAAGAAAAATTGACCCTTCGCAGGTCTTGGAGTGACATTGCAAGTTGCATGGACAAAATTTGTTAACCCTCCAGAGGCTGCCAAACATAGACATTTTGAGAAAATGGGCTGTTCTTGGGCACCCATAACACCCAATGTGTTACTGCGAGATAAACATAACCTCCTTCGCTGGAAGTGAAGTTCACCGAGAATAATTGTTGTAAGTAATCAAGGTATTCACAAAACCAAGCATTAACCCGTTTAGGGCTGGTTACAGAATGATACCCCTCAAAAGGTTAAACATTCTTGTTATCCTAGGATTTCTCTAAAAACATCTCGTAGATTTTCGAGAACAATTGGCCATTCTCAGATCATATTGTGAAATTACAAGCTGCATGCACAGAATATTCCAGTAAGCATTTGTTAATCCTATGCAGGTTCTCAAACATCAACATTTTGATAAAATGGGCTGTGTTTACGTACCCACAGCAAACAAAGTTAAGAGGAGAGATCAACATAAGTGGAAGTAAAATTCACTGAGAATTATTTTTGGAAGTAGAAGCGTATTCAAAAAATAACCCTTAACCCGTTTTGGGCTAGATAAACAATGATACCTATCAAAAGCCTAAAATTCATGCTCTCCCTGGATTTCTCTGAAAACATCTTGTTGATTTTACAGAAAAAATGGCCATTTGCAGTTCTTGGTGTGACATTACAAGTTGCATGGAAAAATATTCTTGTCAGCACTTGTTAACCCTCTACAAGCTGCTAGACATCAATATTTTGGATACATTTGACACAAGATGGACCATTTTCAAATAGCCACAGCACTTAGTGGGTATGTGTCAAACAAATATAACTCATTTTGTCGGTCATTAACTTGTCGGACGACGATATTGATATTAACCCTCTCAACCATTAATGATGGGTTTTACCTAAACATTTTTTATCAAACTGGGTCATTTGAGACTACTCTACCCACCTTTCTCATCAATAAAGGGACTTCAGTGAGACAGTTAAAAACAATTCATCAGACGCTCTGAGGTCATGAAAAATCATGGAATCTCATCTGGAAAAGCCATGATTCTCCAGAATCATAAAGTCTAGTTCTCTCATTGTATTTATTGTCAGGGAATCTGTGTTTTTCACTAAGAAATTGTAAATGCATCCACCCACTGGTGGCAAACCACTTGAAGGAAAGTAGATGGCAAAATAATCATGTTTGAAATGTATTGGTACCCAGTGTTCTCCTTGTTCTCTCAATGAGTCTGTGTTCACATCATAAGCTTGTCCATGTGTAGGCTTTCCACTCCACTGAACACACTTTTCCATTTAACTATGTCATTACGAAAGTGAAAAAATCATTAACGGAAAATTGATAGAAATATGTGAAGGATTTCAAACAAGTGACGGGAGTTTTGATAAATATGAACACATGTCCAACACAACTCCCTGCACACTGGTAGCGCAACAGAATTTTCTCAGATCACTCTGTTTTTATCATATTTAACAATGAATGTAACCAATTATGTATTGTTTGGCGGTAATTATTGACAAAAATGTAACTTGTGATCTCCTGAACACAAAAGCAGTGCCTGACGTCAGTAGCGAGTATATCCACCACGTGCCCGGATGACATCCTGAATCCTCCTCCTAATGCTACCAGTGAGCTTTCTAATACGCTACAGAGGCAACTGCTGGCACTGCTCATGCAATGCAGCCTCGAAATCGGCCAACTTCCGTACAGGTGAATCCTTTGCTTGCACACGGCGTCCTAGAAAGTTCCATATGTGTTCTAAGGAATTCAAATCGGGGCTCATTGCAGGCCAATGTAGTGCTGTAATAGCGTTGTTCTGATGGAATGCTTTCACAACATGAGAACGATGTGGCCTTGCAGTGTCGTTCGTGAATACAGGGCAAGTAGCTAACGGGTTGTTGCCAAAAATGAGACACGACAACCCGATTGAGAATATCCCGGATACAGTGATGACCACTGAGATTCCCACGTATAGTCACCATATCAAGTTTATAATCATGAGACAGGATTCCCCATATCATTACTGATTTTCCACCATAAGAAACAGTAGGTCTGATGTTCGTAGGCACGTAAGCAGTATTTCTATGCCACCACACTCCCATGCAACCACCTGTGACGTGGAGCAGGAACCTTCTCGCATCTGACCAATGAACTCCCCTCCACTTCCTCAGATGTCAATGTTGTTGTGCCATACACCACTACCACTCCAAACGTAGTTTTTGATGTTGATCGGACAGAGCTGGACGCTTGGTGACCCTTCTAGACCTCATACCCAGTGATTTGAGACGGTTTCGGACAGTTCTGTTGCACAAACGCCTGTTGGGAGCCAAAGGTGTTTCAAAACCCCACTTGAAGCAAAGGTTTCACACCAAACGAGGCGTGCCAGACTCCGATCTTCCAGAGGAGTGGTCTTTTGAGGTTGTCCAGTCCTTGATCGGTTCTTATCATCGTTGGTTTGTTTGTGTTTTCAGACAAGTCTTAGTGCCTTTGACAGTCTCCTCCTTGCCATGTCAATATTTATTGATAAAAGAAGTTACACATTTTCTTTTTTATACCCAGATATTGCATGTGATTGATAGTGTTTTTGTGACATTTGTGGGTGACACACGTGGACGAGGGGATGAGTGGTGTACGCTATTAACCAGTGTTTCACTAGAAAAATGTACTGCAAGGCATACTAATCATTAAAACATAATAATCAGTAACAACAACTTCACTGTCATGAAATATTTCAGGGGGTGCTTAATTAAGTTCCAGGTGTACAATTTCAAAATTCACATCAGCACAATATTCTGAAACATTCATTCCCATTGCTTTGTTGAGCAATTCATATAATATAGTTACTGTGCACACTTTTCCCAAACATTCTACAATGTACATACAGTGCGTGGAGAGTGAATTGTAACTAAATCACCCGCGGAGTGGAGTTATCACCTAAGGTATAACTTTAAATTTCTGTACTTATCGACAAAAAAACACAAGCAATGTTTCAGCCAATGGACCTCCGGGTTTAACCCGGAGGTCCATTGGCTGAAACTTTGCTGGTGCTGGTTATGCTTTGCAACAAATTTGCAATTATTCCTCGGGTGGAATCTCCACTCTGCGGGTGATTTAGTGATAATACACTCTCCACGTACTGTATCTATCAATGGTCTTGGACATGTGTTCGTGTTTATCATAACTTCCGTCACTTGTTTGAAATCCTTTTCATATTTCTTTCCTTTTTTTTATTTAATGCATATTTTTTCACTTTCATAATGACACATTATTTTTTAAATAATGCACCAGCCATTTTCTCTTTAGTTTTCTTATCATTCTCTATTTTTTCTGTTTCTGATTTCAGTTCTTGAAGAGTTTGCGATGTTGACACTGACTCATCTTAAATAATCGGATATCACTTCTCTGCTGAAATTTGTTGATCTCTATCTCACTATCAAATTCTATAGACAAAAACATTGATCACATCTGGAAGGGTTGGAAACTTAACTCGAAGATTGTATTTCCTGAGGTGAGCCAACATTACTACTCCGATTATGTGTCAAATCATTTCCCCAAGAGTATATATTTTTGTATCATCTTGCAAAGATAAATCTAATGTTTGATTTTGTCCAAAATTCCTCATGACTTCATATACGAATATATATGAATTTAGATAAGGTCAACCTTCGAATTTTAATTCAAACGGACGTGATTTAATGAAATATCCATCTATTTTTCCATCCACCTTGTTCAAATTGAATGTTAGAAATTAAACGCAGTGTTGATAATATCTCCATTTATATTTCTATTAAATTCTAAGTCAAGAATGATTCGTTTTAGTATGTGGTTATGGCGCAGGCAGATGGTCTTTTCCTATTGTAAACGTCTTGATTTCAGTGCGTCGCACAGGCATTTTATAACTTGATTAATCAAGTTTTGCATTAAGACAATTAGCAAATTTCGGAATCAAATCTCTTTACCTTGTTTTAATCCTTCTCTCCATGAAGTTATAAATGCATTTTTTTGCAATTGATATCAGCAGTGGTACATCTGTTCTTACAGTTAAAACTAGATGTCCTGTCATATAGCACGTTGATATGCACGTTAATGTACGCGTTATAGCCCAAGTAAAGCTATCAAATTCTGTACATATGGCCTGTGCACAAGCAATGTTTCAGCCAATGGACCTCCGGGTATCCCGGAGGTCCATTGGCAGAAACATTGCATGTGTTTGCTATGAGTAACCAGGAGAACCTGCAGTGCTTTGGATGCCATTCGATATGGCAATTGCGCGCAATTCCAGCGCTATTAAGCCTAGATAAGCGCACTATTCGTGACAGGACTTCTAGTTTTAACTGTACTGGTGTGCGAAAAATAGAATCTAATCAATACTCGTATTGGCGTGGTATTCTCTGTGCACTGGCAGTGTGACACTATGCGCTGGCACTGTGCTTATAAATGTAATTTATTCCGCTCTCTAAAATGTAACTTTACTACAGTCTTTACACTAAATGACCAGTTCACCAGCGTTCCCATTTTTAGTTATACTAATGCTATCAAAGTACGATTTTTGTACTGGTACGTAATGTACAATAGCAAATACTTTGTGAGTGTGCTGACACTCTTTTCCCGTTACAAAGGACATTACACGTACAATGTTCCAGGTTGCAGCACGAAATGTATAGTCTATTGTGTCAGAGTAAATGGAGGGATGACTGAAATCAACCTTTAAATCTACATTAGTACTAGATTGTTTTGAAATCGCAAAGGGAATTTCCAGACGTCATCCAACTAAACATGAACAATACTGAAGGCTCCAGCAATGAGGGAAAGTTTCCGTGGCTCTTATACGTGCTACGCCGCAGAGTAAAGCGTACACCGTAGCTCGTTTTGAATGAAATATGTTAAAAACAGGCTAAACTTTGAAGTGACGTAAAAACACACTAAAATCAGCTATATCCTATTTTTTAGCTTTATAACATATTAACATTTCTAAAAAATTCGACGTATTTTAATTTTTATCATAGGACCCCTGGGAATTTCCTAAGACGGCAAAACGTTTTTATATATGTTTTTTTTTTGTGGAGGTTACAGTTGCAAAATTTTGAAAAGGCAGGGTTGAAAATGAGGTTGAAAATAAAAAAATATAGAAACAAACCCTTAAAATTGGCATCGCTGGCATTGGGTGTGTGAATTTGAAAAAAAAATGAAAATTGCCCAATTTCAAATCAACACAAAACGTGTGTGAAGTTTGATGGCTGTTTTATTTATAAAATCAGAGCTCCGCGAATCGCAAGATAGTTCAAAATGTCTTAAATGCTGAAATAATAGTCCCTGTAGAATTAACGTCAGGTGTTTGAAGTTGGATTTTCATATTTTTTTCGACTGTGTGATTGGAGTAACGCGCACTAAATTTTGGCTGGAACTAAACTGATAAAAAATGTTTATTGATTTAACCTTTATCCAGTAAAATATAATTGTTGATGTTTTGAAATACCAGTGGTCTCTCACGTCGCAGCGTTAAATATTTCAGGTCAATGAAAGTACAAAATGGTTGTGCATCATTTCAGGTATCAATTGGCCGGTCTGTGAAATATAACAGCGGTATTCAGGTTTTTTCTGAGTTATGTGAATCGCTAGGTAGGGTACATGTCCAGAAATCAAACTCTGAAGTGACGTAAATACAAAAAGAATGATGTTAAATAATAAAAAAAATCCAAAGACAGCTATCTTTTCTGGCCCTACAACATACTAAATATCATGTAAAGCGGACAAACTTTAATTTTCCTGACGTCGAGGTCCTTCCCTCACTCGAACGGCAGCCCAGGCGAACTGCATGTCGGCTGAAAACTGCTTGCATTTTTAAATATGTTTTTTTATTGGAGAATATATTTTCAAAATTTCAAGAATGAGCATTCAACAAGTGGGCAAATATTAAAGGTTTGTGCGAAAAAAAGTCAAATTGAGGTTATTTTAGAGAAACGTTTAAATTTGGAATTGTAACAAACGAATTTAATAGAGCCACCATCAAAGTAAAAGTACGTGAAATTTCTTTGCTGCATGTATCTCTTAAACGGAAGTCGGCATTTTCAGATTTTTCAATGAGAAATTCGAAGTTACGAAAAAGGTTAAAAATGTCGATAAATAAAAAAACAAGTATTTTTTTTTTATTTTGTGAGCTAAAAATGTATGAAAATCGGCCAACATTTAATTTTTTGTGATGTTGACGTGATTTACGTCACTGGAAAATTCGGCCACACCAGTCGATAATTTGCCAGGTCGGTACCACATATTTAGATGTGGTCTTTGCTGGAGATGATATATCCAAAATATGAAAAGGGGAGGGTTGAAACAGGAGCTAATTTTAAAATATTGTGAAAAAGTGTTAAAATCGAAGTTATTTTGGACAAAGTCAGATATTAGAAAACAAATGCCTGGTTGCAAAATTAGAAGTCACTATCAACAAGTGTCCGAAATTTCGATACTATAGCTTTAAACATTTGGCCGAAGAAAGCTGAACAAAAACGAAAAAAACACACAAACGATCCCAAAAAGTCATTCCAACTTAGCTGGATGACTGAAGTCATTCGACAAAGGTGAATTGACGTATTAGGATCCATTAGCACATGTTGTTTATCTTTTTGTTTGTCACATTACAGCCACATTTGTAAAGCTGTAGTGACTAAATTTGGAACACTTATTAATGGTGACTTCTGGTTTTACAATCATACATTCCTTTTCTAATATCAAACCTTTATCCAAAATAACGTCACTTTTTATTTTTTTTTCTCTTCATCTTCTAATATCATAATAAGGAGTTTGCGATTTCAAACGTGTACGGGTACGGGTACGTGTAGCTACACGTACCCATACACGTTGGGATTTGAGAAAAGTTGAGTTGCGAAACGACTTTTTAATTAACGTGTACGAGTAACGGGTCAATAACTCTGTGAGTTCAGGGTCATTATGTTGTTGACCAACAATGGCTTCCTCAGATCTGCTGATGTTCGGTGCGATTGAAGACGACGTAGAATTAGTATTGTTATCCACAACCGATGAACGTTCAGCTTCTAACATTAGGTTTCATTACCCAAGCTTTGACTTGTCACGATTTTCAATGATGAATGCCGTCAAATGTTTAGGTTTGACAAGGACGGTTTAGCCAAGTTAACAACCACATTCCAATTACCCCAATCAATCGTTTGTGAGAATGGCACCGTTGTATCTGACACAGAAGGGATGTGCATCATGCTGCGCAGACTTGTATATCCAAATAGATTCAGCGACCTCCTTCCAATTTTTGTTCGATCAGTTTTCGTTTCATTGATAGACTTCACATAGAATATCCTCATCTGTTGACCGACATCAATAGAAGCTGGTTGAGGTTCGAAAATCTTGACCGTTATGCCGAGGCCATTTCTAGAAGTGGCGCACCGTTAGAAAATTTTTGGGGGTTTATTGATGGAACAGTTAGACCAGTGTGTAGGCCTACCAGGAACCAGAGAATGCTCTTCAGCGGCCACAGACGTGTTCACTGCTTCAAATTCCAGGCTATTACGACGCCAGATGGACTGATAGCGAATTTATTTGGGCCCATGGAAGGTCGTAGGCATGATTCGGGAATGTTGAGGGAAAGTGGTATTTTACCTCAGCTGGAACAGTATATGACCAAGAGGAATGGAAGTGTTTATTCACTTTATGGGGATTCCGCCTACCCCCTGAGGCCTCATCTGATCACCCCTTTTAAGGGAGCTTTTCTCAGTGAAAGTCCAGCGCCCGTGTGTCAGTGGAATGATCATTTGGAAAGGTTATATCAAACTTTGCTTTTCTAGATTTAAAAAAAAACTTAAAATTATACTTACAACCTGTGGGAAAATATTTCTCAGTTGGTGCATTCCTAACTAACTGCCACACTTGCATGTATGGTAGCGAGGTTGGAGATGACTTTGATGTAACGCCGCCCACTCTTGAACAGTATTTGGCTGGATGAGTGCAGGTGAATATATATATCCATTTCCTTTTACTTCAACAAAATGAGCAGGCTTGCCAAATTTCCGCCTGCTTCTTGGATTATCGTCGGAACCGAGACGGTATTGGAGTGGTACCATGTAATATAGCTCCCCCCCCCCTTAGATACCACACACATGCATATATCCTAGGTTATCTTCCCCCACCCTGGATCTCTTTCCCCTCCCTACCCATGATATTTTTTTTCTAATTGCTTTGACATTATTTGATGATGAAATAGCAAAAGAAATGTTTTTAGCAAAATTGTGTTTTTTTTAAAAGTCCAGCCTGTACATCTTGCCTTCCCCCAGTAACCGACCTGTGGCAAAAATCATCTCAATATTTTTGCAACTATTCTGGTGATGGCATGAAACAAACACATTTACAGATATAAACACGGAGTCAGGTTTGGTTGCACTGTGAGGTTGTTGGGGGAGTGTGTGTGTGTGTGGGGGGGGGGGGGGGTGATATCTAGGCCTGGATGGATATACCCCACCACTATTCCCCGCCCCCACCCCCAAACAAACAAACAAACAAAAATCACCGAATTAACATTATTATTTGATGACGATATGGCTACAACAAAATGTGTTGGCAGGAAAATTAGTTAGCGATATAAACACTGAGTGGGGGTTGATCGAAATGGGTGTGGGGGGGTCCAGGGCTGGATATCTCCTCCGCCCCACCCACCCTCCCTCCCAACCAACCATAACTCTCACTGTTCATATGCAAAACCAGTTTTCTGTCTATTTTCGCCCTTTCATCAACGAATAATGTCATTTTTTTTAAAACAAATTGTCATGGTGTGGGGAGGGGAAGATATCCAGGCCTGATATCCACCCCTGCCCTTATCCTTCCTAATTTAAACCAACCCTACCTAACTTAGTATTTTTCCCGAAACCAATTCATCTGCCTAAAACATTTAAACTACACATTGCATTACAAAATAAACCAGAATAGTTGAGAAAATATGGAAATATGTTTTTGTGCACATGTGGCAAGATATCCAGGTTTGACTTGAAAAAAAAAAAAAAAATTCTGGAAAAACATTTTTCTCGCTATTCCATCATAAAATAATGTCAAATGTGTGAAAAAAGCCATGGGGGAGGGGGGTGTATCCATGGTGGGTGGAGATATGCTAAGTTATCCTCGGGTTATCCTCGGGGGATATCTTTCCCTGCACTCTTCCCCCGGAGGGGGGGGGGGGGAGGACGTGGTACACATGTACCATTATCGGTACTTTTAATAACACATTAAAGGTCATTAAATACAATAAAACATTATATATTCCCAACAAATAAATTGGTCAGGGGAACCAAGGTATGGAGTCTTGAATACTCGTGGGACATCCCGTCACTTCCGGTATAAACTTATTGGGGGTGTGGGGAGGGGACGAAACTTAAAACTTAAGGCCTTCTCTCTACGTCGACTCGACACCTTCGGCAATCTCAGGTAGGTGCCTTCAATCCTATAAACAGCGGGTTCTATTATTAGACACGCGCGCATTGGAAAAAAAAGACAACCATCCAGTACCGTACTCAGAGAACACTGGAATAACAACCCGGCAGTTGTAATTATGGACTGCGTGCTTTATATAATCATCTTAACTTAATAAGTTTGTCACTGCAAACATTTAGTTGTCAAAAGCTATAACTCAAGGTTAGATTTCAAACAGGCTACTGAAACATGTCATTTTGAATAACGTGATTTTTCATTCCAAAATCCACCAGAAGTTTCTATTTAATAACTCAATTAAAAGGGTTAACCCTTTACCTAACATGAAAAGCAGGCGACACTTGCAAAAAAAATTCTTGAATAACTATTTTTTTTCATTTTTTGTCTCAAAAACATAGGTTATGACCCCTCGTTGGAACGAGCTCGACGAGCTCGACGAGCTCGTTCCAACGAGAGGTCATAACCTATGTTTTTGAGACAAAAAATGAAAATATAATGAAAATTTATTGGCGATTTTTGAGAATAGCGCTGGCCGGTTTTGGTCGTTACGTTGGGTAAAGGGTTAATTCTGAGACGGGCTCCCTTCCGAAAGTGTCAGTATCCTGACGTTTTCGAAAGAATGCCTGTCACAGAATTAACTACATGTGTGGGGCCCGCATTCCCTCTCCCCTGCTCTGGGGGACGCAACACATGATGTCCCCACTGAATATATTTTTCGGGGGTACACATACCCATGCCCATCCCCCTCCCCAAACACATGATCTGCGCCCATGTATATTTACACAACCTCA
This sequence comes from Pictodentalium vernedei, assembly GCA_031216915.1. NCBI lineage: Eukaryota > Metazoa > Mollusca > Scaphopoda > Dentaliida > Dentaliidae > Pictodentalium > Pictodentalium vernedei. The sequence continues at coordinate 459,764,134 of CM062294.1, read as the reverse complement.
TACAGATTAATGTCGGGATTGTAGGCCGTAGGGAACTGACAATAAGAAGTTAAGAACACTCAATTGAGCGTCCAACAATTCCATGTTTTAGCATACATGTATAGTCAGTGACTAGTGCAGCTTACTCTGTGATGTGTCGCAGACAGTGCCCCAAATGTGGCGTGAGTTCGAGCGTCACAGGAAACGGATGCGACTGCCGCCTGCCGATTCCGAAAATTTCAGCCGTCGACCTCCAATAAACTGACAGGTAACAATGTCAAACTACAGAAATAAAGGTACGTACAATTTATATTTCTTCCCTTTCCCATTCCCGGCACGAGGAGATCCTGAATTGGCAGTCTGGCTCCCACAAATTCCGATGACTTAGGGCGCAGGAGAGCACAAAATTTAACGAATTAGCAATAAACATACATGACTGTGTAAACTGATTATTGGGGGCTCGGTGGTGTAGCGATAACCGGTTCTCGTCAGATCACCGAAGTTAAGCAACGTCGAGCGATGTTTGTAGTTGGATGGGTGACCATTTCAGTGACTTGTATGGGCTTGGTCTTAATGTCCATGTGTTTACACAAGCACCTGTTACTCACTTTAGACAAAACACGTGAAGATTGCCCCAGTGTATTTCAGAAGCTAACATATCAGCTTTGATACAAACTCATTGCATCGTTACGTCTACCCTTTTTTGAAGGAATAATTATTCTTGTGCAAAGAAGCAGAAAAACGTGTGAACGGAGACCGTGCTCTATAAAAACCTAACAGTAACAGACCACAGTTCGACAATAAAAACCACAAAACAGCAAGAATCCCGGGCCGCCCCACCCACAAAACAACAGTTAACACCACACGTATAAACCACCGGGGCAGTTGAAGGAGAATTGCACTCCGGGACTAGCGGTATAATATTGAGCCAGTGAGAGGCACTCGTGTCTTTTCCCTCAAGTAAAGCGAGAGGGCACTAGGCCCCCGTCCCAAACCGAATGCACCCGGGTACAACAAGCAAGCATCTTCCTACTCCAACCCTCTCCATTAAGTGTACGAAAGTGTTAATATTCGCCAAACTATCTGCAGCTCTCTCCTGATTCCCACTCTCTCTTCACCTCTTTATCTTACCAGGCGCACAAACAAGATGTGGACGCCGGAGGGAATGAAACACCAAGGCCTAAGGTGCTCATCTGATATAACATGCTCATATAATTTAGGCTGTCAGAATAATCTCTTCGTAGATCTATGATAATCAAATCATATCTGCATATCTTTAATTATATTCACCATCCATGCATTTCCTCGGGTAAATATTTGTCCAGTTAAAAATTTTAAGATAAAGCTGAGATACCAAAACTGTGAAATTTCTATAGGGGTCAGTGCTATTTTATTATCCCCATTGGCTGCCCCAAATGTCATTTGAGGATCATGCCTCACGGAAAAATTAAGATAGAGGGCTCCAACCAATTTCGAATAGCAAATACCAACAGATTTCATTTGGTGGTTTTGAAGAAGAAGGTGTTATCAAAATTGGTGTTTTTCGTGTCCTTTTTCACTCTTTGACCCCACCCCTTGTGGGCCCATGTAAATCCGGTTAAATCAGTTTTTGTGCAGGACATTTTCATAAGTCACAAATTTTCAAAAAATCTTTATTTGACTAGTCAAACACCATTAAGATCAATCTGGAATGCCAAATTGTCGAAATCTCTATTGGTCCCAGTGTTATTTTATGAACCCCTCTGGGTACCCCAAAAATCCTTCAAGCAGCATGCCTTGGACAAATTTAGATATTCTATAGGGATAGTACCAATGGTAACAAACAAATATCAAAAGATATCTTTGCATGGGTTTGTAGAATAATTTCATAGAATTGGTGCATTTCATACCACGTATGGGGAAATTCTAGACCGATTAAAAATATACTTCTTCTCCAGAAACGCTCAATCCGCATAATAAACAATAAAAAACACAATGCTCACACCGATCCCCTCTTTCGAGAAAACAAGATTCTCAAAGTGAACGACCTCTTTAAACTGCACGCATGTTTGTTCGTATTCGATTGGTATCACGATAACCTGCCGTCATCTTTTCGAAATCATTTTCAGTCGGTTGTCAACACTACGGATCGAGCTAGCAGAAGAAGAGATTCGCTTGAATATACTAGAATAAGGACAAGGTCTCTGGAGAACTTTCCTATACACATTTACTCCAAACTTTGGAATGATCTAGATCTTGACTTACGTAATATAAACAACAGAAACATTTTTAAAAAACAACTAACTTCAAAATTACTGTCTCAATCCTTACTGTAATGAGTGTGCTTCCAGTAGGTAGATTTCCCAGAATAATTTACGTAATATAAACAACAGAAACATTTAAAAAAAAAAAAAGAAAATCAACAACTAACTTCAAAATTGCTGTCTCGGTATCCCGACTACATTGAATTCTATAATCCTTACTGTAATGGGTATGCCTCTAGTAGGTAAGATTTTGCAGAATAAACTCCAGTGCATGCATTTTGTAGATACACTAGCCTAGCGTCCCTCAAGAACTGCGCCAATTAACGCGGGTCCTTGAGCGCTAAATTCCATTAAGTTTCATTAGGTAGACTGAGTATTTACCCTTCCCTTCTTGAGAGCCCAACACCTGGCACCAGTCAGCTGAAAGCTGCCTTCGGGAGCTCTCAGCGGACTACGCCAGGATTTGGAATCGTCAACGGAAGTGAAGTTTTTGGTCATCTAGCGAGACGCTTCCACCTATACTGTAGGCAAATGGGTCTGGGTATTTCAATTCTCGTCTATTACCGTAGTTCTGCTTACCCCACCAGCCACCAGCTTCAAGTGTCAATATTAAACAGCTCGATTCCAACGTCCGCGCTATATTTTCTGGGAGATGACAGGTAGACAGCCAATCTGGCTATGTCATCTCCCTGTGGTATACATGCTTAACTGTCTCCTTTTGATATTTATGTACATTGTATATTGTTTGTATACTGCTAAATAAAGATTCGTTCATTCATAAGTTGTCTAAAAATAAGCATTTGCCCAATGAAAACCATTAGGGTAAGGCTGGTATGCCAAAATGTCGAAATCTCCATAGGCTTCAGTGTTAATTTCATAACACCATGTGGCAACCCATGTAAAACCCGGGGGGGGGGGGGGGTTGCAGGTTGGATGCTACCCGCTCCATACCAAATATCAATGACCTGATACGTACAGATTTAGCAAAAGTTGCGTTTGATTTTTTTTTATTTTATAGTTTGAGGCCCATGCATGAGCCACATTTTTTCCCGCTAAATGTGCCCCAAAGGGATCAATTTAAATAGACCTGAAAATCCTACTTACAGTGATGCCATATATCAAATATGAATCATTTGAGGCAGTGGTTTAGAAAAAAACAGATTTTTAAATGTTTTTTTCTATTATCCACAGTGTTAAAAAAATGCGGACTTAGCATTTTTTCAAAGTCTAGAAGCTGTATTCTACGACAAAACTAATGACATTTTTTAACTATTCCTTCTGTTGGTTGGTTCCAAAGAAGCTTCACATCAAATATGAAATCTCAGTGCATTGTGGTTTTGGAGATATGGGCGTTTAACAAAAAATATTTCTATTTTTAGCTGCCGCGGTTCCCACGGGGCTACTGGAAATTGTTGGGGGCATAAATACTTATGACCCATTAATAGACTTCATAATAAATTTGGTTCAAATCGGCCGCTCGGTCAGAAAATATAATTTTTTGGCGGGGCAAAAATTCTTGCCCCTCCCATACGACAGTGAATATTGCCCCTCGAACTTCTCTTAAACAAATTGGGTTCTACACCCCAAAGGGAAGCAGCATAACGGTCTCTGCTACCGCTGGTTCAAGAGAAGATGTTTTACCAATTGGCGCATTTTGCCCCCCCCCCCTCCTCCTCAATACGAGCAAAAATATTATTTAAAAAAAATGTCCCTATATAATCGCTACTCAAGTGAAATTTCATTAAAGTGTTCCCAAACATCACCTTCACGACGGACGACGGACGCGCGACGGGCAAAAAGTGATTAGAATAGCTCACACTGATTTTCAGTCAAGTGAGCTAACACGCCACTTGCCAACAGCCACAGAGAATGACTAAACGCAAGCCAATGATTGAAACTTGTCTGCCTAGGACAAGTGTTTGACTCTCTAAAAAAGGAAATAAATACGTCCACAACCAGCCCACGACAAGGGCATGTGGTGTATGTGAGGGGTCAAAAGGTGGGAGTGTGATTGTTTTTTGGTTGCTGTATTTAGTCATCTGTTCTCCCAAAAGGAGACCGAATTGCCAACCTTTCATTCTGTAAGCTAATGGATGATTCCAGCTTTTACACACCGTCATATTGGTCTGTTTTGGTGGCGTTCTTTCCAAATCATGCTGGCGCTGCTCCCAAAGTAGCGTTCTGTTTGTGTTTTTCTTCTCTCTTTAACGAAGATTGTTTTGCGGCATAAACGGTAAACGCATTCAATACAATGTGCAATCTCTTTTCACGAGCTGGATCTTGGTTGCTATCCGGCCTCCTTGGTTCTGTCTGACACTATAAATCCATGATCGCCAATGGTTTTAAAATCCCACGTCGTACCTGCGCCCCTTTGGCACGTGAAAACTATTTTTTTTGTTTGTTTTGTTTTTGTTTTGCTCTCCTTATGCTTTTGCCCTGCTCTCTACCTTTCAGCAGGTCCCTGCTACAAACACCTTCCATCGGAAAGCCATTACTCAGTGACGTAGCCAGGCCTGGGAGAGCCCCCCCCCCCCCCCCATACACACACATCCACGTCATGACCCGCTCCCATTTAAAATGAAGCACGCATTTAAAAACACAAAAACAAACAGGGTATAAATAATTTTGAAATAAACAGGGTATATAAAATAATTTTCAAAAATAATTCAGTAGCTCGATTGTTATCAATGGGGGGACTTGCCTGTCCCTGGGGAGAATCTCCTGATTATCCACATTGGGAGGGGCACCCTTCCCATACTCCTCATCTCAGTGTTGTGCACTTTGGGATCTGCCTCCGGCTCAGTAATCAACTTACGTCCCCCCCCCGCCCCCAATATTGTTCCTCGCTCACAACCATCGTAGTAAGCCATCTGATTCAATCGAATTTCCCCACTACTAAATCAATTCTCCCCCCCCCCCCCGCCCAGCAACGCCCCCCCCCCCCCCCACACACACACACACCCTCACACTCACCCCGCACACGAAAGTAAATAAATTAAGAATAAAATAATCAAATATATAATAGTAATAGTTCATAGGCGTAGTGGCCACGTAACAGAAACATCCTCGTGTGATAATTCATCGTTGGAAGAAAGGGAAAATATATTCTCCAAGACTGTTCGAGAAAACAGCTTCGTTTTAGATCTTAAATATTCAATCCACAACAAACACAAGAACAATTTCCCCTTGATATCCGCGAAGAATTCTTCCAGAACACAAGGATTACAACGAGAATAACCTGTTATATTATATATGTAGAGAGAAAATGAAACCATTATTATTTGAACAAATCCATATCTACCCGTTCGTCGAAACTTGTAAACCGACTTCTACACGTTGGATAAAAACGTGTACGTGTGGAAGTAAGCGAACTTTATGATGTTGTCGACAAGATTTTCGTCTACCAGTACACGTACACGTAATGACTTTTCCTGACCAAAACGAATTATTTCGTGATTAATGCCAGTGTTGACATGTCATTGTCACAACAAAATTAAACTAAATTGTTTCACAAACACGCTCATTATTTCGATTGTTGCAATTAGAAAGCTTCTAGGAACCATGGGATTGTAGCTGGCACGAATTTGTGCATTCAACTGAAACACATTTTGTCTTTTTAAATCACTGGTATTTTCAAATTTCAACCCGGCAGTTTTACGTGTAGCAAACGTGTAAGCGTGTGCAAGAAGTGTGACGTACTTCACAAATTATCTGCTACACGTACCCGTACCCGTACACGTTTGAAATCGCAAACTCCCTAATATCAGGATCAGCTCATATATCAATCCTATCTCTTCCATATTTTGGACATATCATGTCCACAAAAACTGTATCTAAAAATGTGGTACCGTACTGGCAAATTATCGACCGTTATAGCGAATTTCGGGTGACGTCATTCATGTCAACGTCATAAAAATTAATTATCGGCCGATTTTCATGAAACTTTAGATGTTGCAGAGCTCATCAAAATAGGAGATAGATTTTTTTTTATTATTTATCGCCATTTTTTACGTTTTCACATCACTTCAAATTGTAGGCTACTTTCAGTGGAAACGTTTATTGTGCGATTCAGTTAATCCCATGCTTAAGTATTACACATCTATAGGAGAGAGCTGGGGGTGTTTATCGATATATCGCAATGTTGATGGTTTTACGTCACTTCAAAGTTTAGGCTATTTTGGGCATGTTTTTATTAAAATTTTATAGCTATGAACCTCTACACTCCGATTTTTACTCAGCCAAAAATTGTGCATTGTGCACACTCATTTTGAGACTTGAAAAGTCGCCCTGATACCAGCAATGCCAATGCAACACGATCTCTTAGTTTCAACCTCATTTTGAGTCTCATTCTTTTTAAATGTTTTGATTATAATCACCAACAAAATCATACCTAAAAAATCGCAAGATCTCAGTTCAACCGTTATGACAGAACTATGAGTAACACTATAAGGGGCCATAAGGTCAATAATTAACCCTTTACCTAACATGAAAAGCAGACGACATTTGCAAAAAAAATTCTTGAACAACTAATTTATTTCATTTTTTGTCTCAAAAACATAGGTTATGACCCCTCATTGGAAAGAGCTCAACGAGCTCGTTCCAATGAGGGGCCATAACCTATGTTTTTGAGACAAAAAATGAAAATATAATGAAAATTATCTCTCGATTTTTGAGAATAGCGCTGGCCGGTTTTGGCCGTTACGTTGGTTAAAGGGTTAAAATTATTTTTTTTGTTTTTCGATTTTTTTTATCCGTTTAGGCCATAAAATAGCCAGCTATTTTTGGCAATATAAACAAACTACACATCAGACATGGCTGCCAAAACGCGTTGCCTAACAAATGACGCTGGCTGTGCCTCGCTGAATGGCTTCTAGAAATTCGCTTCGCATTTCAAAACTGTCCGGTTATTTAAATGCATCTCTTGGTGTGTTGCGAAAAATTACTGGAAAAATAATTTTACAACAAATAATAACAACTCAATTTAAACTATTCCAATACTAATCATCAGTTAAATTTGAACTCTTTGTTCTCTCTAAACTTGTAATTTGATTGGCTCAGAGCCCGTCGATTCTGAGCTCTAATCTCAAATAAAGGCACCCTTACCGTGTTCTAATTGCCGGACGTGGGGCAATTAGAGTATGTCTGCATTCCCGCTACACGCACGCAACAGCGCCGAACCATTCGGATCACTAATTGAACACACCCCAGCATTGTTTTCCATGGTAACAGTTTTTAGATAAATATTGATCACCCGCCTTCTTGATTCTGTCCCTCGTGTTCTGTCCTTACAATTGTAGAGATTCGAATGTTCCTTCTAAATATTTGTTACTTTCCAGACTGATATTTTGTCTCATGATTTGTAGAATGTCACAGACACAATAGTAAACACTTTGAGTGGGTTTTTGAAGTAAAACTTCACAAAGTATGTCGATTACCGTAACTTAAAAATGCAGTGTTTTAGATTGTTCGTTTATGATATATTTATACATATGAAAAGCCTATGATATAAATTTTAGCTTTACACACCAACCGTGCTGAACACGCGAGCAAATTTAAAAATCTGTTCCATTTCTTGATCAGAAATCCGCAGTTTTTGTTGTCAAATTGAATAAATCTTTTACCGATTGTGTTTCTACATTTTATATATAGAATATACCCATAGTAGCTTGGTGTACCAAATGTTCACCACGAGTGGTGAACATTTGGTACACCAAGCCACTTTGTGTATATTTTATTTTTTCCATGATCGTCAGATTATCAAGAGTCGCTATTGTTTTTCTCGATTTTACTGAATAGCAGACGTACATACGTGCGAATCTGTTTTTGTTTACATGAGCATCGGTGGGTGGGCGGTACTTCCGCTGTCAGTTTTATTGATGAATCGAAATGGAATAATAATGGCACAATAACATAGTATTTCGAGTCAAGGATGCTTTATTAACATGAGACAATGCATGTTTGTTAATTTTTGGTATCTTATGAGGTAACCTTATTTGAAAACGTAATAAATAATTGCCACTTTCATTCCACTCTTCGCCTGGCAACGTGCGATAAATTTACACAAGGTTGCATTCAGGTCGACGTCACCAAAGGTCAGCTTAGATGTAGTTCTACTGTAAGTTTAAAATGTAACTACTGAAATCCCATTGCTCGCGTGTTCAGCACGGTTGGTGTGTAAAGCTAAAATTTATATCATAGGCTTTTCATATGTATAAATATATCATAAACGAACAATCTAAAACACTGCATTTTTAAGTTACGGTAATCGACATACTTTGTGAAGTTTTACTTCAAAAACCCACTCAAAGTGTTTACTATTGTGTCTGTGACATTCTACAAATCATGAGACAAAATATCAGTCAGGAAAGTAACAAATATTTGGAAGGAACATTCGAATCTCTACAATTGTAAGGACAGAACACGAGGGACAGAATCAAGAAGGCGGGTGATCAATATTTATCTAAAAACTGTTACCATGGAAAACAATGCTGGGGTGTGTTCAATTAGTGATCCGAATGGTTCGGCGCTGTTGCGTGCGTGTAGCGGGAATGCAGACATACTCTAATTGCCCCACGTCCGGCAATTAGAACACGGTAAGGGTGCCTTTATTTGAGATTAGAGCTCAGAATCGACGGGCTCTGAGCCAATCAAATTACAAGTTTAGAGAGAACAAAGAGTTCAAATTTAACTGATGATTAGTATTGGAATAGTTTAAATTGAGTTGTTATTATTTGTTGTAAAATTATTTTTCCAGTAATTTTTCGCAACACACCAAGAGATGCATTTAAATAACCAGACAGTTTTGAAATGCGAAGCGAATTTCTAGAAGCCATTCAGCGAGGCACAGCCAGCGTCATTTGTTAGGCAACGCGTTTTGGCAGCCATGTCTGATGTGTAGTTTGTTTATATTGCCAAAAATAGCTGGCTATTTTATGGCCTAAACGGATAAAAAAAATCGAAAAACAAAAAAATTAATTTTAACCCTTTAACCAACGTAACGGTCAAAACCGGCCAGCGCTATTCTCAAAAATCGCGAGATAATTTTCATTATATTTTCATTTTTTGTCTCAAAAACATAGGTTATGACCCCTCATTGGAACGAGCCCGTTGAGCTCTTTCCAATGAGGGGTCATAACCTATGTTTTTGAGACAAAAAATGAAATAAATTAGTTGTTCAAGAATTTTTTTTGCAAATGTCGTCTGCTTTTCATGTTAGGTAAAGGGTTAATTATTGACCTTATGGCCCCTTATAGTGTTACTCATAGTTCTGTCATAACGGCTGAACTGAGATCTTGCGATTTTTTAGGTATGATTTTGTTGGTGATTATAATCAAAACATTTAAAAAGAATGAGACTCAAAATGAGGTTGAAACTAAGAGATCGTGTTGCATTGGCATTGCTGGTATCAGGGCGACTTTTCAAGTCTCAAAATGAGTGTGCACAATGCACAATTTTTGGCTGAGTAAAAATCGGAGTGTAGAGGTTCATAGCTATAAAATTTTAATAAAAACATGCCCAAAATAGCCTAAACTTTGAAGTGACGTAAAACCATCAACATTGCGATATATCGATAAACACCCCCAGCTCTCTCCTATAGATGTGTAATACTTAAGTATGGGATTAACTGAATCGCACAATAAACGTTTCCACTGAAAGTAGCCTACAATTTGAAGTGATGTGAAAACGTAAAAAATGGCGATAAATAATAAAAAAAAATCTATCTCCTATTTTGATGAGCTCTGCAACATCTAAAGTTTCATGAAAATCGGCCGATAATTAATTTTTATGACGTTGACATGAATGACGTCACCCGAAATTCGCTATAACGGTCGATAATTTGCCAGTACGGTACCACATTTTTAGATACAGTTTTTGTGGACATGATATGTCCAAAATATGGAAGAGATAGGATTGATATATGAGCTGATCCTGATATTAGGGAGTTTGCGATTTCAAACGTGTACGGGTACGGGTACGTGTAGCAGATAATTTGTGAAGTACGTCACACTTCTTGCACACGCTTACACGTTTGCTACACGTAAAACTGCCGGGTTGAAATTTGAAAATACCAGTGATTTAAAAAGACAAAATGTGTTTCAGTTGAATGCACAAATTCGTGCCAGCTACAATCCCATGGTTCCTAGAAGCTTTCTAATTGCAACAATCGAAATAATGAGCGTGTTTGTGAAACAATTTAGTTTAATTTTGTTGTGACAATGACATGTCAACACTGGCATTAATCACGAAATAATTCGTTTTGGTCAGGAAAAGTCATTACGTGTACGTGTACTGGTAGACGAAAATCTTGTCGACAACATCATAAAGTTCGCTTACTTCCACACGTACACGTTTTTATCCAACGTGTAGAAGTCGGTTTACAAGTTTCGACGAACGGGTAGATATGGATTTGTTCAAATAATAATGGTTTCATTTTCTCTCTACATATATAATATAACAGGTTATTCTCGTTGTAATCCTTGTGTTCTGGAAGAATTCTTCGCGGATATCAAGGGGAAATTGTTCTTGTGTTTGTTGTGGATTGAATATTTAAGATCTAAAACGAAGCTGTTTTCTCGAACAGTCTTGGAGAATATATTTTCCCTTTCTTCCAACGATGAATTATCACACGAGGATGTTTCTGTTACGTGGCCACTACGCCTATGAACTATTACTATTATATATTTGATTATTTTATTCTTAATTTATTTACTTTCGTGTGCGGGGTGAGTGTGAGGGTGTGTGTGGGGGGGGGGGGGCGTTGCTGGGCGGGGGTGGGGGGGGGAGAATTGATTTAGTAGTGGGGAAGTTCGATTGAATCAGATGGCTTACTACGATGGTTGTGAGCTAGGAACAATATTGGGGGGGGGGGGGGGACGTAAGTTGATTACTGAGCCGGAGGCAGATCCCAAAGTGCACAACACTGAGATGAGGAGTATGGGAAGGGTGCCCCTCCCAATGTGGATAATCAGGAGATTCTCCCCAGGGACAGGCAAGTCCCCCCATTGATAACAATCGAGCTACTGAATTATTTTTGAAAATTTAAAAACTGCTTCTTGTTTCTTCTGTCACTTAATTTCGTCACACCTCAGAACAAATCTGAATGATCTCCCTTCTCTCTCGTGAACTCTTGCGTCACCCGAGTCATGAATCGAACACACCCTGTAAATTCAAACATGGCAAATAGCGCGAGTTCGAAAATTACATTTTTTAATTGTTTTTCTTCAAATAAAACGGGTTTGGAGAATTTTTCACTTCTAACGATGACAGGACTTACAATGGAGATAAGCGTCTCTTGCTTCGTTAGACATTCGGGAATTTGACTGTGGAAAACCATTTGCTCGTTAACAAATGGTTTTCCATAGTCAAATTCCCGAATGTCTAATGAAACAAGAGACGTTTATCTCCTAAGTATCAAGTAATTCAATGAAGTTGAAATGACGAATACATGTAGCTTTTCCATTTTCTATTTCATTGGTTGGACTTTTAATCTTCCCGTTAACATATAAATTTGGCACACTTGTTCACAATGCTTACATCTTTTGGTTTTCCGAATTGTCGTCCCTTTGGTTGGAATGAGCTGGTTCCGAAGGCTTTTTTTTTTGGAAACATTTTAATTTCAATCTAATATTTAGCCTATTATGCTATAATTTTAAGAAACATAATATCCTATAGAATCTTATCTAAAAATGTGTTGACTTCCAAGAAATTTCCAACTATTATGGCCAAACTCGGATGTGACGTGATAGGGGAGGATCGTGGATTAAAACATTAAAATGCGCCCGAGTGTTAAGAAATTTTGTTTTTTTGTGCTGCTTCAAAAAACGAGAAGACAGGTTTGTGTTAGTTTTTCCATTTATTGCCTTTCCTGACGCTTTTACGTCACTTAAAATTCTCGATTATTGTTTACATTTTTACATTAGAAACGCAAATTTTGTGTCCAACACAACTCCATTCTTATGACAAATACAGCTTTTAAACTTCGCACATCGATGCTCAAGTGTCTTCGGTGGTGCATTATATCTTGACGTCTTAGAATTTCGTCTTAGAATTTCGTCCTTCAGTCAGAAACAAACGATTTTAATTACTTTTCTAAACTGTTTAATATTGAGCTTATATGGAAGTCTATACTTTTGACATTTTGGAAATAAACGCTCTTGTAAAAACAAGATATAAACGTGTATTGTCTTCCTATGAGCTTCCAAACCATTATGGCCGAATTTGAGGTGACGTCATGGTGGGGGGGGGGGGGGGGGTCGCAGCAAATTAATATAAGTAGTGGGGACCATGTATATAAAGACATGCTATTGACATTCCTACATGGATTGGGCGAGGAAACTGGGAAGAAGAAACAGATGTGGGGTTCCCAAATGGCTAACACAGGTTTCCGGAGTTCCTAAAGCAATGATCAAAGTTCAACCAGATCGGCTGCTAACCAAATTTGCCAATTATGGCAATACCACCCGCTAAAGTTTCTCGATTTGAAATAGTTTTGCGAATAGATTTACGTAAAGGATATATTCTTTCTCCTCAGCAGCAGGAAGGGTGAATGGGGGAAGTCGTGAGGCCATCCAGAGTCGCCCCAGTCCCTGTGACATCTCCAACCCACTGTTCCGTCAGCCAATGATATAGCCCTCTCACCCACTCCCACCCAGCATAGGACACGCCAGACCTGCCAACAGACCCTATAGCGCCTCCCAGTTCGTGTTGAACCTAGAAGGACCACCCTTCATAGTTTATGGCTCGCGAGATTCTGTAGCGCCCCCAGCCGGTTTTCAGGGATTAAATTTGAGGTTGGTCGCCGCTTTAGATGTATACAACCCCAACCACGCTCTGTCTGCTATGGATGATCTAATCAACGTGATGCGTGGTGAAATGCCAGACCCCGCCTCAGTAAGGGAACAATTCATCGAATCGAACACCCAGCCCCCCCCCCCCCCCGATCTTATCAACGTGATGCGTGGTGAAATACCAGACCCCGCCTCAGTAGGGGAGCAATTCAACCTGCCAACAGACAGGTGAACCAGATTTTTTGTGAGAGACACTCGCTGAAGCGGGACCCTTGTCGGAGCCCCGGGAAAAAAACTTTCTACGACGAAAGCCAGATTCAGTACACTACCTGAGGACCAGTATGTTAGCCTATGCGCATACCAACCTCCTCATCATACTGCTGCGTTTCAGCAAAGAAGATGCGAATCGGATGACAACAGACAGCATATATGTCAAGAAAACTGCGTTCTACAAACTTGCAGGCGTCCAAGACTACATCTCCAATAAGATTCGCAGGAGTAACGAGGCCATATGCGGTCCGCGTGAATTGGGGGAAGAATACCTACCCCCGGTAACTACGGATGAATAGCGAAATAGGAGGAAGCCCTATTCATGCCCTAGGACCACCCTTCCCATCTTCCAAAGCCAGAGTATCGGTGCCGAAAAAAGGACATCCTACATTCTAGGATCACTGCATGACGATCCTCTCACGACTGACCAGATCTCACACATAAACGTCGGCGACGGCAATATAAAGAGGACAAGAGCGATCGGGATATTTCCAGTCAGAACCCTTCGGTGTTCAGTCCGATTCATCGCCTAACAAAAAACAGGAGGGATAGAGGCGTCCGGTTCGTCAACATCAGGAGGCGTTCGGTTGTCGGCAGCAGTAAGCGCCCTATAATCACCAGGCCACCGATGAATGACAATTTGCCTCTATCATGAACAGAGGTGTCATACACTGGAAGAACTGCCTCCTGGCCTATCGCAGCTTTGATCTCACGCAACATTGCCTGCAGCTTTCCTTGTTTCCTTCTTCGCGCCATACCGCCCTGCATCCACTGTATCCTCGTCTTTCATCCTCTTGTCCTGGCTCTTTTGGTTGATGGGACCCGTCTTGTGTTTGAAAGTCACCCTCTCTGGCGTCTGTGCCTCTGACGAGGTATTCCCTCCCATTTCCAGGTATAGTGCGAGGGCAGGCATGTCGCAAATATCAGTGCTTATCTGCAGTCGGGGCTGCGGTTAGCAGAGCTAGGTACAGCCGTACTTTTATGGAGCTCAACTGTCGCCACTGCCCAATAAATGATCAATTTACATGTCTGCAATCAGCTGTCGTTGGTTCAACCGAAGGTATGCAGAAATATACTGTTTCTCATAAATCTGCAGTGCTTCTGTGCCTGGAGATCTTGATATTGCAGTGCCTAGCCGCACCTCGTATCCTATCTGGGGCTTCAGAATCTCTTCATCGTCCATAGTGTCGATCTTGTCATCTAAGAGGGCTCATCCCAAGTATTGTTTAACCCCCCTCCTTTCAGCCAGCGCGGCCAGCCTTTCTCGACTTTTCTGATCGAGCCCTGTTAGCTGATATATTGCAATCTCCAAAGTCGTGTTGGAAATCTTCGCGAGCGAGAAGCCGACAATAGTTGTCGACAACCTCATTCCAGTCCATTATCATTTTTGAGAAACACTATGGTCGCCCATCACCCAAGACTAATATACTCATAAACTTCGAAATCACTACCTGGCAGGTCAGCAGATGTGCCTTCCACATGCTAGTACTTATACTCGCCCAAAAAAGAAAGTGTGCATTGCAAAAATTGAGCAAAAAAATAATTTCGTAGGTGTAACGAGTGTTAACCTGTTCATGAATAAGTTATATTGAACACAAAAACAGCTTTCCCCGTTAAAATTGCATTAACATTAAATGACGTGCTGCACGTTTGCGAAAAGGCATGTTTTGCACATGAAGAGTCTGAAAATTCATGCAGCAGTGTGAATCCTTGCGTATTTAAACACTAAAGTAAGGCCTTCCTATCGTTCACATTCAAACTTGCACTGCTGTTAAAACGACTCCACATTAGCATGCCAAGATTGACAATGAATCAACATCTCCTTGCCCTGGGTATGATTAGAGCTGGCAGAACACACAGAGAGGTTGCCCAGCATTTGAACTGCCACCGTAACACTGTAGACAGGCTAGTCCCTCGACATGCACAACATGATAACGTTCGAGACCGACCCCGCTCCGGGAGACCCCGAGTTACCACCCCTGCACAAGATCGGTATATCCGTATCGTTCATCTCTGGAACTGGCAACAAACGGCAACGACGACAGCCAGGAACATCCCTTACCTGAGACGGATACATCCTCAAACAGTAATCAACCACCTGAGAGAATACGGCTTATGTCCTCGAAGACCTGCAATTCGCCCGATTTTGACGTTACGTCATCATCGTGCTCGACTGCAGTGGTGTAGACTAGGGTTAGGGTTAGGGTTAGCCTAACCTAACTCTAACCCTAACCCTACCCCTAACCCTAACCCTAACCCTAACCTAACCTAACCCTAAACCTAACCCTAGCCCTAACCTAACCCTAACCCTAACCTAACCCTAACCCCACCCTAACCCTACCTAACCTAACCCTAACCCTAACCCTACCTAACCCTAACCTAACCCTATCCTAACCCACTTCCATGCTAACTTGTTCGCTTCCATGAGGCGTAGATGCACAGCAGTAGTCGATGCAGATGGAGGTCATACCAAATATTGAGTGTGTGACTTTTGTGTTTGACTCTTAGTGTCTTTGACTCTCCATGGCACCAAGAGTATTCGTCGTAGCGTAATGAAATTTCTCGTGTTGATCACAAATTGATTCATCTGTGATTGAATAAAATTTCCATGAATGAAAATGATATATATCTTTTTTTAGTGTTATTTTTTAGCATGCACACTTTCTTTTTTGGGAGAGTATATTTTAGTATCATATAAGCGGCCTGCAGGTCAGTTTTTAGTAGGTGCATAGCATGCTCGGACAGCAGCTGGTGGAATGCAGCTCGTTCCACACGTCCTCGGAAATCTCACGTGCAAATCGTTCTCCAAAAAACAGTCTTTACAGCTGCTGTGCTCTTTGCAGTGAAATAAAACAATTACCCGGCGATTCTGCTCACTGAATTCTTACAAGACCGAGTTGTATTTTTGTATCAGCATCCAGACACTTTAGCCTACGTGGCGGCCACTGGAGGCCAGCTACGGCAGTGTGTCTTTGAAGTTGGAGCTTTCCTCGATGATGTGCAGGGGGTGGGGGGGGGGGGTCCCTGGAACAAGTTATTGAAAGCCCGCAGATAGCTGTGGAG
Source organism: Pictodentalium vernedei (assembly GCA_031216915.1). Classification (NCBI taxonomy): domain Eukaryota; kingdom Metazoa; phylum Mollusca; class Scaphopoda; order Dentaliida; family Dentaliidae; genus Pictodentalium; species Pictodentalium vernedei. The sequence goes on along the minus strand of CM062294.1, from coordinate 459,747,792 downwards.
CCGCTCTCCGGTGTCTGTGGTGTAGATTTCAGGGTCTGACAATATCCACGAACGGGCCTGGTATATCGTATTATACCTGATGGTTGGACAGAGGATTACTGTGTGTCTGAAAATGCCACTGTAGGGGCCTTCCAGCTGATCACGCTTGAAGACTGCTTCCCCGGGCGATCTGGCCAGAAGCGATCGTTGAGTGGGGAAAGTCAGTACAATATCCTAAGTGATCAACAGAGGTAACGGCCATCCTCGATGTTGAGTTGGGCACCCATGGCTGCTCACATATAGATATTTAATGTCCCGGCCTTTTCAGCGGTCTTGGTGATCTGGATGATGGCGTATTTTCAATCTCCGACCGCCGCCGTCGTTTCGTGTCTGCAGGTGTTGCCACAGAGCAAATTTAGTGTTCATAAACTCGCTCACGGAGACATCTGCTAGAGCCACATGCTTCGCGATCATCTCCATCACATAACTACGTTTGATGACGGGCGAGGAGACGAGCTTTTGCTGGCCTCACCCTACTGTTGGTAGGCACAGAGTTCCGGGATTTAAAGCTGGTCAGGCACACCCTCAATGGTGACCTCGAACTTTGTGATCTTTGGGGTGTAGAAAACTTCAGAGCGTCGATATACGGAGCTGCATTCGGATTCTCGAAAAACATCCAAATACATGTCACGCTTCTCTCAAAGACATTCAGATTTGAATTACACAGCATATCGATCTTACCTGTGACGAGTTTGCGATGTCGCAGGGTACGTTCAAGGTGTCCGACGTACCTGTTAGGAATCATTCAGGGCAGGTCTGGCAGTGTGAACATGCGAACTACAGGCTGATATTGCCGATAATGTACTTGCCAGCTGTATCACCTATGGCCTGGATAACTCGACTTGAGTCGTTGAAGGTCAGCTTATAATACTCTAGTCTGCTCCCCGTAAAATGGCATGTTGCTCTCCAGGAGCTCTAAATAAATCCAAGGGCATAAAGAACCTATTTCCAAAGGCGTCGGCGTTAGTCTTATCTTCCGGCTCTGTGGCGTCCTTATCACCCTCGTTGACCCGTAGCTCAGTTTGGTTCCTGTTGCACTAGGTATCGATTCGTTGGTACTGCGATTTCTCGCGTTCTTGATTCGTCTTCCAGAGGTCGATGTAGAAATGATAGACTTCGGTGATGTACATTACTTTGTTTCCATCGATCTTGATGTGGTTTTCGTAACCATTGAACGCCCTAGTGTCTGAATCAATGTCCTGTTGTCGTCATTGAGGTTAGGTCTCTGGTGAAGGCGAAGTGCGTAGTTCCAGGCTCAATACCGTCATGAGAGCCTGGGTTAGGGAAATACACCAGCAGCTGCTGATTGTGGTCTATCTTTGATGTGGAGTTCGTTGAGACAACCAATTGTTGAACGTCCTGAGCACCCAGGTGTCCCGCAGCCTGCGGAATATGTCTAGCTTGCGTTCGTATTGACCAGAAAACCCCTTATTGCGTATATTGAACCAGTCGTCTTTAATTGCCTAATATACAATGGATGGCAGCCCCGCATTCGACTGCAACGGCGTCCACCCAGGCAGCACCAGCGGCGGGGACGACGATAACCTCTTTTTCCGAGTGGAACCGGCGTTCCCGCAGACGCTGAAGGTGGGATCGTGGAGATTTTTTTTCCTGCAGGAGCTTCTTCGAACAGCTGTTCAGGACTACTACGATCCCCTTGAACATAGCTAACTTCTGTCGTAGGACGTGATTACTCTAAGGTTGAGCTTGATACGGAGGGACGGCTACGGCGGAAGGCCTACCCAGAGGATGAACTCATAAACGCCCATACCTGTGGACCCTGCATTATCTTCTTCCGCCGGTCGGTGTGGTGGTAGTGCTCTCGTCCGATTATGACCTGGGGTTCGTAGAGCAACGAGGATGGGGGAAACTGACAAAAAGCGGTAAGCTGTTCTGCAGACAGTTAACAATTACTTGAGGGAGGCTGGCTTCGGCCGCAGACCAAGTACAATTGCTAGACTTGGGACAAACCATAAAGGGAGGGGGGGGGGATTACATTCTGTTCATAATGTCATCGAGGGCATATTAATTGAAGACCTGGAAAAACACGAAATACAGTCAATGATACCAGTGGGTTGGAATACACCATTTCAGAACTCCAGCCTCGTCACGGCAATGCAGACTACTGGAGGCTAGATAATCAACAAGTTGGCCAAACCGTGCCAAATCATATTGCTGTGGAAAACGGAAGATCGCTGAGAATGACGAGGGTATATGTGATGAGCTTATTGGGCGTCGTTTTGCCGAGCGCCTGCCTAACTTAGAACGATCTGCTCGCTTGGAGGCAGCCTAATTTACCGGAAGGCTTTGCGCTCGCAAATAAACAGAACCCGCGAAACCGCACACAGGGTTCTCCGCGAAGACACATAGCTCGCTGAGAGCATACATGCCCTGAGCAAGGGATCACCATCGCCAGCTTAGTTTGACTGTCGTCGGTATGACCGTCTCCAATCTGGTGCTGGCACTGACCGGCGCTTGAGGTGGCGGCTCACACCACCTAAACAGGTTTATGCGAATAAAGGGTGGGGGAATTGAAAGAGGGTGCCAAAAACATTTGCAGAGTCTTGGCCGAGCTCTTGTCAAACTAACCAGAAAAAAATTGGTTGCTGCCCTTCTTGACATTGTTGGAAGTTTGGTATTTTGCCTCCTTTCACTACTGAGCAAAGCAGCCGAATGCTTCCCGAGGTGCTCATAGAAATGACAGTCACGAGCTCCAGAGAAACGTTCGTCATGTCTCCCCGAGGCATGGCTGCCATCGGTTTCTGAAAAACGACAGGTAAGGCTTGCGAGACAATAGGAAACCACGGACGTTCACATTATCGTTAACCCGCAGCCTACGCGAATCCATGGCAATAAGGATTTCGTAATTATATCGCGCAATACCACGTGAAACCCCTCCTGGTTTCATATCTGAAGGGGTCCATGTAGAGGACGGAACTGAACACATCAGGTTTTGATTTGACATGAGAGAGCGTGTCCTGATAGAATTTACCTGTGCCCAACGGGTCATCAGGTTGGGCAATTATGTCTCGAAGTGCTTCTGTGCATCGAACGCTGCACCCAAGCCCAGTGTCGATGGACGGGTCTGAACCTCATCTGATCCTAAGAACCGATGATTTCCCAGACGTACGTCCTAACAGAGACATTAATTCTCTCAGCCCCAGCCCTTGTGGATCTTTTATCTGTGGTGTCTGTAGTTGGCAAATATATCCAGGTGGTGGATTTCAAAGCTGGCGGTTTAGGTCTATGTTTTGGGCTACACAGGCTGCCTTATATCGGAACGCCTTACCTTCCATTAAAATTGTGGCACTTTGTTGATAATACTTATTCTAATGAGAATGACAGTATCGGGGGTTCAAGAAATGCACCTAACCCTAAAGTTGTGCACTGGAGAACTTGAGTGTGTCCTCGCTGATGTAACGTACTATACAATTTGCATACTGTTAATCAATACTAGTGATGCACTTGGCAACAACGTATTTCGGGCCCTGTATCCTGAGGTAGACGGCAAGGACCCTCACTGTTTGGATTGGGGCGGTAAGGACTGTGGCGGAAAGAGCCCCGTGGATGACATAAAAATAATGATGGCTACTACAGCGTTTGCGAGTTGAATAACGAGTTATTTCAAAAAGTCGGAGCTGACCTCAACCGTCTTCATAAACCGCCTGACTATCTGCGAATCACGACAAACAGTTTGCTAGTGGTGAAATAAAAATGCTGGTGCGTACCTTGGGATTTACTGAGGGTGCAACACCAGCAAAGAGTACGCGTTTGGGGACGACCTTCCGGGATCTATAATATATTGGAACCTCTGTCTTAGTCAATCCGTTCTGCGGATAATATTCTCAGTGCGCAACCCCGTATAGTACTAGGGACAATGTCAATCGGAAATGAACGATGTGGTACGCAAAGGACGGAGCTCGTCCCACGTCCCATCGACCAGCTCACAACTCAGGTTTTAGATAAAGAAGGAAATGAGCCTGATATAGACTACCTATCAGTCACACTACATTTTCGAGAAAATGGCTGATAGTGATGGATCAGGTGCACGCGACCCTTCATATAGCCATCTTAGAGATACATCAGCTTCGTGGGTCCAGGAAGAGAGCACGAACTATACGCATTACAGCTCTCTGACGGGCCATAAAAGAGAAAAGAGCTGTCGCGGCTTCAACCCCCCCCCCCCCTGCTAAAATTACTGAGCTTGGTGATTTAAATTTGGGGTTGCGGCCACGTGGAAACTGATATCGAGGGGCAGCAATCTATGGGCTCTGTACAGCACCCCTGTTGCAGATGCTGGAGGGCGAGAACTGGACTTCAGAGTCGCTCAACCCTACCTCACTCTGCGTCCCGGGAACAGGCTGCGCCTGCACCAAGATATGGGTACGCGATGGTCTCCTGTATTCCTTTCGATAGAAAGCCTATTTTCGTAGAGGAGACTAATGCTGGGTATGTATTAGGTATCGGAAACAAAAAGCCAGTCAGTGAAGCCACTGCCAGAGTTCTTTGCCATAAAGACTTCCACGATAGTGATAGTCACCCAGGTACTACAGAGGACTCCTCCTTTCGACCTCGCCGTGTGTTACAATGATTGGATATAAAGTGGGGTCGACAAAGAGCTTGTCGTCATTATCCGCGGTGATGACGTTAAAACCCTTTACCCAACGTAACGGCCAAAACCGGCCAGCGCTATTCTCAAAAATCGTCAATTAATTTTCAAAATATTTTCATTTTTTGTCTCAAAAACATAGGTTATGACCCCTCGCTGGAACGAGCTCGTCGAGCTCGTTCCAACGAGGGGTCATAACCTATGTTTTTGAGACAAAAAATGAAAAAAATTAGTTATTCAAGAATTTTTTTTGCAAGTGTCGTCTGCTTTTCATGTTAGGTAAAGGGTTAAACTCCAGCTGGAGGCGTAGAACAAATAATAATAGATAGGTGGTTTCGGAGAACCTCGATTAATACCATTTTCATCAGACTAATGCGGTTTCTTCGTTTACGGCATTCCAAGATACATGTACGTTTAACCATTGAGCATTTAGAACTACTCCGACATGGTCTGTAGCCATATTAATTATTTATTAAACCCATAGCTAATTGGTGAGGAAAATGGCTCCCGTATCCAAGAGATCGGCGAGATAAAAGCTCGTCTAACGGCCGAACTTAACCACGGGAGCTCTCTCGGAAAGAAGTATGAGGGAGGGGTTAACTTCGCAGGTGGATTTGAAACGGCTCTGTCAGCGGCCAGCTTAGTTTTAACCCTGGTGACATCCATGGACGCTTGTGCTCTTCTTGGTATCTTTGGATATTTGATTAGCCGCCATCTGGAGAAAAAGGAAAAGAAACATGCCGCGATTTACACCTTAGCAGGTGTCAAACTCTTCCCAATAGCCAATCTCCATTCTAAAGCCCTGACAGATATCCAGGTCACTGATTAGGAGGTTTACATTATTTTCATCTAAGGAAGTTAAATTCAGAGAAAAACAAACTCGCCTACGGAGTTAAACAAGGACATATTTATGGTATACAGTTTACGCGTGCGGTTACAACTAAAAGTCCTGTCCTGAAATCCGCACATATAGCACGTTGACCTGCACGTTAATCTACGCGTTATGACCATAGTAAGGCTATCAAATTGTGTACATGCGGCCTGTGCACAAGCAATGTTTCAGCCAATGGACCTCCGGGTAACCCGGAGGTCCATTGGCAGAAACATTGCCTGAGTTTTCTATGATTAACCAAGAGAACCTGCCGTGCTTTGGATGCCATTCGATTTGGCTGTTGCGCGCAATACCTACGCACAATTAAGCCTAGATAAGCGCACATTTCGTGACAGGACTTCTAGTTTTAACTGTAAGAACATCATGTGAAAACGCGTCTGATTGGACCTTACGCCCCTGAGTGGCGTTATGACGTAAATGAAATACTTCGACACAAAACGCTGTTCAAGCAAGAATGGAAACCGAGCTCCAAATGTGATATTTTCCATTCAAAATATCAGCTTTTCGCGTAATTGAAGTTTAATCGTGGTATAAATACAGGCCAAAACTCGGGACAGGGATCAACGACCCTTGCTGAAGTTTTTTCTGTATTTTACACGCTCCGTCGGTGCACGTGAAATGCAGGGAAACTCAAGTTCGGGCCTTTCATTTCAGTCTCCCGTACTTCACTCTCGTTGTGTTGTGTCTCAGGCAACATTGTAAATGCGTCCAACTAACTGTCGGGTCCGCAACACTGTTTCGAACGTAGCTTATTTAAACACCGAAGATAGCAATTGCTGCTGATTTTCGAATTCATTTTCATATTTGTGATGTTCTCTGTAGCACTAAATCAAGCCACCAATATGATTCAATCCTACCATCATTTTGTTTATGTTTATATTGTTTGCAAAAATGTATATTGTTAAATACCTTTTCATTCAGTAATTCTCTGATAGAGTTTCCAGTTGGATATTGTTGCATTAAACAACTTATGTTCAAGGAAAACAAATTATGATTTTGACATGTTCTACTCTCTCACCACTATGTCTTTATTATTCCCACGTAGAGTTGATAAGGGATGAACAGAAATTTAAAATACACCATTGGTTTTGGTGGAAAAGCATGTAGGACGTAGTTCAACATCAGTATTACCAAAATATTACAAAAATATTCCTGTAACGTCGTTTCGCTCGAAATTTATTTTATCCTGATTTAATAGTACAATACTGTGGTCGCAAGTGTGTCTGTCTGTCTGTCTGTCTGTCTGTCTGTCTGTCTGTCTGTCTGTCTGTCTGTCTGTCTGTCTGTCTGTCTGTCTGTCTGTCTGTCTGTCTGTCTTCTGCTGCTCTCTCTCTTTCTCTCTCTCTCTCTCTCTCTCTCTCTCTCTCTCGGTGCGAAATTATGATATATTCACTCATAGCAATACCAGTGGGTCGCGAATTTATAAATAAAATATTGTTAAATGTTAAATCAAGACAAAATTAAGACAAGGTGCCCCTAGATGCAAGAATCGCACACTTGACAAAATGGTTCAAAGAAATATTTTGGGTCATATTCAGTTAGTCATGGTTTTCAATTGAATGAAGTCATGAATTTATTCATAACTCTAGTGTCCGTGTCAGCTGATTATTATCATAGGTCTTCCTGACTGCTTCCAGTTCTATCAGCTGTAGACAAGTACTGCCAAACTTCCAAGGGTTGTTATGTAACTGCAGTTTGAAAGGCAAATTATATGGTAAGACACCAAGGAATGGATTTGAACAACCTTGAACCTAATATCCCCTTCCCTGTTTCCACCTGCTCCCCCTCCCCCCCCCCCCCCCCCCCACTGAATGCCCAAATATTCAACCAGGGACTCAAATTGAACAATCTGATCCCCCAAGAGATGTCATATACTAAATATGAAAGCATTCTGACAGGTGGACAGGAAGAAGAAGATTTGTGAAGAAATCTCCTCATATTGCACTAAGTTAAAATTCGAGCTCCACGAGAGAGCCCAAATATTAACTCAGGGACCCGAGTTGAACACACTTGAATCTCCTCCAGAGATGTTGTATACCAAATATGAAAGCATTCTGATTGGTGGATCTGAAGATTTTTAAGGAAATTCCCCCATATTGCACTAATTTAAAATTAATATTAACCCATGGACTCGATTTGAACAAACTTGAAACTGAATCCCCCAGAGATGTTGTATACCAAATATCAAAAGATTCTAATTGATGGTTCTGGAGAAGACGATTTTTAAGGAAATTCCCTCAAATTGCTCGAAGTTAAAATTTAGGCTCCCATAGGAAGCCCAAATATTAAAGAAGGGACTCGATTTCAACAAACCTGACCACTCCTCGAGATGTTGTATACCAAATATGAAAGCATTGTGTCTGGTGGATCTGAAGAAGAAGAGTTTTAAAGAAATTTCCTCAAATTGGACTAAGTTAAATTTTGAGCTCCAATAGAGAGTCCAACTATTAACCCAGGGGCCGGAGTTGGACAAACTTGAATCTGCCCCCCCCCCTCCCGACATGTATACCAAATATGAAAGGATTATGACTGCTGGATCTGAAGAAGAAGATTTTAACAGAAATTTCCTCATATTGTACTAAGTTAAAAATCGGTCTCCTGTAGAGGGCACAAATATTAACCTGGGGACTGACCCCCCCCCCCCCCCCCCCCCCAAAGAGATGTTGTATTCCACATATGAAAGCATTCTGACTGGTGGATCCGAAGAAGAAGTTTTTTAAAGACATTTCCTCATATTGTAAAAAGTTAAAATTTGTGCTCCCACAGGTAGCCCAAATATTAACTGAAGGAATTGCTTTGAACAAACTTGAATCTGCCCCCCCCCCCCCCCCAACCTCCCCGAAATGTTGTATATCAAATATGAAAGGATTCTGACCGGTGGATCTGAAGAAGAGGATTTTTAAAGAAATTTCCTCGTATTGCAGTAAATTAAAATTCAGGCTCCAATAGAGAGCCCAAATATTAACCCAGGCACCCGATTTGAACAAACTTGAATCTGACGCCTCCCCCCTCCCCCTAAAGATATTGTATACCAAATATGAAAGTATTCTGACTGGTGGATCTGAGGATGAAGATTTTTAAAGAAGTTTCCTCATATTGCACAAAGTTAAAATTCGAGCTCAAAGTTAAAATTCGAGCTCTCATACGGAGCCCAAATATTAACTCAGGGACTCGATTTGAACAAACTAGAATCTGACCCTAACCCTTAATAAAAACCCCTAAAAATCGCTACTTGCCTCATAAGTCTCATATTTTAGACATTAACCTCATAATATTTTCAATTAAGCTCATAATATGTCCTGAGCTCATAGTGCCTGTCTGGACAAAAAACAATTGTAATTCCCGTAGCGGACGGACGGGCGGACGGACGGACAGACGGACGGACGGACGGACGGACGTACGGACGGTCTGACGGACGGACGGACGGACGGACGGACGGATGTTCTTACACGTTCTTACTTGTGGGTCTTTTCCCCATGTAAAACTCTAACCCCACAAGGTCAAAAAATTCAACCCCACAGTGCAAAAAATAACCCCACAGGTGGCCACTGTACTAACCCAACCTCACAACTACCACTGACCCTAAATTGTAAACCCCACAATGTACCTCTGCTAAGCCGGGACGGACGGTCGAACAGACGGACGGACGGACAGAAAGTGATTGGTAAAGCTGCCCCTGAGCTTTGCTCAGGTGAGCTGAAGAGCAAACGAAAATAGCATTTTAGACCCAGTGGTTTTTCATTCCGTTTTTGTTTGGTAAGATTCTATAGGGATATAGACAGGAAAGCGGACAGATCATAATTCCGATGAGATGTCGACTCAGTTACTCTTCTCACATTTGGAATCTCAGTTACTCTTCTCACGTTTGGAATCACAGTTTTGTAAGCGAGATCCGAAAACTTTCTCATTTAATATCATGTTGGGAGCCATACCTGTTTCCATTTTTGATTTGGAAAGAAAAACGTGTTTTTACAAATTTCTATAGGGGTTTAATTAGACTTTTGACAGTCAGGTTTTTGCACATTGATATCCAGTGTGAAAAGTTGATTGAAATCATACTGACCTTTGGTCTTTGAACGTTTTGTAGGCTATATCGCTGGATTCTCTGAAAGCTATTTCTTGGTAGAATTCAACTTCTGCCGGTCGACCGAACTGGTGAAACTGCGCACGCTAACAAGGCTTAAGAAGAAATGGTTTAATATTCCATCGACCAACAGCAATGACATGTGGTGGAGATATGGATTTCCTGAAACATTCATAACGAATAACAAGTCTTGACGACGTTATTTTATTGGGTACAACATAACGTGTTTTTACATGGACAATGACTGACACTCCGTATGTGGCAAGAAGGTTCAACATTTTATTCAACAATAAACGTTTCTTGTTGAAAAAATGTCCCTCACAATATCACAATATAGTGAGAGAGTAACAAAAGCTGAAATATCGTCCCAAAACCTAACGTCGAGGTCTGCAAGTATAATTTTCGTAACACTGAAAACCAAAGAAAGGCATGGATGTTCAATTAATTTTTGTTTCATTTTACAACCAATGATTTATTGATTAATTAAATTAATTAATTTATTTATTTATTTATTTATTTATTTATTGGTACTTGACGCCACATCAGCCCCTAAGGCTAAATCGTGGTGATGAAAAGAATGTATTATAAAATAGGTCGGCATTTTCCACGACGTAAAAACGTGCCGATTAAATATGAGGAATAAAAATTAGCAGTGACCGCAGTAAAGAGAAAATGAGCCATTGGTTTAAAGAATGCTGTGTTGTGTAAATCAACCTATTAAATAGATGAGAGGCAATAAGAATAAAAATAAAAACAACTTAAAATGTATTAAAAAGGTTGATTTCCTTCAGGAACGATAGAATTTTATAAGAATTTGTGTTGTAATAGAGGTCTCGAAGAAACGCAACATTAAAATACTGCCGTCTAACAAGATTAAAATCTGTACATTGCAAAAGAATGTGGTCCACTGTCAACACCTGCTGACAAGGAACACTCTCTGGTCGCATATCACCATCTTAAAAAAAGGAATACGTGAGTCCTGTACGACCGATATGACATCGCGTCAGAATAACGTGGTCTTTCCTACAAAGGTTACTGGACGGATACTTATCAGTAATATTAGTTCGGAAGCGACTGAGCTTGTTATTTGTTGCTCCATTCCATTCCGCCTGCCACACAGATTTATACTTACTGATATGTGGTTTAAAATCACTGAAATGAATTTTAAAACCAGTGAGAGGATTGGCTAAAGCCTGTTTTGCTGCCCTGTCTGCCCTGATGTTACCGGAGATACCAACATGTCCAGGTAACCAGCAATCAGACATGAGACTATTCAACTTCTCACGGAGTTCCAAAATAAGAGGGGTCTTCTACTTGGGGTTGAGTAAAGCTAGCAAAGAGGAAAGAAAGTCGGAAAAGATAATCGAGTTCTTTTCCTATATATTCTCGATGTGTTCAAGTGCTAGTTGCGAAGCTTTAACTTCAGCTGTTAAAAATAAACTTCTATTTAGAATTCTGATTGAGGTGATCTGATCACCAGTAACAACAGCTGATGATACTTTGTCGTCATCTTTAGATCCGTCTGTATAGATCCGTGTAGAAGCACAGCACTTGGACCTTATTTCAGCATATTTCTGCTTAAACTGCGAAGAAGTTGTTTTAGACTTTCTGGTAGCAACAAGGTCCAAATTAACTGTAAGTTTTTTTAGATGCCAAAGGGGAATGTGTTGCTCACGGTTTTCCTTTATCATATCAGATTTAATTTTGGCGGACCCCATCTGGGGTTTAATTCTAATTACCAACGTAGGAATATGTTTCTGGTCACCATTAAAAAATTCAACATTTTGAGGGTCTGAGATACAGTTATAAGCAGGGTTCGATTGATTAGTTAGCAGTTTAGAAACATATTAGAGTGACAATTTAATTTTGCTCTTCTCAAGAGAAGTCGCCTCTGCTTCAACAAGCATTGAATCTATCAGTGATGTGCGAAAAGCACCAAGGCTATTCTGATACCACTATTATGAACAGTATCAAGTGGTTTCCTTGCAGAACCGTAAACCACGCGAGTGTAATCTAATTTGGATCTAATAAGTGATCTATACAGATCGAGTAGTGGATTTTAGTCAGCATCCCAATAAGTGTTACCAAGCACCTTGACGAGGTTTAGTGTTTTTTTACATCTCACTCTTTGTTGTTTTATATGAGAATTGACATTCAGTTTGTTGTCAAACAACAAACCTTAGAATTTCACTTCCCAAACAACTTTAATGGTACTCCCATCCCTTTTCAGCTGCGGATCAAGGTGATGTTTCCGACCCTTATAAAAAAAGTACCATGGTAAACCATGGTAAATCCCAAAATACCCTGGTAATACCATGGTATACCATGGTATTACCAGGGTATTTTGGGATTTACCATGGTTTACCAAGGTACTTTTTTATAAGGGGAAGTTTACAAAACTGTACACAATTTGTGTTTGTTTTAGAAAACTTAAACCCATTTGCTGTGGCCTATTTTTGAATACTATTTAAGCACAGCCTAAGTTTGCGCTTAATAGCATTCGTGTTTTTACTGTATAGCAGATTAATCAGCATACAATGAAGAGTCTACCATATTCTCAACTGCGTCAATGATACTGCTGATTTTCAGAGAGAAAGGTTAACAGTTAAAATACTACCCTGGGGAACCCCCAATTCCTGATCATGGGGATCAGATTAAGTAGACCCCACACGAGCCTGGAATTGGCGATCCTTTAGACAATTTTCTATAAATAGAGGCATACGCCCTTTCAACCCCATGTTAATATTTTTTAGAATCGCATACTTCCACGCTGTATCATATGCTTTCTCTGGATCAAAGAATATCACGATCCCAAGTTCTTTCCTGGCATAGACATTTCTTATAAACGTTTCGAGTCAAACCAAATGGTCCACAGTGCTTCTCTGGCTGCTGAAACCACACTGAATATTCGCAAGTAGATTGTGCGATTCCAGAAACCAGAGAGGCCGGTGTGACAGGAATGGAAGTCCGTAGGAACGTTAGTCGCCGGACTACTATTCCTAGAAATGTTAGACCTAGGACTATAATTCCGCGGAATAATAGTCCAGAGGGACTAATTTTCCTACGGACTTCCATTCCTGTCACACCGGCCATTGATCATCCTTTCCATGCTTTTACACAGACATCTTGCCAGTGCAATAGGTCTGTAATTACTTGAGTTGCTGTGATTTTTACCCGGCTTTGGAATGGGAATTATTAATTTTATTGATGTGTGTGTGTTGGTTGAGTTTGGAAACATACGTTTGCCAAGAACTTTTCTTTTTTTTTGGTTTTATAAGTCATCTTGTTTTTTACCCGATTTCTACGTAGTTTGTCCAAATTACTTGTAGTTGGTGACTAATTAAATTCCTGGTCAGTTTTCTTGCGATCTTTTTTTTGCCTGTTTGCAATCATCATCAAACCATGGCTTGGTGAAACGTTTTGAATTTGTCGAGGTTTTAGGGATGGCCGAGTGTGCAATATTAAGCAATACCTCAGTAAAATATTGTAGTTGGTCGTCACGTTCTTGAAATGTTTCCTGTGAGAACCGATCAGAACAAAGCTCTGCGAAAGTGTTCCAGTTTGTTTTTTTCGAAGTTCCACTGAGGCACTCGCTCATCGTCCGCCGGAACCACGCTTTCCAACAGAATTGTAAAGAATTGTAAAGTGGTCACTCCCACATAAGTCATCTTCAACATTACAAGAAAAATCAAGGAAGACTGAAGGACATGCAATTGTAAGATCGATTGAAGTGAAAGAACCTGTTGCGGGGTGCAAATAAGTATCTGACCCATCATTGAACAAGCACATGTCATACTTTGAAATAAGCTCTTCGATAGTTTTCTTCTTTGCTGCAGGAGTCACCCCAGAGAGGCCTATGTGCATTAAAGCCTCCCAACAAAATGTATGGGGTTGGAAGTTGGTGAATCAGTTACACAAGGTCATTTAACTGAAGGGTCTTATTTAGTGAAATGTGAATAGAACATAATGTCACTGTCTTGTCTAAAGTTAGGTGTACCGCTACAGCCTGTAAATTCGTTTGTAAAGAAATAGGACTGTGAATAATGTCGTTTCTCACCAAGCCAGACGTTCAACGGACAAGAAGATCATTTTCGTCAGCTCATGGACCATACGAAGTATTATGCTTAAAAGCTTAATGATCTTGAGTGTCAGGTTTCTTCAAAGAGAGTTTCCTGCAAGCAAAATTCTGCAGGTTTATATTTTTGACTCCGGAGGTAAATTTCGCTCTAAAACCTCCACAATGCATTTGTATTCTACTGTGTCTGGTTGTACTATCCATATTTGGTTGTAGATTTAGAGTGTGGGCGTATGGGTGAACTTGCCCCAAAATTTTTCTTTGGTGCTTTTTATCTGAGGACCTACGCCGCGTTGAATTCAGACGTAGTATATTGGCGGATGCGTCATCGACGTCATCCTGAAAATTCATGTAGTCAAATGCATCAAACAATGTTCTGTAACATTTTGGGTTTTCTCTCCTATTGTAATTTCTGTTTATCGTTTTTTTCTGTCTCTGACTCAGATTTTGTTCCTGTTTTGATTTTTGTTCTGGATTTGTTTTTGGCTTGGGTTTTGGTTTATTTTGTTAGTTTTTGTGTTCAGATATGGGTTCATCCTTCTTATCTTCAGGTGAAGGTTGACGCGTATCTTCCTTTTTCTCTTCTGTCTTCTTTATTTCTTGTGGAATTGGGTGGGTTTGTGAAGATTTGGGTTCGACGAAACTGATTGTAAATGGGTCTAACAATTTTGGTAGAATGCCGTCGAGCCACGTAAATTCCGTCTGACATTCAGTTGATGCTGTTGGCGTTTTATGTTTCAATACCGTTGTATAAGACGGAAGTGATACATTCATGCCAGGCATGGATGTCACAATGTCTCCGGGCCTCTTTGAGATTTATACTTTTTACACATTTTGTTTTTTGAATTAGCCTTTCTTTCTTCCATACTGGGCAATCGTTTTATAACGCAACGTGATTGATCTGGTAGTTAAACATTTTAAAGCACATGTTCATGGGTGTTGATGTTGATGATCACATTTAAAGTATATAGCTGTCTCCTGAAATTGGTCTGACTATGGCCATAATTTTGACATTCGAAGTGGTTTGGGGACATACAACCACTTTGTTGTTCATCTAACCTATTTTAATCGATCGTGGCGGCTGTGATGACTCAAACGTAAAAATATATGTGTATTTCTTTTGATTGTTGTATTGTTCTTTTTAATATCAATTCGCTTAATTGCTGTTACTCCTTGTGGTTTTAGTTCTTTTGCAATTTCTAATTCATCCATACCTGTCAGTTCTTTTGTTCGAACAACGCAGGTAGTATGTCATGTAACCGGACAGGCATCATTTGGGGGATCTCATCGGGGGATCTCATGTGACGTTATATCACTGACTCAGTGGCGTCATGTTATGTTGTCATGGTAGCCCGCGTGAACAGCCATGTTGTGACGTCATACCCATAGTGATACGTGGTGTTAGTGCACATGCGCAGCTCGTGTTGTTAGGGTGATACGTGTTTCCGTCGTCCATTTTGTATACTGTGGCCGCCATCTTGGTTTCTATGGTAGCACGTGGTTGCTATGTTACCAAAAGGCTTCTTATAGGATGGGGTATGTTCGGAGGGTATGTTCCTTCGTACAGGAGAAATTTCCCGTTTCGTAGATTTACCCAAATAAATCCGACAAACCCTCCAAATCACCAAAATTGACTTCATTTACTACGGATTTCCTCCAGAATCCTTGTAGGACCTCCATGCCATGGAACCGAAAGGCCCCGGGTACCATGAAGACACCCAGGGGTAAGTTCGATTAAACTAGAGTAGTTTTTCTGGTTGGGATTCCCCCAGAATCCATATTTACTTCGTAGAATTACCACAAACAACCCCATAATTGTTTACTTCGCTCTTATTTCCCAGTAAATTCTCGGTTTCTACCTATGTATCTACAAGCTCTGTTATGACTTCTTTGTTCTATTTATTCTGACTTCCCTAAACATGTTTATGTTCTATTGTACACATTACAGGTAGAACAAAGGCACATGCTGGATGTGCGAATATATGCTTATGTGAACAGGCACAATGTGACACATTCTGCACTAGCGTATAGGCTCATGCTGGATGTGCCAATATGTGACTACGTGAAAAGGCACAATGTGACACATTCTGCACTAGCACATAGGCACATGCTGAATGTGCCGATATGTGCTTATTTGAAAAGGCACAATGTAACACATTGTACACTAGCACGTAGGCACATACGGGTATTTGAGGATACCTATGACCTGGTATTGTATTATTTTAGGATACCTTTCGATGATACCTTTTATATGATACTTGTCATGTGTACACATTACAGGTAGCATAATGGCACATGCAGGATGTGCCGATATGTGCTTATGTGAAAATACACAATGTGACACACATTGTGCACTAGCACAGAGGCACATACGAGTATTTTAGGATACCTATGGCATTGTATTATTTGAGGATACCTTTCGAGGATACTTTTTATAGGATACTTATCTGAGGATACTATTACCTGTTTGGCCCGGCCTTCTAAATCACCCCAAGATATACCTATCACAAATTCCCCTTATAAACCACCGACAAATTACTGAAAAGTCTTTGCTCGAGCGACACGAATCCTATCGATCCTATCGAGCAAATGAGATATAGAGCAATTGCTCGTTTGAGTGACTCGCACATACTGCTCTTCGACTCATTTCTGTATTTGAGGATACCTATGACATGGCTACGTATCAGTTGAGGATACATGTTAATGATACGTTTAGAGATACTTATCTGAAGATATCTGGTCAACCCACTTCGCAGGGTATAAAAGAGAGGATACCTCCAAAACTTTTTCTTTCCACGTTTAGCCAGCGATGGATGAACATCACACCTGTAAAGAGTGACAGAAACGTTTTTCAAAGAAATGTAATCTTTATCGATATAAGAAGACTGCCCACAGGACCGGAATCTACCAGTGCATGAGATGTCCAAGAACATTTAATAGAAAAGACAACCTAAACAGACACCAGATTCACCATTCACCACTTGAACTAAGGCAATCATACAGAAGTGAAGAACGCAAACGAATAAAACAAGTTGAACCAATAGAACTGTAAAACCATACGAGGTGAATAAGCATGAAACAAACAGAAACCTGTTGGTTCCAATGCCACCAACAGAAATGCCTCAGACAGTAATGACCCGAACAGGGAAGAAACCAGAACCAGAGCCTAATCCGACAATGAAAGGGCAAGAAGAAAAGCTTACCAGATCGACAGCATTTGGTGTGCAGAGAACTCAATGAACTTGCTGCGATGGACCTGGATAGAGAAATGAAAGTGATTACAGAATCTCGAACCATGAACGAGACCGAGAAGATTCTTCACTACAACCTGATTTTACAAAGATATAGAGAATTCTACAATAAAATTTCGCAGCCGATAACAATCAAGATACAGAACCAATGATGATAATAAACACACACTGCATTTCGTCCTCCGTGAATCTTCTTCTTGAACTGATGTGTCCTTTATCATTAATTGTGATGATCGAGCAATTGCTCTAAATCTCATTTGCTCGATGGGATTCGAGTCGTTCGAGCAGTAAGTGCGAGTCACTCGAGGTAAGACGGAATCCCACTTATGGAATCCTTTTTAGGAATCCCTATATAATCCCTTTTTAGGATATGTTTGTGGCCACAGAATCCTTTTTTCCAAAATGAGGCTAAGCGTCGTATGCGCCAGTCAGTCGATCGAGCAATTCCTCTAAAGCACATTTGCTCGATTGGATTCGAGTCGTTCGAGCAGTATATGCGAGTCGATCGAGGTAAGACGGAATCCCGCTTATGGAATCCCTTTTTTGAATCCCAATAGAATCCCTTTTTAGGATGTGTCCGTGGCTACAGAATCCCTTTTTGGTCGTATCTGCCTATGTGCGAGTGCTCAATGTGTCACATTGTGCCTTTTCACATAAGCACATATAGGCACATCCAGCATGTGCCTATGTGCTGCATGTAATGTGTACATTAGAACATAAACACATCTAGGGAAGTCAGAATAAATAGAAAAAAGAAGTCCTAAGAAACATAGGTAGAAACTGAGACTTTACTGGGAAATCAGAGCCAAGTAAACAATTATGGGGTTGTTTGTGGTAATTCTACGAAGCAAATAAGGATTCTGTGGAAAATCCGAGTCAGAAAACTACTCCAGTTCAAACGGACTGACTCCTGGGGGCCTTCTGAAAAATCTTGTAACCAGTGAAGAAATTACCCTGACTCACCCCAGTTTTCCTTTGTTTATAGATTTGTTTGGCCTCAGTACATCCATTACAAGCATCTAATCTATTATATCTTGTTCGACAGAGCTCATGTCTAGAATACAAGAAGGTGACACAATCCCTGTTAACTGAATAATTTTTATTGACGAAGTGGCTACCCAATTCACAGGGTTCCACTGCACCATATGCAGCATCCTTAGGGGTGAGATTCAAGTTTGTTCAAGCCAAGTCCATATTTGGGCTAACCAGGGTTTCACAAATTGTGAATGGTCGTTTCATTCCTGTGACGTTCTCGCAAATTTAATATGCAGGCTTATTGGGTAATAAGTACTTAATTTATGCTTAAAAATATTTTCCTGTCGCCCCATGGGAACCGCAGGTGCAGGTGCTAAAAATAGAACAAAATTTAAAACGCCCCTATCTCCAAACTACACGGCACTGAGAATTTTTATTTGGTGTGAAGCTTCCTTGGGACCAATAGAATGGAATGGTCCAAAAAATTGCTGTCGGGTCTTTCATGGGGTACTTTTTCGGGACTTTGAAAAGAAGATTTTTTCACATGTTTATGAAATCAAATCCCTGGGTCCATATTTGGGCTCTCTATGGGAGTCTAAATGTTGAAACTAGTGCAGTATGCGGAATATTCTTGAACAATCTTCTTCAGACCCACCAATCAGAATCTTTTGATATTTGGTATGCTGCATCATTAGGCGGGTGAGATTTAAGTTTGTTCAAGCCAAGTCCATCTTTGGGCTCACCAGGGTTTCGCAAATTGCGAGAACGGTCATTTCGTTCCTGTGATGTTCTTGCAAATGCTTAAGAAGATCCATTTACCGTTCCCGTAAAAATATAAGCATTTTTTCATCAGATAAAATTTAATAAAATTAGATTAATTTTAGAGCTGAAACGATTAAAGGGTTTTCTTGATTGATTAATCGCATGGATTAAACTTGGTTAACCGATTAATCACTTGCCCTAATAGGTAGCTGAATAATTGCCGTACCGTTGATGATTTATATAATTAAAACTTTACTCAGCGTAATGGACAAAACCGGCCAATGTCATATACAAAAATCTCCATTCAAATTGTATTATATTTCCAATTTTTGTCTCAAAACATAGTTTATGACCGCTCATTGTTGAGCTTGCTCCAGTGGGGGGAGGGGGAGGTCATAAGCTATGTTTTGAGACACACATTGAAAATCTTTAGTAATTCAAGAATTTCTTGTGCAAGTATCGTCTGCTACCCGCATTTGGTGAAGAGTTGAGAATGACAATTTCCAGCTACTGATACAGTATAATTATCATGCAAGTGGACAAGTATGTCAGTACGTAACTGGTATGCGTTACTCTGTCTCATATAATTGGTGGTAGCCAGTGTTACAATGTTTGCCTGTTTTGGTGCAAGTTTGTTCCTTAGTTAACCCATATAATACCGTACTTCGAAAGTAACGGTTAACCGATCAATTACTTTTACTTTTTTTATCGATCAAGACGTTGATCATTGGTTAGTCGATTAATCGGTTAACTGTATCAGCTCTAATTATAAATTTATTTTAACATGATTACTGCAATAGCCTTTGATGTGGTGGTTGAACAACCTAACAATCTATGTATTTGAATATAATAAGCATAATTTATGTGATTAAGACACATGTTGAAAATTGGTCCCGCAAAAAATAAATGGGTCCAGAAAAAAATATATTTGCGAAATCCTGGCTCACTGTGGGAGCCCGAATTATAACTTAGTTCAAAATGAGTAATTTTCTTTAAATAACTTCTTCTTCAGATCCAGCACTCAGAATGTTTTGATATTTGATATACAGTATCCCGAGGGAGGTGAGATATAAGTGTGTTAAAGCCAAGTCCTTGGGTTCATATTTGGGCTTCCTGTGGGAGCCCAAATTGTGCCAAAATTTCTATTTTCCGAATTGAGAGGCCGATTTGAAGCAAAGCAAAGCAAGCAGGATCTAAATATAGAAAAAATTTAAAACGCCCATATCTTCAAAACTAAATGGCACTGAGAATTTTTATTTTGTGCGAAGCTTCCTTTGGAACAACAGAAAGAAATGGTCCAAAAAAACATTTCCATCAATTTTATCATAGGGTACTTTTCCAGGACTTTGAACAAATACTGAGTCATCATTTTTTAACACTGTGAGTAATGAGGAAAACATTAAAGAATCGTCTCCCATACCACTGCTCCAAAGGCTTTCATATTTTGCATATAACATCTTTGGAAGATTCAGTCACAGGTTTGTTGACATCAAATCCCGGGGTTCATATTTGAGCTCTCTATGATTAGATTAGTGCAATATGAGGAATATTTTTAAAAAATCTTCTTCTTCCGATCCATCCTTCAGAATCTTTTGATATTTGGGATGCAGCATCCTTAGAGGGGTAAGATTCAAGTTTGTTCAAGCCAAGTCCCCGGGTTCATATTTGTGCTCCCTGTGGGAGCCCGAATTATAACTTAGTTTAATAAGAGGAATATTCTTTGGAATTCAGGAGTCAGAATCTTTTGATGTTGGGATACAGCATCCTCAGGAAGGTGAGATTCAAGTTTGTTCAAGCCAAGTCCCTGGGTTCATATTTGCGCTTCCTGTGGGAGCCCGAATTAAAACTTAGTTCAATATGAGGAATATTCTTTAAAAATCTCTTTTTTTGAGATCCACCGGTCAGAATCGTTGGATATTTTGTATAAGCTTTTCATATGAGGGGCAGATGCAACTTGTTCAAATAAATTTCCTAGGTCAATATTTCGGCTACCATGTCAGGTGAATGTCCTCAGGCCCCTGGGCCTCTTGTTTACGGTTTGACAACATTGCCCTGACTCTTCTCTCTATATTTTTCAATGTAAGTTAGTCACTAATTTTATGTAGGCTTCCAAAATGTGTTACTGCATGTCTGTCTGTCTGTCCTTCAGATGAAATGTTTCTTTGCTTTGCATTTGCCCGGCTCGACATTTTAAATAATTTGCAACAATCTTTTATTCTCCACCCTCCCCCACACACATACACAAATCGGGGCTGGGACGAGTATTGAGTACTTTGTCATAATAGTGGTACTCGAGTACGAGCATTGAGTACTTTGGACCCAGCCCTTCTCAAATATATTAAACATCAAAGGGTATTATAATATTATATTGAAACAAATACAATACAGCTAGCTGCTACTGTGTACTGCTCGCCTTCCACGGAAGGGCAATATTTCAACGGATACAATAATATTTGATGCCAAACACTAACTATAAGAATAATCATCAAAAAATTAAATAATGAAGCACCAGGTACAACCCGGTGCTTCATTAATTAAAATTTTGCCGATGATGATTTTCACCACTGCCCACGCGTGTATTACAACCCGTCCACGGCGACTGTACTGTAACTGATTTGTTCTCTTTGGGAACATATTTTCTACAATTTCACTCCTTTTGACAGAATGTGTGCCTGTGGGATTAAAACCTAAGTAGTAAAAGTGCACTTGTGGATATTTGCAGCACAAGCACACAGAATCAATATTTGATGATTTTAGGAATTTTAACAGTGTCTAGAGACACCACAGTAGCAGGTACTGGTCATTCTGTTGGAAAAAATCACTGTTTTATGACTCGATGTGCCTTAACTGAGAAAACGGAGGCTTTTTCTTACAAAGACTGCAAAATATTCATCAAACACAATGTGAAATGTCTTCAGAAGCCAGAATGTGATTAAATAACAATGGTAAATTCAATATGTGTCACCATCAAGTTATGTATACATCAATATAGTTTTTTTTTATGGAAAAAGGCATACTGAGGTGGGTGTGTGTGGGGGTGGGGGGTGGCACACCCAGGGCTATATTTTACTTAGTGCAGTATGAGGAAATCTCTATAAAAATCTATTTTTTCGAATCCACCAGTCAGAATCCTTTCATATTTGACATACAGCATCTCTATGAGGAGGGGGCGGGGGTTACAACATCTCTGGGGAGGTCAGATTTAAATTTGTTCCAATTTGGTTCCTGCCAGTCAGATTTCTTTCATATTTGGTATCGCAGGGGGGGGGGGGTTGGTCAGGTTTGAGTTTGTTCAATTCGAGTCCCTGGTTTAATATTTGGGCAGGGTGGGTTAGGTTCAAGGTTGTTCATTAATGTTCAAACCCATTCCTTAAGAATCTTTCCATAAAATTTGCAGTTCAAGCTGCAGTGACACAACAACCCTTGGAAGTTTGGCAGTTCTTGTCTACAGCTGAAAGAACTGGAAGCAAACAGGAAGACCTATGCTAATAATCATCTGACATGGACAGTAGAGTTATAAATAATTTCATAACATCATTCCTGTGTAGTGTTCATGAACCATGACTAACTGAATATGACCCAAAATACTTCTCTCTGAACCACTTTGTCAGATAAGCGATTAAGGCTCCCCGGGGGAGAGGTTAAATCAGTACTTGGTGTTTTAAAAATTAAAAAGCTGTATTGGATAAAGGCTTAACATGTATTATCAGTATGCAACAGGGGTTCAATCATACTGGCCTCATGGGATCCTAGCCCTTAGCCGACCAGAATTCTCGCACGATTTTCGCAAGAATCCAAATGGATACTCCCAAATTTCGAGGAATTATAAGCCCTGCACAACCCTAATTTTGAAACAAAATTGATATATTGTTTCATCGGGGTGAGGCACTATTTGTCTTGCTGTATGGTTAATTCAAACAGATTTTGTCAAAAGGTTTTGTGTGCTGATGCATATTTTATTTTTATGTTGGGATTTGGGTAGTTTTCATAGAAAGCTGTGAATTCTTATCCCTCCCAACTTACTCATTAGTTAACAGAGTAGGAATTCTGGCGGAGGCAATACCAGTTTTTAAGCCCATTTGACACAGATTGGACAGTTCTCTTCAAAAGAACAAATTTCCCATGCTTTGACTAGACAGAAGCCAAAAGTTGAATTCTATTGCAGAAATGAGTATTTCATCACACGAAAGAGGTAAATGTATCTTTGGTAGGGTTGCGTTTGCTCATAGGTATTACTGTTGTAAATATTCTATTTAGATTTACCTGCCTCGAAAAGTTGCACTCGGAAATTATGTAATCCCCAAAACTAAGCAGTCATGGGAAAATATATTGTTTCAACAAACATTTGAAGAATTCAGCTGACATCTTGCATTACTGTTGAATGTTCCAGATGAAAAAAGAGGGTGATTTGACGACTTTTAGAACCTAAAGAATTGTTTGACTATTGATGTGTTTTGTTTGGGACTTCCCTTAGATATGTACATGTGACCAGCAATTCCCTTTCTGATAGTTTTTCTCTCTTATTTGTTGCATGACCCACTGTTTAAGAATCAGAAAATGGTTGTCTGAAGGGCTCTTCTTGACAAAAGATATTTGAATGCCAAATTTAAAATGATGCGACCATATTTGTTTCGCCTGAACGTTACAATAGGCGCGTGTGGGAAAATATTTAGAACTGTGATACGTATTCATGCAGGAATTCGATTGCATAAAATGTTTTCGGAGTAATGGTTGCGGAATGAAATATTTCAATATGATGGATACTTTGGGGTTCCTTCTTACGCCTTGCGTATTGTCATATTAGATATCGACTGAACCTATTCGTCAAAAAAGTGTCAAGCTAAAAACAATTTTGAAAAACATAACATCGTTTCAGAGACCCAAACCCATGAAAAACATTTTATAAAAAGTAAGAAAAATTGGAATCTGTGCCTATCTCAATCATATATTTGATTATATATAGATATTTCTGATAATGGATGGAATATATAGAGAATATGTACGCTATTTTAGTGAATATCGAGAATTATCTCATTCGTGTGGACCTGAAAGTTTTATTTTTCACGAGCGCTTGCGCGAGTGAAAAATAATACTTGCAGGTCAAGCGCTCGTGAAAAATAAAACTTTCAGGTCCACACGAATGATATAATTCTCGATATCCACTAAAACAGCGTAGATTTTCTTTTTATTATGTGCTACGTGACATTTTACTGTGCAGTATTCAGCCCAATTGGACTGCAAACAGTTTCAAGACAAGAAGAAAAAGCTGCTGATCGTTCCCTCAAGGCGACGTTCAAGGCGACGTAATTGCGCCGAAGCGTAACGTCATTTAGGAAACTACTGAAAAAATTCATCGTGTGAACCTGAAAATATTATTTTTCACTCGCGAGTGCTCGTGAAAAATAAAACTTCCTGGTCCACACTCGTGAGATAATTCCAGATACTGACTAAAATAGAGTAGATTTTCTTTTTTATTATATGCTAAGAGACATTTTATTGAACAATATTCAGCCCAATTCAACGAGAAATGCGTACGTTTCAAAACAATAACAAAGATCAGATGATCCTTCCTTCAAGGCGGAAGTAGGAAGCTACTGAAGAATAGTTCTCAATATCTATCAAGTCGATAGATATCGAGAAATATCTTTTGGATAATTTGCGACAATTCACAGGCTAGCATATAATAAATAATGATATCGTACGATCAAAACTGAATATTGTTACTCATGATATACCAGTATACATTTTTTCAGGGACGCTATCCTACCGGTGAAGATTTTGTAGCAAAACTCTACAAAAGAAAGATAAATTACATTTTCAAGGTGACTTGACTCTGATTGTCTATCAAAGATCGACGATGTTTTCAGAGCTGTGGTTTAGAGTCCAGTGAAGTTGTTCTAGTTACAGATGGCGTCTTGGTGTCTTGGATACACTTGATACTTAATCAGGAATAGGAACCGGAGCTGGAACTGAAGATATGGATACAGTTCTTTGTACCACAATTTCAGTACTTGTACTGGTGGTGTATCGAAATGCCGTGCAGCACTACGAAAAATGAGAGAAACTTTGGTGCCAAAATTCCTAAAAAAAATATTTAGACTTCCATGTACATAATTATTAAAAAAGACGCCCACCAGGACACTCCCATTCCTATTTCCTTTGTGTCCGCCCGTTAAAAACGAAGTGTATCATGTTAACAGAGTCCGCCCGTCCGTCCATCTGTCTGTAAACATCTTGGTTTTCGTGCATTAACTTAAGTATGATTTGATCTAGAGTTTTCAAATTTGGATTGTAGCATTCCCATAAGCATACCGACCATTACACCGCATCGTTCAATACAACAAAAATTAAAATGATAGTATTGTTTTACTACGCTTGGCGAAAAAAGTGGAGGGCTAAGTACCCCCACATACCCCTCCATGGTGCCTCCACTGCCTTTGCCAGAGTTTTCAAACTTAGCTTGTATCTTCAACTTATGAGGAGACCGGCCGTATTATTCAACCCCCGGCGTAGCTCTTGTTGTCTACAGTTGATCTTGTGCTCTTTGGGAGAGCATAACAAGCACAAGCAAAATTCCAGTCAATGGACCTCCGGGTTATACCCAGAGGTCCATTAGCTGAAACATTGCTTGTGTTTTTGTCCACATGTACAGAATTTGAAAGTGATACTTTGGGTGATAACTCCAGTCCCCGATGATTTAGTAACAATACACTCTCCACGTACTGTAGAAGAGACAAATCATAGGAGGAAATCAATGGTCGTGCAACAGACAGAGGACATCAGGACAGAGAAGTTTTTTGGTGTTCTGTATCGCATCGAGTTGGAGGTCGTTGACTAAGCAGGATTGCCTGGTTGAAGGTCCCCAAGGGCGGAAGGAAGTCGAACTGGGGACCCTTAACCATGCAGTACCACACGAGGCGGCCACGCCGGCTCGTGTAATACTGCTTAGCGAAGGTTCTCAACGAGATATTATACTGAGAATATTTTTATTATATACCTGCCTCCAAGTAATAATTAAATAGTAAAATTAGCCTGTCGATTTCGGAAGTTGTCAAATTCGACGAAAGCAGGAGATACACTTTTTGTTGTAGTTGTAGTTGTTGACACAGCGTATTCGTTGTCCCTATTCCGGACTTGGTGGACTCGATCTACCTCAGCATTTCGGTGTACCAAGAACATATCTAATGCAGTATCAACAGCATCCGTTAATAAATGAATTGATGCATTGGTAAAAAGATCAAGATGTAAATCATGGATTTTCAGCACATTTTGTAGAGCGAATTGGAAGAAGCGGATACAATTCTCAGCCAGTCTTGTTTTCGATGTTGCCGTATCACACTGCACGCGTATTGCCCATACCATACTTCATCTGATATTGCAGGAGAGACTCGATAACCGAACTCATGGCCGTATCTATGGTAGATGTATAATACATAAAAATATTTTCTCGCACATGGAAAAACTATCTCGTATTGAGTCATAAAAAATAAAATGCAGACCCTTGCATTGATTACTGGTCCTAACGCAGCTCCGCTCAAAACGTCTTCCACGACGTCTGTCCGCACGGCATCGCCCACCAGCTCGCGGCGAAGAAGGAAACGTAACTCGTCACTGAACCATACCGTTCTCCATCTCTGATGAGACCATGCCCTGTGCATCTAACACCATTCATGTCGCTGTCGACGATGCTGCGCCGTCAAAATGACCCCACGATCTGTCCGTCCAGCACACAGACCTGCCTCGGGTAGACGGTTGCGAACGGTCTGATCGGAAATCCTACAACGACCTGGTAGCGATGCCGCTGTAGAGGCCGCTGTGGTTGTTCTCTACCGCAAATGACATAACCGGATGTATCGATCCTGAGCTAGGGTGGTCACTTGGGGTCTCCCGGATCTTGAAAGGTCCTGCATTGTCCCCTGGATTTGGTAGCGGTTCCACAGGCGTGTAGTGCACGGTGAGACATTGAACACTTTCGCTACATTCGAAGCTGATTCGATTGTTTCCAAACGGCCAATGACATTATTTCTATGAGCGTCGGTCAAACTCGGCATTATGCATGAGCAAGATCCTTTTAAAGCTGCGCGAATTTCGACCGATTTCCTTGTCCATTTATACCCCCACACGCTCAGCTCGATGCTCGGAGCGTGCAACTTCATGATCAGGTATTCACCCAGTGGAAACTTTGCATTGTTAATTTGCAATATTTTTGGGGTCAGGGTGGCCGAAATTATGCCCCATTGTCCAAAATGTTACATAATGTTCAGACCACCACGATATGTTGTTAACCATATCTACAGCCACACATCATCACTATATATATATCACTACCATGTTATTGTTACTATACCCGTTTTGCCTTTCTTTTTTGAAGAGTATATATAAGGAAAATAAATTATGCATATCAACTATGTCGATCTATTTTGTATGTAATTTTTCACATGCAATAGTGCAAAGTTGCTTATATTTAACATTATAAATTATTGTGATGAGGTGACGGTAACATGGTCTGAACATACGCTCCGAGCTGCAAACCTCAGGCCACGTTACGGTCAATTCATCACAATAACGTATATGTTACAATAAGACACTACCCATAGCCCAAAACCTACATTGTGAAAGACGAGAGGCTTATTCACTAAACTTGTAATCGTTAAAAGTTGCCTTCTGCTAGGCAACTTTTAACGATGACAGGTTTAGTAAATAAACAGCTCGTGTACCCACGACGACACTGGATAAATAATCAATCAACCAGATAAACTCATTCCATCTTAGTTCAAATCGTAAATCAGTTTGTACTTTAAACAACACTTTATTCGGAACACCGTCTGCTGCACGTGTGAAAAATCCATAAAAATGAGGCGTCTTTCTAGTCACTCCGTTGATGAGGTAATTACGAAACAGGGGACGTCATTTCAAATATTTCGTGTGGTGACGCCAGACGGTAACATTTGCTACTTGAGCCGTAAATAAAAAAGAACTACGCCAGCTCTCATCCAATCAGAGGGCGAGGATTTTACTCTTATTGGAACATATTTTTAAAGATGCTACCACGGAGCTCCATATGATACTGGACGCAGCTCCCAAACAAAATTCCTGTCTACGCGCCTGAATTATACAACACTTATTCGTTTTCACAAGAGTAGGATAGGAATCAATGGAACAGCTATTCGGTGATAGCCCTCGTACCTACGGAGATGGGTTAGACTGTGGTGGTTGATAGCGAACAATCCTAAACACTAGTCTTGTCTTATGACGTTCTACACGGATCTGTCTTGGTTCCGATTTTCATGTTATATATGTTCTACCGCTCGTAGAATCTGTAGGCACACTCCTCAGATTCACATTTATGACTACGATATCCAGCTGGATATCTGTTTCGGTCTGTGACATAATTCTGGGATGCATTCTTCAAATAAAATCATGGATAACAACGAATTATCTGATATATATTATGGCTAAAAAAACAAGTTTATATGTATTGTTACAACTTACCAAATTTCACAAGCATTAAAAACAACCCTTTCAAATTCACGAGACTGAAATGTCACCAACCTCTTCAATATAATGTTAGAACATTTCTTTTCATGTTCTATCGGTCGATAGTACCTGAGTTTGTGTGATTTCTGAAATAAAACCTTCAGCAGCGAAAACGTGACTTCGCTGCTTCAGGTTTTATTTCAGAAATTACACAAACTCGGGTACTATCGACCGATAGAACATGAAAAGAAACGTTCTAATTATTTTATTATGCCGAACAAAAGTACGTTCATTGTTATAATGTTAAGCTTTAACTGCAGCATGCCATCAGTCTTGTAACAACAATGTTGTCGAATCCAAAAACATGACGTCATTTCGAACGAATGACGTCTCTTCGAAAATGACTTGTCACAAGTGCTGTCGCTTTGGGAGTTTCTATATCAACAAATGCCAGTGTTTACCTCTGTTCATGTTATAATGCATTGTTAATGCTTGGGTGATAAGTGGTATAAATTAATGGAATATAAATTCATGTTTCTCGGACGACGGCAGTTGATAGAATTAAGCGGAGTGAAACAATTTATTTTGAACTTGAGGCAGAGGTTCAGTGAGGACGGGGATTACAAAACTTGTGGAAATATAATTGATTGAGGTCATAACTCATATTCAGGATTCACTGAAGTGGTGAACAACACTTGAGTTTTTAATATTTCTGATTCTTTTGAATTCATTGTTTGCAGTTAAAATTGACAACACACCCACTGAAGATGATATATTTGTTGGTGAGTTTTGGTCTACCGGTGACGAAAAAAGTTAAACGTACATGGAGCCAGCGTTTGGTGTTGAGAAATTCCAATCGACGCTGATCAATGGAAGTGGAGCTAACATTTTCTTCGTTCTCTTGTCTCCAGGGAAAAACGTTCCGATAGTACCCGTGTTTTGCCCCAAAACTCCAGTACTATGACTTTTAGAAGGTGTCGAATTAACCAATCACGACTGATGTTACAAACGTGCAGCATAATAATATGTAATAGAGGTTGTTTCTTTGATGAAAACGTGACAAATGAAAAACATTTAACCATAATTTGTGGTACAACTTTCTTCCTCCTTCGTAACATAAGTGACTTATCGATCGTAAAACAGCTGAACAACTTGCCATTGCATTTGTGACCATCCACGTAAATAACAGCAACTCTCTGTTCTATGGCTATAAAATGTATAACTTGGTATAACTTCGTTGTATTCAAAACTGGACACGACCTGCTGCAACGAAGAGAAGGAAATGTTGTTATACTTTACCAACAACTGTGATCTACTCTGGCCCTCCATTCTACAAAGAATAGTCTTTAAAATACACCTGCTTGGGTACATGTGTTTTTGCACGGTCTTACTATACTAATTTCTTCCCCGTTAAGGACCAGTTAAGCCACTATGCTTTTCGGTGGAACGTCAAAATGGATCACCGCCAGTGATAGAGCTGGTTCAGTAGCGCACCAAAATTAGATGACGCCTTACATTAACACTCTTCAAGTCAAAGAACATAGTTTTCTGACTTTTGTAAGCGTTCTTCGGAAAAAATGCAACGCAGATTGTTTGTACAGGCATTCAATGTGCAGATCCTTCCTCAAGCTATCAGGCCACCAGTCTAATTCTATCCAGATAGCAAATAGGTACCGTCTATGTTGAGATTCACTGGAATATTTCAGTTGGTTAGAAAAGCGAATCTACGGTTCGCCTTTCCGACCAACTGATATATTCCGGACGATTTAATCAAACAAATTCATTAAGATTCATTTTCTCTGAATGAAAGCTATAAATATTGCTCAATCGAAACTTGATTAGATCGACATTCTGATGACATTACAATTAGAAATGAAGACTCCTCAAGGCCGTAGGTTTATCATTACGTCGGGTAGTTCCACAAAATTTACGTTAATTTTTTGATGTTTTCAATGGGAATTAAATACTGGTTGAATGAAATATCTATAGCTGGGGCAGAGAAGAATATATGTACATCTTTGTAAGTAAAGGGACATCACAGTATATCAACAATCGTTTGCGCGTAAAGGTTCGCAAAACTGGGTAAACAAAGAGCCCAATAAAATTAAACTGGTGGCTTGATAGCTTGGCCCAGCCCCTGGCGCTTACTCAACCTCGCCTGAGTACGCCGCTCAACTATAACTGTTAGTTGGATTTCCGTTGCTTTACGTTTTGTCTCGCCATTCTAAGATGTTTTGATTCAGGGAAAAAAAATGAAACAATGAAATGTGGAAAATTCTCTCTACACTATTTACAATATATTAACCATATCACTGTAAGAAGGTGTCCACCGTTTTACGAACAAAAAACTTTTTCAGCATGTTAACACACTGTTAACAATTGTTTTGACACAACAGTATTAGTTTTGGAGGTTTTTTGCCTGTGGTTCGGGGTACATACATCCTGACAGGGTTCATGGAGACGTGTCCCCTGCCAAAGATGTGTATAACGAGTCTTTAATACTGGAACGCTATCATAACATGAGCCGAACCAAGAATGTTTTAATTTCCTCACTTGCATCTCTGGCCGTTATAATTTTGTCGGTTCAATTTTCAAGCGGGATTTATTTCCCTTGACTATGTAATATTGTCGCAGTATTTTATGCACCCCGACAAAAACACGAGCACAGCTGCATGTAGCTCGTGTAGTAACCAATCACAATACTACAGTTTTCTTAGCAGTGTGACAGTATGTTTTGTTACAACCATGCAGGTTGTATTAATCATTTTCAGTTCAGTGAAAGCATCATGAAGAATTCAACAGTTTGATAATGTATAATTTCCAACCAACAAAGTAGTTATTCTGGATGCTGTTTTTAAGTAGTCTGCATGCTTTATCTTTAAAGGCAAAAGCAACACACTCATCAAATTTCTGACAATTCCTACCACAGGCCAAGCGCCTTATTTTGGCAACTATCATTATCAAGGTATGATTTGTGCATTCGCCATCGAAGATTTGGAAATTCACCACTCTTTCCATTGAAGTCATTCTGTAACACATGGTCGATTTAGTTTCAAGTGCTGTTAAGAAGTAAAAAATCCAGTTAGAGACAAACTCAGACAAATTAAGATCTACCACACAACAAATATACAAAAGTAAACAAGTACAATCAAAGTTTATGGACATCGACTGAAACGATCCTCGGGGTAATGTGTCGGACTGGGCTCGATTAGCTTAGGATCTTGGGAGTGTGTGTGTGTGTGGGGGGGGGGGGGAGGGGGGGGGGGTCTTCCCCTATTTTAATGGATGCCAGGTGAGACGATCTCTTGCATTTGTTTACCATATCTGCTCAGTTATTTCTCTTTTGTTTTGGTAATTTATTACCAAGTGTATTTGTGTGCCCTTCTCGGTACAGAGAATGCTGATGGAACCCCAACAAACATAATATATATATGGATAAGTATAGACTGCCGCCAGGAGGGGGGGGGGGGTGCAGCCTTAGATCCCAACCAATCCCCATGCCTATCTAAGTAGATTTTGTTGTTCAACATCTGGATTTTAACCCTTTACCCAACGTAACGACGAAAACCGGCCAGCGCTATTCACAAAAATCGCCAGTTAATTTTATTATTTTTTTCATTTGTTGTCTCAAAAATATAGGTTATGACCCCTCTTTGGAACGAGCTCTAATGAGGTGCATAACCTATGTCTTTGAGACAAAAAATGAATAAAATGGTTATTCAAGAATTTTGTTTGCAAGTGTCGTCTACTTTTCATGTTAGGTAAAGAGTTAAACTTTTATTGACATATTTAGCCTCCCGTAAGAGAAGCCGCTCGAGCCATGCACCACATTCCCTCCTCTCACCCATTAGCCGCTACTGCAATAAAGTGGTTTCTGTCAAGGGTATTAAAATGGTAGTATCGAGTTATGTTTTCCATCCAAAAAATGAAAGCTAACATCTTTGGTTAACCTTTCAAACTCACAAGGACATTTCATGCTACAAAATATTGTAAGTTATTGTGATGAATTGATTGTAATATGGTTTGACGATTGCCGCTTGGGGTTTATGTTCACGAGACGTGTGGCGACAAGACCGAACATAAGCTCCGAGCCGTAAACTCCAGACCATGTTACCGTCAATTTATCACAATAACATATATGTTCCAATAAAACCCTACCCATAGCTTAAAGCCCATACTGTGAAATGAACAGGGCAACTCTTGACGATAACAGGTTTAGCATGTAAACCTATTGTGTACCCCATGACTTCATTGGACAAATAATCAATAAATTATAAAGGTCGAGGTCATTCCATTTTACTTCAAATCTTAAACTGTTTTGTAATTTAAACAGCACTTCATTCGGTGCATTGTCTGTTGCACGTGTTAAAAATCTAGAAAAATGAAGAGGTTTGATAGTCACACTATAATAATATACATATAATTACGAAAAATATTATTAAATAATAATTATTATTAAATAAATAACTCATCCCCTGACACGAATACAATTCACTTGCATTATTTTAATACCCACTACCTTTATCTTACAGCCAGAAAATCAGAGTTTATGATCCATTATTGGAACGAGCTCGCCCCAACAAAGGGTCAGAAGCTATTTTAGGTCTTTACCTAACGAATCCGCAACATTAACCAATGTAATTGACAAACTAAGCAGTTTCAGAAAAAATATAGATTTTTAAAAAAATTTAAATAACATCATGTGACCCCTCATTGGAACGAGTTTGTTCCACTGAGGAGGTCACATGGCATGGTTTGGTTTAAATTTGTTGAAAATTTAAAAAAAAAAAGAATAATGGTTAAAGTAAAAAATGTTGATATCTTCCGCATTGGGTTTGAGGCAACAATTGAAAAGGAATATAACTGAAATGGAAAGTTGTATGAATGGTGCTGGTTAGATATAGCTATTACGTTAGGGAAAGTGTTAAATAGTTATTTTAGTTTCGTTTTCAACAGGAAAATGAATTATTAACCCATTAACTCATGTCCCATGGATAAATTAAAATACAGTGAAAAATAGAGAATGTTTACTGAGTCGAGATCTATACAATATTTGTGAACTGAGTTACCTGAATTCGAATCGAAGCGAGATTTAGCAATTCTGAATTGGAATTGAGGGCTGAGGTTTGTTCAACAACATTATGTAATAAACAATGCAAATGCAAATAGCGCCACACTATACAATGAAAAGAAAAACATTAGGAAATAACGCCGCATTATGCTTTAAACAACGACGCATTATAAGTTTGCTTGACGCATTTGGCAATAAAAACGACAAATTATGCAATAACCGATCTTGTTTTTTGCCAGTCTTTGAATGATATTAAAGAATGTATAATATTTTGAAAATGTCTTGAACAACTAAAAAGAATCATCCCACCCCGCCCAAAAAACCAAAGGCAAAGCATATGAACCGTTAATGGAACGGATTCATCGTAAATTTCCAACAATTGTAACTTTAGTTGAGGGTTTCTGCAGGCCCTACAAAGTGCATAATATTCTGCGTACAAAGTGGCGGAGTATCTTTCGGGACCCTCGACATTCAGGGAATATTTGTTACACATGTGTGTGGACAGGAATATGATTTGTATGTTTCACCCACAACCCCGCCCCTAGAAACGGGAAAGGGGGCATAGCTTTACTATTTTTGCTTTTGAAAATGTATCTCTGTGTCATGCCCATACGAGGTACCATGCGGCTGATGCGTTTAGCTTGTACATGTAATTAACGACTTTTCTTCTCTTCCGTATTTTCGACAGCACGTGGTATCTGATTTAAGAAAAATGTAAGGGAAATGTAAACATAAACAATTTGGCTACTAATCGTCGTTGGCAAAATTGTTTTATTCGTGGTTTATAAGTATATATACAGTACGTAGAGAGTGTATTATCACTAAATCACCCGCAGAGTGGTGATTCCACCCAAGCAATAATTGCAAATTTGTTGCAAGGCATAACAAGCACAAGCAAAGTCCATTGGCTGAAACATTGCTTGTATTTTTTGTCGATATGTACAAAATTTGAAAATTAAAGTTTGGGCGATGACTCAACTCTGCGGGTGATTTAGTTACAATTCACTTTCCACGTACTGTACTAGTATTTATACCATAAATGATAAAAACGCCATTCAGTTTTTTTTAGATTTTCACTTTTTACTTCCAAAACATAGGTTATGACCCCTCATTGGAACGAGCTCGACGAGCTCGTTCCAATGAGGGGTCATAACCTATGTTTTGGAAGTAAAAAAATGAAAATTGTTAGTTATACGAGGATGTTTTTTCCAAGCGCCGTCTGCAACTCAAGTTAGGTGATGGGTTAAAAAGTCATACTAAGTGGCTAATATGTACGTGTGTGTGTCATATGACAAATATAATATGAAATGAGTGTTTTTATCATATAATATTTATGAAACTCGTCCGAATTTTCTGTTTGGGCTCGCCAGAGGCTCGCCAAAACGGAAAATTCTTAGACTCGTTTCATAAATATTATATGAGAAAAACACTCATGCCATATCCTCTATTTATACCATAAAATGACAGAACCGTTGATGTTGGTTTTGTCGAGGTTGACTCTCCCCACGATGAGAAGAAGTGCCTTGAAAAAATATTCTTTAAAAGCGAATTTATTAAATATTTACATTGTTAGAATCTCACC
Source organism: Pictodentalium vernedei (assembly GCA_031216915.1). Lineage (NCBI taxonomy): Eukaryota > Metazoa > Mollusca > Scaphopoda > Dentaliida > Dentaliidae > Pictodentalium > Pictodentalium vernedei. The sequence goes on along the minus strand of CM062294.1, from coordinate 459,712,975 downwards.
AAAGCTCTCGGGATATGTTATTTATTGTATAGATTACAAATAAACTAAAAAGACATCATAAACTGGAATTAATAACCCTTTTTGCTCCCTGTGCTACTTGGTAATTCTTTCCAAATTGTTTCTATTTACATTCACTTCAACCCTTTGAACCCTAGCGGCCGCTTTTCCGCCAGGTACAAAATCCGCTATAACATCATTATATAGGATGGTTGTTCAATAAATGTGTGGGGTAGACCAATCAATACATTCAACGTGCACTCCCGAGGCTGCACGTTGAAAATATTGATGGGTCTACTCCAAATAATGAATATGGACTCTTCTAATTGCGCCACTGAACTAACGTGTAAGATACCACTAGAGTTCGAAGGGTTAAGCTTTGCTAACACATACAGTGAAAATGAGCTGAACTAAATCCAATGTACATAGTGGAACAAAGGACAATTAACTTTATTTCCCTTTTAAGATTATACAAGCTTCCTGATTGGTCAGTAACCAAATGCATCCACTGCAGTACATTTTACTCCAACGGGGTTTACGAAGTTCAACAGGGTGTACGAGAATATCATGTGACATCTAAACATGGTGTACAGACATCCTGCTGTACACTTCGCCGAATTTCCTTTCACTCATCGCCTCGAACATTTTCGTCAGTAATAATGAACATTCAGACTCACAAACAAAATAGGAACAATATTGTTTCTGGAGAATATTCCTAACACTTGAAATAAAACGTGTAAAAACCCTCAACGTCTGATTTTACTGTCGAGAAGAGGGATTCTGTTGTGGTGTTTCATCACAACAGATCGTTGTGGATTCGAAAAACATGCAATCTCCTTATATGATTGGTCTCTTCCGTGAAACTTTTTGAGGTACTTGTACAAGTCTGAATATAGTGTCCCCATTCTCCAAGACACACAATGCACCACTTTATCAAATAAAACACTAATAATCAACTTGTCTCCCACAATAATAACAACGCTTCACTTCCCAGGGTCCATGAACTGGATGCTTCCAAACGTTTGAGTTCAATTGAAGGGAAATAACTCCAAATCAAATAAAATTATTTCGTCAGCTTGTCAAAATGTCTTTTAAACGCTTTGCTTGTCATTCCGACGAAGAGATATTGATAAAAAGTTTACCGGTTTACATTTTCAAGTTGTTTTAGGTTTCAACTATTTCTTTCCGACGTTTTAGCGTTCTTGTTGAATAATAAAGAAAAGTGTTTCTTTAAGGCTAAAAAAAAAATAATGTTTTGATTCTCAGGCCCTCCCTCGTTCGATTTGAACCTCCTCATTAGACATTTTTATTATGTCATGTTTTTTTAAAAATTTGTGAAAACTTAGAATGGTCATTTTTTCACATTTCTCGACATATAATTATTTAGCTGTGTTAGCAGTAAATTGTTTTTTCTTGTAGCAGTTTATGGGAGAGTGCCCAGGGGCACTCTGCCATAAACTGTAACAAAGAAAATTCTGATATACTGGATCATGATTTAATTATTTATTTATTTGCTGGTGTTTAAGGTTATATATTTCTGCACATTGGCTAATAATGGCCACAACACCGATATAAACTCAAGTTCAACCAATTATTTAGAGCCATATTTCCCATTTTAAAGGACTTCTACCCCAAGCATTGGTTAGTGGGGCCTATTCTAATGGATCATGATGCTTGACAGATCTTTTTCATTAAAAAAACAATAAAATTCAAATCCTTTTAGCTGTTGTTACGGCAGTTAGTTATAAAAGGTATACTACAATTACACTAAAATACAACCTTTTCTCCTTTTCAAGTGGAAAGACAGCAAAAAGATTTACTGAGTTTCCTCAAACCTTTTACACGAAAAAAAAAATTAAAAAAAAGTAAAAAATAAATAAAATCCTCCCTCCCTCCCACATTGATTTGAAAAAAAAAATTGCCTGAGAATCAATTCATTTTTTTTATTTGGCCTAAGTTTCCTAATTTTTTTCTCGAGATTTTTGTCATTGGAATGCCGTTTGTGGATTGTGTTATAAAACAAAACTCGACACAATGAAGAACCAGGGTAATAAATTCGCCACACGGTGTTTCAGCAGGGTGTACGGGACTGTACTACCCTTCTGAGATTCGTATTTCCTTCGGCTTTCATCCCCAGGAAATACGGACCTCAGAAGGGTACAGCCCCAAACACCCTGCTGACATGCCGTGTACCTTATAATAACTTTGACGTTTATAATCGACATTTAATTACAGTGTTAAGAAATATTCGCATTGATTGCACGTGTAATTTTATACCTTGGTTCCAGTCCCTCTGATATTTATTACAAGGCCCATAATATTACCACAACGCTCTCTTTTGTCTTGATTGAACATCCAAAGATAATATTCTGATTTATAGAGTTAACGCGTCGCCACGTGGCGTAGCCACGTCACGTCCGTCAGTTCCTAATCATTCTAACGCGACGTGCTAACGACACCTGCATTTGAATAGCCCAATATTTTCATCTTTGATCTAACAATTAGCGTTTAACCCCCGTCATTTGAACGAGCTCGGGGGGGGGGGGGCATAAGGTAGATCCTGGGTACAAAAACGGAACAAATATTAAAAACTGAAAGGGCTATTTTCGTGAATATTGATGGACAGTTATGAGCGCTCTGTTAGATGAAGTGTTAAAGGTGATCTCGGATATGGTTTTGTTAAAAGTATAATGGCTATTTGCCAACCAACTTTTAGTCTCGTGGTAAATCAAACGCTGTGTGTGCAAACGGTCGACGGTATGAGCCTCGGCTACTGCACTTCTCTCTCGATCGGTTACATTGATGCCGTTGTCAGCCATAAGCAGTTCGTGGCATTGTACGTGCGGTGGTGAAGCACGATGGATATTTTGACCGCTCTGAGGTGGCATCTGGAGTGAGATTCATGGTGTGTGAATTCTATCGCGATCTATTACACTGGTGCAGTTGACCAGCCCTCAGCAGATGATGGCATTGTGCGTGCTATGGTAATTCACGGTGTGTATTTCGACCGCTCTGGTTGGAATCTGGAGTGTGATTCACGGTGTATGTGGATTTGAAAGAACATGAGATTATCGTAGAGGTAGTGATATCAGGACCATTTACTAACCAGCCTGATTGGTCCGGTTATCTTAATCTCGTAGTAAATTGATCGCCGAGTGTGTTAGAGGTCGACAGGTCTGACCTCGGCTCCTCCACTTCTCTCTCGATCTGTTACAGTTTCATAAACAAAGAATGAAACCATCAAATCGGGCCCCATCCTCTTTTTTTCATTGCAGGTTCATGTGTTGAAGTTTGGATTTTAATGTCACCCATTGTGCATTGGGAACACCGTCGTGCACACATTCGTTCAATGCACGTCCACTGTCTCCTGGTTTGGCGTTGAGGTTTGACAATAGAATATGCACACTCGGCAATTAATTCTCAAAGACTGACGTGTATTGTCCTAGCTTTCAGTTTTGCATTTTGGAGCGAGCAGCTTGATGGGGATGCTACAAGGTCAAAGGGGTTTTACAGAGTATTCAACAGTGGCTCCTCATGCACGTCTTGTGTAATCCGATATGATATCTTGCTTGTATTGGCATCGTGCTGTTTGTTATAAATAGATAAGATTTTTTTTCCAGAACTTCCCATTATCAAGCCAGGCTAATATGACTTCAAAGTCGATTGATATAACGCGGATCTCGGCCGATGTGAACCAACTCAGAGTTCTTCCGCTTGATGCGTCGCTACTTGGCGCAATCAATTTGTTACATCGATCCCGTTACTCGCTGAACGTAATTGAGAATACGGGTGTTATTTTATTTTTCAAGCTGAGTTTTTGAATCACGAGGAATCAATAATGATAATGAGTAAGGAATGTGTGGAGACGGAAGAGAGTTGTACAAAACATTCATCGCAAACTTACGATTCAGAATCGTAACTCGAGATATGTCGAAGTGGGAGAAGAGTTATTCAGCTATCAGAACGTCTTGGCTTCCCCAATGGGGAAGCCGAGACGTTCGGATAGCTGAACTGGGAGAAAAGGAAACTTCGGTTTTTGTGAAAAGAAAGAGAAACAGTAACACTGTCAGAAAACTGCAACAGAACAGTTTGTGATTATTTGTTTTGGTTTAATAAGTAAAGAGGTTATTACTTGGCTAGTTGCATAACGGCCCAGATATCAGTCCTCGGCCAGGTCACGTCAGTCTTCGACCCCCGATCTCAACCTAATATGAAGTAACCTCGGGCTGATATATCGGCAGATATGAAACGACTCAAGTAATAACCTCTAAATAGAGTACTTGCGGAAGCATTCAACTCGAAGCTTGGCCATTCTGTGTTAAATCTTGGGGTGCTGCCTCCCAAGTCTCAACACGCTGATATATCCAGCAGTGAATTGGGGTTTGTTTCGCCGAGATGGTGTTTCCTTCCTTGTCTGATATTGACAACAGTATATTTTTGAATGCATTGCATGAGGTCTGTCTGGAGTCCATACTAGGAGGTGATAGTGTTGTTCCAAACTGAATTGAAGAAAATTGTATAAATACTTTTATGGGATGGTTTTTGAGGAAGGTGGATGGGTGAACAGACCCTGAACAGGGATGCACGTTTCTTTAAGCAGCAGTTGTTTGCTTGGGTCCCCCAAAAGCGGGTAATGATAATCTCACCCACCCAGTATAGTATCCAGATGTAAAAGTACATCAACGTATCTTGCAGCAAGATACGTTAATGGAACTTTTCTGCTTGCAAAGACACAATGTTTACATGTATGGGTACATGTTGAACAGAAAAATGCCGTCCCTGTTTCCAGAGAGCAATTGTCGATTTCTTGTTTACAGAAAATCGGGTTTAGTTTTTAAGTAAAAGAAATGCTGTCTCTGTTTTCGGAGCGAAATAGTCGAAATCCTGTTCCCTGGAAATCATATTTATAATAATAATAACACGTTGGCCGGCCATTGATTTGTCACGTGTGATTCTCATGCGAGAAGGCCTTGAGTAACCCTATGCTCCCGAATGGCAATGGTTTGCATGTAAACGACATGAACTATATCCATTGTTCAATTGAGGATCTTGGTTAGGTGAGTGAGATTAGGAATTTAGATGCTTGTTGTTTATTTCAGCATGTAAAAGTCTTGTGTTATGACAGCTAATCTTTAATTAAATTGAGTCTGTCTGCTCATTCACATTTCTCTGCGAAAAAATAATGTGAAGTAATATTTTAGTGTTGATCTAGTTTGATAAATATTCAGAATAAAACATGATAAACGATTCTACTCACACGGCATTTCAATCATTAATTTTTCCTGCACTCTTGTGTAATTTGTTATATTGTTCAGTGATGGTGTTTTCCATATATAAATATTATTGAAATATTGAGATTAAAAATACATGTAGACCTAATTTCATTTTTGTTCAAGATATAAACCACACAATTTTGCGCGATTCAGATTTTGAGATGATCTGGTTAGATTAGTACATCGAACAACAAGCCCGCATACTTCAGATTGAGTTAGCTGCCACGAGGACAAACCTGGTCAGCACTGTTAGTGTTGTCTTTTATTCGTGCTGAGAAAAAGGATAAAATAAATATTATTATTAATTATTGATTGTAAAACGTTCTTAGGTAGATTTGTATTGTGGATGATCTGAAAACTGAAGTGGGCAAAATTCACTCTCCACCCCCATTTCATAGGAAACTTGAGTTAACTAACTACACTAGAAGAGTCCTGGTGATTTAACATACAACTGAAGAACGTGGGCACAAGCATTGGAATGTGGCGAAACGATTTGTTTCAATACTAATATTTTTTTTTTAAGAAAGCGATGTATTTTGAATCCACAGCTTTCATAAATTATTTGTCTTAACTTGTTCTACCGGTGACAATGTTGTTCATTTCGTTTATAAGTTTTCATATACTGAAGTTGTCAGTAGTTCAATTGCATTTGTCAAAGGATTCACAAAATGGTGTCATGGCAGGAAAGTTAGCTCCCCTTAATTCCATAAAGGTTCCGCTCCACAGTTTTCCAGGCATTTCCAGATGTGACATGCCATACACTCTCTTCAAATGCAAATATCCTGTAACTTAGTTATCAAACCCATTACATGTATTACATTTCCCAAATCCACAAAATACATATAACACTATCGGACTAAGTAGAAATAAACAATCTGAATGTGGGTGGAATTATTTATTGTCAAAGGCAAGACTTCAACCTGGAAAACTGCCTGAAAAAATACCGAAACCAGTCATTTTCAGCCACCTAGCAGCCTCAAAAGCAGAATTTTCCCACCAACCCCGCCTACCCACCCCTGGAGCAGAGCATCCCTTGTTTCTAAAATGCAAAAAAAAAAAATTATATGTTTCCGTCTCATTTTTTTAGTTACCTGTCTGGTAACAAACCCGTGTAAAAATTACATTTAAAAAAATAGCCAATTTTTCGAAGCCACTGTTTCCCATAAGTCATCTGGTAATTTACCCCTATGTATCAGACTCCAACTTTGGGACCAAAACTTCAAATTCTCTTGTCCAAGAAACAGCCTAATGTAATCATATATCTGATACTAAAAATATATCTCTATTTTACATGGCCTCAGTTTCAACATACGCCCTTTCTTTAGATTCACTCCTGTGCAATAGTGCGAAACTGTGGAGCGGAACCAAAGATACCACAACTATAACACAAAGGGTACAGAAATTTTATACAGAATATTAAATTTCAAAATGTGAGCGACTTTGTGAAATTGATGTGCGCATCATTTCATAAACTTCAGGCGTTTTCCAGAAGCTGGATTGTTATGAATTTTTGCCCAAACAGTGTGGATGTTTGATTATCCTCTGCAGAAACCCATTCAAAATAAGAAAACGGTGTTTTCTCCATCGTTAAGTATTCTGTAACTTTTTTCCTGTTATTTATATCAATAGTGTGTGAATCGTGACTCATAATAAAGACACTGTCGTTTCCATTAATATATAGAGGATATGGAATGAATGTTTTTCTCATATAATATTTTTATGAAACGAGTCTAAGAATTTTCCGTTTCGGCGAGCCTCCCGCGAGAGGCTCGCCAAAACGGAAAATTCTTAGACTCGTTTCATAAATATTATATGAGAAAATCACTCATTTCATATTCTATTTATCATATGACACACACATGCACAAATTAGCCACTTAATATGACTTTTTAACCCATCACCTAACTTGAGTTGCAGACGCCACTTGGAAAAAACATCCTCGTATAGCTAAACATTTTCATTTTTTGCTTCCAAAACATAGGTTATGACCACTCACTGGAACGAGCTCGTTCCAATGAGGGGTCATAACCTATGTTTTGGAAGCAAAAAAGTGAAAATATAAAAAAAATGAATGGCGTTTTTCTTGTAGGTAAAAGATTAATACAATATAACCCACCCTAAATAGGACAGATAACGTAAATTGTCCCTACCGAAATTATGTAAATGTAATCCAGTTGTATTTTGTTTAGCCAATCAAATTGTCCAGTTTTGAAATTGACCAATGAACGCTCCAAACTCTAATTATGCAAATTATGAAAATGTGGCCCAGTTGTATTTTGTTCAGCCAATCAAATTGTCTAGTTTTGAAATTGACCGATGAAATTGACAGAAGGCTTTATTTATCACTGATTAATATGAAAACAAAATATCAAATGTTTTAAAGTGAACAAACCGGACGAGTCATGTGATACAAATTAATATAAATTAATATCAATATCCAGGAGGTAAGATGTGCTAATTCATTTCTTTAACCCTTTACCTAACATGAAAAGCAGACGACACTTGCAAAAAAATTTCTTGAATAACTAATTTTTTTCATTTTTTGTCTCAAAAACATAGGTTATGACCCCTCGTTGGAACGAATATTTTGAAAATTAATTGGCGATTTTTGAGAATAGCGCTGGCCGGTTTTGGCCGTTACGTTGGGTAAAGGGTTAAAATAATTAAAACTTGAACATTACTGAAAAATACATTCGCTAAACAAAAACCCAATATGGACACTTAGTTTTGGTAGCTGAAACTCTGAGAGATATTCTTAAAGGCGGATTAACCGTGAGCATGTTGTTTCTAATTATCCCCCTTGAAATTACTGCACGAGCGAGAAGGATCTGAAGTAAGCAGTTGTTGAGTCAACACCTATGATATATTTTTGAAATTAGTACAAATTACAAGACCATCAATACGTTATAATTTTACAAATGCAACCCTTTTTCTCACATGATTTGACCCTTTTTCGACCAATAAACACATGTTTTGAATGCGATAAAACGCGAACATTCAATTACATTCCAGAAGTGTCCGATGTGCGGTGTTCTATTTATTGTGGTTTAACGTCACTTTCGACAGCCAGGGTCACCTCGCGTCGGACAGTTTTACGGGTGAAGGGAGCCAGAGTACCTGGAGAAAGCCAACGAGCAGCGGCGCGCAACTGTCAGCCTCCTGGACGTGTCCTTAAAATATGATTTTATAGACGTAAAGGCGTGTAGTAAACACAGAACGACACACGAGTATGGATGGGTTAATCGATACAGCAATTGTGCCATCGCGGATGGATAACACTCGAGGTCTATGGCCTCTCGTTTTATCCTTCCGCGCTGGCACTCGTGTCATGTCGATTAACCTATTCACACGTGTATGACGTTCTGTGTATGTAGTTGTACATTTGTAGAACATGAAATCAGTTGTTTTTTTTTGTCTCGTCATGCTACAATAATTTACCTATGAAAGGGTCTCGTTAGAATATTAAAACCAAGGTTCTCTATTGGTTTTATTACATCGATAATACTAAAACCTGATGTTGAGTCTTGGAAAGATATTTCAAATATTTTTTTCAAAAACAATATCAGAGACTGGTACAATAGGTCTATGGAATATAATGCAAATCTATCCTGCTACACAAGTAAAACTGTGAATGCTTTTTCCTCTCTGGGTAATGCTTTTTCAAGAATTTATATGTTTTGGATAATGTGGTATTATAGGAGAGAATATTGTCATTTTCAATCAGCCTAATTGGTTTATAAAGAACATATTTAGTGAAAACTAGTGAAAACATTGTTGGAATATCATACTGATGGTTAGTTTCTCTTTTGAATAATCTTTTCCAATTATTTATGAGAAAAACTAAATGGCAGTATTCCCCAAAATTATCATTTAATTTTGTTTTCACTTTTTGCCTAAAAAAGAAATAGTTTATGACCATGCACTGCAAACAGAATTTTTGTGTTCATTCCAATGCCACGTTTTTGATGCAAGTATTGACGATTTTTAATCTGTAAGATTTCATTTCTATAATTATCTTATATGCTTAGTGTTATCTACTACTTTATTAATAGAAGAACTCAATAGAAAAAATAGTCTTTCATTCCCCCTAATAAAGATGCAATTCGCCGCATTTCTGAACGGTACAAATTGACTGAAAAATGGTGTAAATCGACCAATTCTATGATGCAAATCTATCGAACCGATGGTGCAGATCTACCGACCCAGTGGTGAAAATCAACGGTCTGATTGTACAAATAGACCGGCGTGAAAACCGTCGTGCAAATCAACCATTCCCTCATTTAAATAGGGGAACAGTTATCCAAGATTTTGAGCAGAGAGTAGGAAAGTAACCCTTAGGTAAGACATTAGCATCATACACTCGGCAAGCTGGATAAATTGACTTTCTGCTCATTCTGTCGTTTGACTACACTCTAAAGTAAATTGGATTACAAATCAACCCATATCAATTGGGTTGAGTCAATCTAGTTGACTTGGGCCAATTGCGTCCCAATTGATTTTATATTGTACATCTTATTTACAATGGGAAATGGTATGCGTTTACTAAGTGTTAAAGTGTGAATCAAACAGAACAAAAATATTTACATTTGTTTGTCATTCCACTCGTAAGTTGGCAAAATCATTAAACGAGTTTTGAACTGTTGTTTTAATAAAATTTTATTTTGAACGCTTCCGAATGTATGCGGCATTGGATACTCTTTTTATATGACACTCCACCAAATAACTCAGTATTTTTTATCAATGTAATTTGGGAGCTTTATTGAAAAATGGTTTCACACACCCTGGAAAACACAAGGATAACTAATATTACATTGGAATGCTACAGTAAACAGTGTGTGAGGAATGTGGTACATGAATATCTTTAGCGTATCTTATAATACGTTTGCATTTGTTAGAATTTATAGATTTATTGAAACATTAATAGATGCAACTTTGTCAATTAAAATGTAAAAAGTAGGTATACAAAAATAAACTTTATTATCAAAGAAGAAACATCAGATGTTTGAAAAACATTCCTGTTCCAATAAGACTAAAATATTCGCCCTTTGATTGGATGAGAACTCGCGTAGTTTCATCTATGTTTACCACTCCAGTAGCATATGTTAATGTCTGACGTCATCACGCGAAATATTTGAAATAACGTTGTTCAAAAAGAAGTGTTGTTGAAATTACAATTCAGGTTATGGATTTATTTGTTTTGTTTATTCAATATTTATCCAGTAACGTTGTGAGGTACACGAGAGGTTTAATTATTAAACTTGTTATCAGTAAAAGTTGTCCTGTTCCTCACACACGTGGGTTTTGCTGCACATTGAAAATATTCCCCAAGTAACGAATATATACTTGGGCAGTTGATGGCATGAAATAGAATGGAATATAGCATTAGGTAGTTGCATCTAAGCACTTAATTTTACGAACTGCACCTCAGAAGAAATCAGCGACAGTACTTGTCTTTTTCAAATTTCTCGGATGCCATAGAATTAAGAAAGGACGCTGGTTTTGTTTACATTGGCATGGCGGGGTGTGGGTCTGTCGGTGGCCGAGTGGTGTGCGTGGTTCAGTATAGTTTCGCTAGGCGGTTGGTGCTGATATGTAGGAATGGTAGAAGGACAGACTCTCCGGCTATGCCATTTCCTTGAAGTGTTAGTAACTTTGTTATTGTTTCGTTAACTGATATTGTACTTGTGTGTGCTACAAAATAAAGTTGCATTCATTCATTTTTCATACGACTCAGTTTCCCTTTTTGTAGATCAATTTTTTTAATGATTCCTTTTTACCATCATCTGTGAGACTCTGGAATTAGATACATGCGACCGGATACTTAATGGACATATTTAACCCTTTACGCTTGCAAGACCGATTTTTCTTTCCAAGGCATAATTTCGTCCTATTTTTGTCTTATTATATGCGGTCTATGCACGCGGCATTGATGAGAAAATAATAACCGCAGGCTGCAGACTGCGGTTATTATTTTATCCTCCCAATCCATTGATATAGGACTAATACCATTCCAGGAAACGAATCTTCAATGGGTTAAAAGAAATGTGAAATGGTGATGCGATCAGCCATTTCCAGAGGACTACCCTGCCGGTTGTAGTAAAGGTAATATACTTCATGCTAAATTAAGATTAAATTGTAGTGATTTAAAAGACCATAAATTTGGAAGATTCTTATCCGATGACCCGACATGTTTATGTAGGTATTATTTTGAAAATGAGCCAGACTTTATATTTAAGAAACCCATCACTCTCTCTGACTGATAATCTTCTTATTTGTCGTACATTCCAGGACACGAAACGTTTCGAATGAGACGTTATGATTAATGGTGGAAACCAGCAGCAGTTTTTACGATCAGTTTCATGTCGTATAATGGAGTGTGAAAGTGATTGTGTGCGCAATGTTTTGAACGCAATAGTAATGAAACAACACAAACGTCTTGAATAAAGTTGTAACGGATGTTCAAGATAAGCTATTATTACTATGAGTTGTTTCCTTTTTCGTTTCCACTGCACTGTTTGTAGCAATTGCACAAATGTATTGGCGAAAGCGTTTATATAGACTGTGCCTGTTTGCCAACGAAACAAAATTGTGTGCACTTAAAATGTTAAGAAACCTTTCTACTGAAATGTCATAATTTACCCACTTTTCTTGTAGTTTGCGCTCGACGAACTTTGATACACGGTGATGTCTCTTTGCACACAACCATATGCAAATATTCTTTCGAGCCCAAGGTATAGATATTTCTATCAGTTAGTATTAATTCACCATGAAAACTATCAAGATGTTAACTCTTTGCACGCTGCTGGCGGATTTGTGAGGACACGATACCACACCACCTGGAATGTGGAAATAAACATTTTAATATTCTGTTACCTGTACTTGGAAAATAGACCGGGATTTTCAATCATCTGTGTCGATATTTATATCCTTTTTATTTTAAAGTGAGACATTGTGTCCTTTCGCCATACCGTATCACGTTATACACAAAGTCCCATGCGTAAACCGCCCATGGGTGAGTCATACACCGGTGGTATGGGCGTCGAAAAGATAAAATCAGCTGAAACTTTTGAACTAATTGCGACCCCAGAGGTGTGGTTTGTATCAAAATTACGGATGTCGGGCGTAGTTTACGATACACTATGTTGCGATGCTATGCCGCGCTCAGAAATAAACATTTGAGATCAAAACACGAATAATCGACATCACTCTCTGGTATTAAAACCGAGTCGAATGCTGTTGTTTGGCGGTGACATGTACTCATTCTTGTTCAAGTCGACCACACAATCTCTCGGAAAAAAGATTGCGACAGAAATTGCCAAGATCTGGGCATTTTAACGCACACAACAGCACAATTTCTACTCTCTGCCGAGAAACGCCCTTCTTTTACTCTATGGGCGTCGCCGTTTTAAAATGGCTCATTCTTGTTCAAGTTGACCACACAATCTCTCGGAAAAAAGTAGGGCTGTCGCGATTATTCGATTAGTCGACTAACCGTCGACTATTGAAGTAGTCGACGTTTTTTTTATTTTTAGTCGATCGTCGTTCATTTTCAAGGTGGTACACGTCTACTACACGTCGGGGCTAAATTGCATTGTTTTGTGAGGTGAATGATCAATGAAGGTGAATAACTTTAAATATCTAACCATAGTTAACATTCATATCCGGAAGACTGTAGGACTGTCACTGACTGTGTAAGAAAGAACACTCACAGTTACTCGAGAAGAATAGATTCTTCTGAATTTCTCCAGTCTTGTACACACGAATGCACCCATTGGAAAACCCAAAGCGCGGAAGTGACAAAATTATGACGAAAGTCAGAACGTCAGATCACTTCTCAAAGTTCGGAACTTCAGACTAAGATCCAATTTTAACAACTGACGAGGGAATGCATAGATCTCAATGTTCAAAATTTCGAGAAACTTATTGCAGAAAGGAAACATATGCAGGAACGTTCTTTGGTAAATTCATTTTAATTCATCAGCTTCAATCTAGTTCAAACTTGGACCCGCAGTCAGTAATATTATTTTTGGGGTTGGTACGTCCAACAGGACGTACCAACCCCAAAAATTATATTACGGACTGTGGGTCCAAGATTGGACTACATGTAGCTTCAGTCGGGACCGATTTGTTGTTCCCACAACCTCACTTCGTCTGAACACACTGGTGCCATTGTCATTTTCAGAGTTTTACGAACAGAAGAATGATTTGCTAAAAAATCATGGGAAGCGACTATTAATCGACTAACCGTCGATTACTGGTCACCATTAGTCGATTACAAAAAATGATAGTCGCGACAGCCCTAGAAAAAAGATTGCGACAGAAATTGTCAAGATCTGGGCATTTTAACGCCCACAACAGCATAATTTCCACTCTCTGCCGAGAAACGTCCTTCTTCTACTCTATGGGCGCCGACATTTAAAAATGGCTCAAGAAGATTCATTTATTTATCTATTTATTAAGGTTTAACGACACTTTAACACCCATGGCCGGTGACAGTTTTACATGTGGAGGAAGCCGGAGTACCCGGAGAGAACCACCGAGAGACGACCAGTAGCCCCCCCCCCCCCCAACATCGTAGCTTCGCTCTGCAGCACAGGCAGGGTAAGAATGGTTGAAGACATGCGCACCATCGACTCGAAGTACGCCTTAGTACATGGCGTCACCGTGCCCCCATGCGGACAATCGGGGTTAAGTGCCTTGCCCAAGGACACAACACGGGAGTCCGAATCGATCGCTCAGACGGTCACCCATCCAATGATTAACCGGGCTCGACGTTGCTTAACTTCGATGACCTGACGAGAACCGATTACCGCAACGCCACCACGCATCGCCACCGCGCCCCCGGCTGAAGCTGATAGCAGACCTCTAGGTAAATACCAAGTGGGCTGCGCAGGGTACTGCCATGCTTGTACAATTTTATTCACAATGTGTCAGGATATTCCAGTTCATGTTAGCCTTATATTGGTTCATTTGCTGCTACTATGTTAGGTAAAGGATTAAATCGACTTAATTATTTTCACGCAAATCCTAGCAAAGGAGCTGCGAGAAGCTACATGGACTCTCGCTGGTTTTGTTGCGCGATTCTTCACGTCAATCGATTCTCGGATTCTCGTCGAAATGTTCACATTTAAATCTATCACGAGATTCAAATGTTCGCACCTGTGGTTTAACTCTTTTCCCAACATGAATAGCAGGCGAGGCTTTGAAACAAATTTTTAAAAAGTGAGCTCATTCCAATGAGCTGTATTTAGCTATGATTTTGAAACCAAAGCATGAAAAAATGCGTAGTTTCTTTATGAACAAAGCAGGGCTTTGTTTGCCGTCACGTTAGTAAAAGGCTGAAATTTTCTTCCGTATTTGGTTCATCTTCCTAATATTTTTTTTTTCTAAACAGTATTTACTCTGTCAAGATGTTTGACAGAAAGTTTCCTGCCTCTATCAGTACTCATGTACTACAATGTACAATATATCAGTTATTGAAATTTCAACGCGACAGACAAACGTGCAGCGTGATGTAGTAATATGCCTATGAAAAAAAGTTTGTCTTCTCTTTTAGACGAAAACCCTTGAAAAACTCATTTGCAGAGGCATTAACACTATGACCCCATAACTCTATGCGTGCGTGCGTGCGTGCGTGCGTGCGTGCGTGCGTGCGTGAGTGCGTGCGTGCGTGCGTGCGTGCGTGCGTGCGTGCGTGCGTGCGTGCGTGCGTGCGTGCGTGCGTGCGTGCGTGCGTGCGTGCGTGCGTGCGTGCGTGCGTGCGTGAGTGCGTGCGTGCGTGACATCAGTGGTCTTTTGGTGGCCTGCTTAGTAAAATAAAAGATCGAACTTGAGGAGTGTCATTGATGGCGCCTTTCGTGGTTCACTGTTATTCCAACCGGGACCGAGATGGCTGTAAATTGGGAGCAAATTTAGGAAGGACGGTGACAAGGAGTGCGAAATATGCATTTGTGAGTAATGGAAACCCGTAGAACACTTTCTCTTACGAATGTCCAAAATATCAGTCTGACTGAATAAGATTCACTGGGATAATGGGAATGTGGGATGACATTATGAAGAATATGCGGTTATTGAGTAATAGAAATGAGAGGGTTAGTATACTGATCAGCGAAATTGGGAGGAATGAGGTAAGAGATAATGATTCGTTTCCATTTGACGCGAAGAAGTATGTGGTATGTGGAGGACGTGGTATTGGGAGCATGAGGGGGTAATCAAGGCCTTCTCATGTGAGAACGCGACAAATAAGCGGCTGGTCGAAGTATTATTATTATCGATAATAAATTCCTAACACCACATTTCCCCACCGCTAAGGTACTGTGACACATATGAAGTCGTGTGAGACAGCTGGGAGAGATATGTCTGTCTCACCACACACACGTGACAGCTATCTCACCCCCACGTGACCAACCTATATTGACTTGTTGGCATATTTAATGAGCGCAGGACTATTCAATCATTGCACGTTCTTCTAAAACCAAACAACATGGTGTCACGTTTCGGAAATGTTAGCAGACGAACGTTTGTCGATGGAAATAGAAATAAAAACACAGACCGCAAAACCAAAGGACACATAACTCTTTTACATGAATTTTTGGATGAACGCCATTATGAGATGAGCGAGTGGCACGAAATTCCTGTCGAAACGTTATGCGAATATTTTGCAGAATTCATAATATGACGTCATCAGAATGTGTCAATGTTCAGTTCACTGCAAATCTTTATCCCCTGTTTTGCCGGCGTTGGAATTTAATTTCGTGGTATATACCTGAGGTATATACAGAACTTTTGTGCGCTGTTTCCGATAAGCAAATTTGTTTGTTTTTTTAGATATGGACAACAAAATTGTTCGATATAGCTGCACGCGCCTCTGACTTACTGATGATCACGTCAGGCTGTTTTGGTGGGGATGAAAAATTATCCCCGATGGGGGCGGGTATGAGATGAGGATATCTCACCCTCGGAACAAGATATTTGGTCCAGACACTCGGCAAACCTCGTTATCCATCGACTTACATCATTCTGCAGAGTTTCCAAACTCTTTAAAAAACGTTTTGTTTACAAAAATCACCTTCGTACCATATGTTATACTCTGTACACCCACCATGTCTCAAAGAGTTATCGCCTCAAAAGCTTTATTGTATCTGAACATTCCCTTCTAACAGTTTTAGTTGATTAACCCTTTACCCAAAGTAACGGCCAAAACCGGCCAGCGCTATTCTCAAAAATCGCCAATCGTTGAGCTCGTTCCAGTGCGGGGTCATAACCTATGTTTTTGAGACAACAAATGAAAAAAATTAGTTATTCAATCATTTTTTGGCAAGTGTCGTCTGCTTTTCATGTTAGATAAAGGGTTAACTGGTTGGGATAATAATAATCTCAAACATAGAAAATATATTGAATACCACGTCATCCCCTTCTCACAGTTGGGATAAAATATATTGAATAACACATCATCTCCTTCTCAACAGTTGGGAGAAAGTATATTGAATAATACATCATCTCCTTCTCAACAGTTGGAAGAAATATATTGAATAATACATTATTCCCTTCTCACAGTTGGGAGAAAATGTATTGCATAACATATCATCTTCTTCTCACCCTTGGGTCAAAATATATTGAATAACACATCTCCTTCTCCACATCTAGGAGAAAATGTATTCAATAACACACATCATCTCCTTCTCAACAGTTTGGAGAAATATATTGAATAATACATCATCTCCTTCTCAAGGCTGGGAGAAAATATATTGAATAAGATCTCATCTCCTCCTCAACAGTTGGGAGAAAATATATAGAATAATACATCATCTCCTCACAGCAGGGAGAAAATATTTTGAATAATACATCATCCCCTTCTCACAGTTGGGAGAAAATATATTGAATAACACATCACCCCCTTCTCACAGTTGGGAGAAAATATACTGAATAATACATCATCCCCTTCTCACAGTTGGGATAAATATATTGAATAATACATCATCCCCTTCTCCCAGTTGGGAGAAAATAAATTTTTCGCGTGTTTAGACAGTATTGCGGGGGAAACATTGTCTAAAGGTAAGGGTAAACGCAAAAAGTGCGATCTATGACGGTGACGTCGTAATGATGTTAGCCAATAAGAAATTAGGAATTAATACAGCAACGTGGATTGTTTCTATCTGTCTCAGAATTACTTCAGATTACCAAGGGAGACTATAAGAGAGGCCGCTAATTTTTGTGTCTGTTTCGTCAAGATTTCAAGAATTTAAATCACCTTTTCGACGATTCTGGTGCCAACGACATGAGTAAATAAGAATTCAAGAAATTTTTAAGGCGGAGAGGGATCGAGCACCTTATAATTTCATGGTCATGGATCTGATAAGCCACAAATACGATGACAAATATAGCAACGTATTTGATAATTTTTGTATATAGAATAAACGTATAGTGTTTTCAAGTAAAAAAATTATTCTACTCGTAGGATTAAGAATGAAACCGACTCGCCGAGGCGAGTCGGTTTCATTCTTAATCCTACGAGTAGAATAATTTTTTTTACTTGAAAACACTATACGTTTATTTTGTTTATCCCATAAATAATTTATAGGACAGTCACAGCGAAATCGTCCTAATACTCTCAGCAAAACACTGCGAGAAGTGAGGAGCACATTGGTTCAATTCGATCGATAAGCAAACTGCCAAAAATAATCAAGGCGCAGTGATACATTTCGGTTTAAAAATAATTCCCCCACAAACTTGAGCTAAAGTTGCAAAAATACTAAATGAACAATGTTTATCTTTCTTAATTTCGTTGTTTATTGTTGTTTTTTTTTTCGTCGTCGATTCGACTTGAGTTTCATAAACAAAGCAGACGACACGCTCCTTTGTTTATTTACACTTTCTTAATTTGGAAAATGAAATATCACTCATCATGCTCCTGTTTTTCAGAATCGATCTTGTATGCTTTTCAACGTTTGATTTCGATTGATTTACTTTTTGTTTTCTTTGTTAATTGTTATTCGTTTTATTGTTAGACAGAGCATATATTCTAAAACTAAACATTTCAGCGACGGTCAACGTTTAATAAACGTCGGTTCATTTTGTCTCTCACAAACGTAAAACAGGTCATGACAACAGGAATGTGGTAGAGGTGAGAGGTCAACATATCCGTCTCTACTACAGGAATAAATTCTTTCAGTGTTAAACCTACGGGGAAAATTTATCACCCTACTAGGAGCTGCAACTGGGTGAATAAAGCAAACGTTTATCCAAGACATCTATTGCTAGAAAAAACTTCCATTTATGGGATATATACCAATATAATAAAATGAAAAAAAGAAATTA
This sequence comes from Pictodentalium vernedei, assembly GCA_031216915.1. Taxonomy (NCBI): domain Eukaryota; kingdom Metazoa; phylum Mollusca; class Scaphopoda; order Dentaliida; family Dentaliidae; genus Pictodentalium; species Pictodentalium vernedei. The sequence goes on along the minus strand of CM062294.1, from coordinate 459,694,388 downwards.
AAAAAAAACATAATAATAATCAGGCTAAAAAGCATCAAACGTTAGAATAGATGGCCGGCCGGGAACACGGCTACAAAAAGTTCTTTTCAATCGCAGTGTTTCACTACGACATTTAGTCCACCGCAAGAATTGAAAAAGGAGAATAGACACGAAATGGCATCGGTGAATATCGAAATGTACTACTGTTCGTTTCCCAACATCATTGAGACGAATGCACCCTTCAAATATTATATATTTATCACATGCTACACTGTGAATTATCGCAAATTATCTAGAAGATATTTCTCGATATCCATCGACTCAGTAGCTTCCTAAATGATGTCACGCTACGCCTCACCTCGTCGCCTTGAATGAACGATCAGCTGATCTTTGTTATTGTTTTTAAACGTACGCATTTCTCTTCGAATTGGGCTGAATATTGTGCAATAAAATGTCTCGTATCATATAATAAAAAAGAAAATCTACACTAGTTTAGTCTGTATCTGGAATTATCTCATTAGTGTGGACCTGAACGTTTTATTTTTCATAACCGCTTGCCTGAGTAAAAAATAGTATTTTCAGGTCCACACGATCATTTTTTTCAGTAACTTCCTAAATGACGTTGCACTTCGGCGCATGGCGTTGCCCTGCGCGTCGCCTCGGAGGAACGATAAGCAGCTTTCTGTTATTGTATTGAAACTGTTTGCAGTCGAATTGGGCTGAATATTGCGCAGTAAAATGCCCCGTAGCATATAATTAAAAGAAAAAATCTACTCTGTTTCAGTGAATATCGGGAATCATCTCATTCGTGTGGACCTGAAAGTTTTATTTTTCACGAGCGCAAGGTCCACACTCATGTGATAATTCCCGATATTCACTAAAATAGCGTAGATATCCTCTATATATAACTGAACAAGTAGGTACAAGATTCGCATTCCGAAAGGGGGCTGCGACATAGCTTATGTCAACAATTTCATCAAGACGAGAATGAAGATAAATGATCATTCACAGGTCCATTAAAATAGTTGCCAATGACAATACTTTACGATCGATATTCGACTGTAAAAATCGCGAGACCCCAACGTTACGCAATTTCCAGAGTTACACAGTAATCGTGCAAGATTGTGAAGTATCGCGAAGGGCAGGCTTTGCCTCAGTTTTGGAGACCACGTGTCGGAGAATTAAAGCCCACGGGTACACCCTCTGTCCGATGAGTTCGAGCTACCATCCCATGAGTTCGAACTTCTACTCGACCAGTCCACGCTACTTCTCTACGTTTCCAACTTACGGCTCGTTAGCTCCAATCTACGGCCTATTAGCTCCAGCCTACGAACATCCAGACTACCAATTTCTAATAACATCAAGATCAGAACGAGCGCAAAAGGAAAATATTGATTGGACTACCCTACACATTCACCTTGCTGCCACCTAACTCTGTGCAATTATGATGTATCATGTCCCTGGACCGGAAAAGCGGCCTCGCATTTTAAAAGGGTTAATACACCGGTATAGGGACTTGGGTATCCTGGTCAATTTATATTATAGGTCTACAATGTTTCTGAAATGTTTTTCTTTTCAGACTGTTCTAATACTACAGTTACAGTTTGTTTGTTTGTTTGTGAATAGTCATAGCCATGTGCCACTCGACATACATCAATATACTAACATTTATTAATTTAATTTAATTTTATTTTATTTATTTATTTATTTAACGACAATTTTGACAGCCAGGATCACCTTGTGGCGGACAGGTTTACGGGTGGATGAAGCAGAAGAACCCGGAGAGGACCACTGAGCAACTGTCAGACTTCCCAACGTACTAACTCCGCACAAGCAGGGTTAGCATTGGTTGACGATAAGTGCACCATCCACGTGCAGTACGACTTAGTTCACAACGCCGCCGTGTCCCCACGCGTATAATAATAAGATGATTTTCCAGTATAAGTATGTTACACTGCACACTTATTTGTTTTGAGTTGGTTGAGTTCTGGTACATTTGTAGCCCTACCTACTCATTCAAAGGATGGCATCGTCGGACATGGCTATTGAAAAAAACAATTATTTCAGAATTTAGAATAAATGTTCTAGGTACAAAAATATTACTTAATAGGTAAGAGGTATTACAAGCTTTGTGAAACAAAATGGAAAACTCTTTGTTGAATGGATCATTCCCAGAACAAAGCACTTATTTTAGAATTACGTGTGTAAAGAACTCTAATTAGGAAATATTTAGAAGAGAATCGTAATTGTGTATTGTGAATACCCGATAAGTGGAATTCACGCGGTAAATATATGGACATCGAGCATGACACATCCCACCAACTCTCCCATTTTTTGAATGGATTGGAGAAAAAATAAATGTTAGCATGTTAACAATGTGACTCTCACACTGTTCCACCTACGATGGGCGGGGGTGGGGTGGCTAAGGGGGAAACTACCCCGAGGACCGGGTATTTCTGGTGTTTAAAAATAAGTGTAGGTTGACCTATCGATATGTCTGATCTGAAAGCGGTCCTCCGACGCCGATGAGGGTCGCAAGAGTACGCAGTCGCGTTACTGACCAAGTTCCATTCATATCAAAAACATGTGCTCCAGTGTGTTGGTTTTCTACCGGTCTTTCCTGCATCGTCACGAGAAAAAATGCACGAAATCCACAGATACAGGTAATAAATTAATTTATATGGAAATAATTGAGTAGATATTGTCAAGAAAATGCAGGAGAATGCTTCTCCTAGCACTAATTAACCCTTTACCCAGCGCAGACGATTTGAAAATTTATTATTTTAAATATCAATTTTTAATTTTTTTCAAAAAATTTCAACAAAACCATATCATGTGAGCCTCTTTGGAACGAGCTCGACGAGCTCGTTCCAAAGGGGGGGTCACATAATATGGTTTTGTTAACCCTTTACCTAACATGAAAAGCAGATGACACTTGCAAAAAAAATTCTTGAATAACTAATTTTTTTCATTTTTTGTCTCAAAAACATAGGTTATGACCCCTCGTTGGAACGAGCTCGTTCCAACGAGGGGTAATAATCTATGTTTTTGAGACAAAAAATGAAAAAAATAATGAAAATTAATTGGCGATTTTTTAGAATAGCGCTGGCCGGTTTTGGCCGTTACGTTGGGTAAAGGGTTAAAATTGTTCGAAAAATAATATTTTTCCAGCTGCTGAATTTGCATATTACGCGGGCGGATGCGGGCGATTCGTAGGGTAAAGGGTTAAAAGAAATTTTCTGGGTGAGAACCCCGAGACAACATGTTTATAGCCTCGCCTCTTCGGCGCTCGCAGGACCCGTAACGACCATTCTGCACATTGCCCGTGGGCTCGTCCTCGCCTTCGGTGGCCCTGACTGTCCTGTCTATATACATATTTGATAATTCTACTTTTGTTTCTTGTTTTGCAAATTTTAGGATTCCTCACTTCCTTTGTGCCTCTAGGGCAAGATTTCGAACATTCCCTGCTAGGGAGAAGTGTTAAAATAACGGTCGATTTTTTTTTTCTGGGGTTTAACGACGTTTTCCTCTGACAGGGTCACCTGTCGGACAGTTTTACGGGTAGATAAAGCCGGAGTATCCACAGAGGACTTTAGGGCGATAGAGAACCACCGACCAGATGCGAGGAAATGTCAGACCCTCCTGTACTAACTTACAGCGCCACCGTGTCTCGACAGAGGCAATCGGGATTGAACAGCATTGCCTACGGATACAATGCAGTTACCCCTGGCAGAGATCGAACCGTGGACAATGGTCGAATCGGTTCTTCAGTGGAGCTAAGTAAGTACGGAATGTGATGGAAATAGGTGATCTATAATGAATCTGATTTCATATGCGACAAGTTTGAGATTTTTTAACCCTTTACCCAACGTAACGGCCAAAACCGGCCAGCGCTATTCTCAAAAACTGTCAATTAATTTTCATTATTTTTTTTCACTTTCTCTCTCAAAAGCATAGGTTAGGACCCCTCGTTATATCGGGCTCGTCGAGTTCGTTCCAACGAGGGGTCATAACCTATGTTTTTGAGACAAAAAATGAAAAATATTAGTTTTCCAGGAATTGTTTTTGCAAGTGACGTCTGCTTTTCATGTTAGATAAGGGGTTAATCAAATAATGTGTAATTTAATCTTTTTCCTGACGTAAGAACTAAAACTGGCAAGCAAGCCTCGCAAACAAAGCTTATGACACCTCACTGGAACGATCAATTGAGGTGCCATAAGCTGTGTTTTCAAGGCGATAGTTGAAAATTAAATAGTGCCTATGACCCCATATTGGAACGAGCTGAAGGAGCTCGTTCTCGTAAGGGGACATGCGTTATGTGTGTGAGGAAAATATTTAAAAAAAATAAAATCTGGGTGACGATTTTTGTGAAGAACGCTGGCCTGCTTAAGTCTTGACGTTATCCAACATATTAAATTTTACATGATGTGATAAAGAGAATCTGAATTTAGTCACGATCTGACTTCAAATTTCTGATCGATTTTAATGAACTAGGTAAGTACATTTAAAAAAAAGTCGCTGCTCATTAGGAATCATCTACATATTATAGTGCCCCCCCCCCCCCCAAAAAAAAAACAAAAAAAAAACAACAAATTCGTGTTTTTTTTTGTAAAATCCTGCCCAACAGTGAACCCCGCGATGTTATATTGAAGAGAGGCTCCTCGACAATGGAAACAATGTTCTTTAAACAACAAGAAACACACCACCCTCTACTTTGTCCAACAGAAGGATTACCCTCCCACAATAGCCCCTGCAGTTAAAACTAGAAGTCCTGTCACGAATAGTGCGCTTATCTAGCCTTAATTGCGCGTTGGAATTGCCCGCAATTGCCATATCGAATGGCATCCAAAGCACGGCAGGTTCTCATGGTTACTCATAGCAAACACATGCAATGTTTCTGTCAATGGACCTCCGGGTTACCCGGAGGACCATTGGCTGAAACATTGCTTGTGCACAGGCCATATGTACAGAATTGGAGAGCTTTACTTGGGCCATAACGCGTACATTAACGCGCATATGAACGTGCTATTTGTGCGCATTTCATGACAGGACTTCTAATTTTAACTATAAGGGTTAGGGAATCCTTAGGATCTGCTTTGACCATACCCTTCCAGGCAGGTCCTCGGGTGGCAGATAGAAGTGGGCTGCTTAATTAAGCAGGTCTGCTGCGAAATATTAGAATACGCAGCTCCGGACCAAAATGGTACGAGCCTGTTATGCAGGTACCTTGTTCTCCCTTGAAGTGCGTTCCGAAGGTGGTCCCGGTGGAAGGAATCCTGGAAGGTGAGGTCAAAAAGTGCCCTGGTTTGGGCAATCTCCATTTTGGAGATACCTGCCCAATACACTGCTTTGTCCTTAACATCGGGAATAGACGGATGTTCGGATTTGCCCATTCTGGCCATTGGGAGCTCCCAGAAAGGGTGTCACGTCGACGGGGGCGAGGAAGATTTGTGGGCCCTTCAGATTTTAATATAATCTGATCATTGCCATTGTGTACTGATTTTCAACTAATTTATTAAATTTTAAAACATGTTTGGTTTTCTTGCACTGTCTGTGGAATTGAACAGTGGCAACTTTAATTACAGTGTATTGTAAAATGATTGGTTGAATGGCCGACATCTGAAGACATGGTACTCCCACGCTCCTTCCAATCAGTCAGCGACATGCTTTGGCATCACCACTGGCTGAGTATGCTTCCCTAGTATAAGTATATGGGTTCACTGTATGGCAGTAACTCTACCCTTTGTTGGACTCTGTGGTGGGTGGGAGCCCGAACAATGAACGATTTACAAATCTCCACAACAAGCCAACAAAAAACTAACCCTTTCCTCCTACTGACCTTGGAAACTCTGATGATTTGACAGCTTCTTTGATTCCACAGGACGGCAACATCCCAAGATTTATTATACTACGCTCAACATACGAAAATGCAAAATTAAGCATTATCAGTCCATTTGCCCCTGAGAAAGCATCAAAGGTATTGCATGAACTATTTAGAAATTAAGATCAGGTGATATACTAATTCAACGTGTAAAACACGTTCAGATCTATAATCTTATGCACACTACCCAAATTGTTGATTTTGATGTTAAGGACGATTTTGATAAAACTTGAAATTCTAGCAAAGATAACTGGAGAATAAGCGGATATGAAAGAAAATGAAATTACCCTGGAACTAAAACCACAAAGGATAACGACTGTGAAACGTGTTGAAATCAAGAAAGATGGCAAACAAATAGGGACCAATACCTACATGTGTTCCTTTGATAGCACAAAACCTCCCAAAGTTATCAACATTTATTACTTGAACGTCGGTGTGGATTTGTACCGAAAGTTTGCGGATAGGCAGGATTTTTGTCGAGGCAATTATATCTGTTAAAATGTAGTTTAACTCATGATGGATCATGTGAGGCAAAAACATGTAAATGTATCAACTATCAGGGCAACCACATGTCATCGTCTGAGGATTACCCTGTCTGGAGGAAGGAAAAGTTGATAGCGAAAGTAAAATGCGAAAACCAGATTAGTTTTAGGGAAACCAGGGACATCGTAACATCAATGCCATCTTATGCCTCAACTTTAAAGTAAAAGAATGAATCGTTTGCATGTCGGACTAAATTTATTTTTCTCAAAAGCACCAGTTCATATGGCCAAAAAAAAAAAATCTGTTCCTCAGGCCCTCCCGCATGGTCCTTTTGGCTGCCGCATGCTCTCTTTTTATAACTAATTTAAACTTAAAAAAAAATAAAATTATATGGTTTATGTCTGATATTTTACCCAAGTCAAAAAAATTGATGAATTTGTCCCTTGAGTGCAAGAAGGCTTTGCAATGCTTTAGACTTCTTGCGCTCAAGGGATGAAATACACCACCACCCATGCTATTCCGTAGATTATGAGGCCTAAAACTTGAACCAAGAACATGAACTTTTGATGGCAAAGAAGTAATTACTTAAATAAAAAATAAAATAAAAAACCGCTCGCTCGCATGCAATTTCACAAATAATGGCCTGAGAAACAGAAGATCTACTTTGTGTGGCCTATTATAAGTCAATTAAAATGTCCCAATCTTCCGAAATAAATGAAGACGCTTACAGCGGGTGGAAAATGATGCGCAGCCTTCAAATACAAAGAGATCGACGGCGTACGGCGTACGGCGTACGGCGGACAGAAATTCACCAAATGTCTTGACAAACAGGGAAAAGTTTGCTGAACGAGCTTCTTCGTAAATTCTACGCCGAGGTAAAGAGTGACAAAGCAAGAAATACGCTGTCGCTCACTTGCCTCAGAGCGGCTATCCACCGACATGTGACATCTGCGGCATTCTGCGCCGAAGAAATAGAATTGTGAATATAATTTCTTTCATCAAATAGTTGCATCTAAGCACTTAATTCTACGAACTGCACCTCAGAAGAAATCAGCGACAGTACTTGTCTTTTTCAAATTTCTCTGATGCCATACAATTAAGAAAGGACGCTGGTTTTGTTTACATTGGCATGGCGGGGGTTCGAACCCACGCGGAGAGAGTTTCCTTCGGCACCAAACGCCTAGCGAAACTATACTGAACCACGCATACCACTCGGCCACCGACAGACCCGAGTGGTGTGCGTGGGGGTCTGTCGGTGGCCGAGTGGTGTGCGTGGTTCAGTATAGTTTCGCTAGGCGGTTGGTGCCGAAGGAAACTCTCTCCGCGTGGGTTCGAACCCCCGCCATGCCAATATAATTTCTGATCGAGAATTCATTACTGCAGATAACATCTTTGCAGCTAGATGCAAGTTATACTTCAGTTATACTTCAAAGCTGGCAACAAGAAACCTCAGCAAAAGTCGTCGATTGGGGAAGGAGATATGCATAGGCTGGGAAATTACTTGCGCACATGGAACAGTTCCCCAGATGATTTCCTTGAAGCTGCCTGGTTTTTTCTCTGTTATTCATTCTGACGAAGAGGTCGCGAATGACTAAGGACCCATTCGAAATAAATCTACATTCTGAAGGACATGAGTATGCCTGTCTATCCAGAAAAGAAGTGACAAAAAATCACCAGGGCGGACATAAAAAGAAAGATGTGTACTATAATACACAGTGTATGTATGCGGTGGGAGTTGATATTTAATATCAGTAAATTAAATCCGGAACTAGACAGACCAGGGGCCGCGGAACCGGGGGGGGGGGGGGCTGGGGGACTTCAGCCTCCCCCTCCCCGCCACCCACACAGGCCAACAGTTCCTCAAACCGATACCTACAATATTGATATCCCAAGTTCGTCTTATCTACCAGAAAGGAGCAACTATTACAATATCATGCCAGGAGCAACACTCAATAATTGCCAGATACATTACATGTACAAGAAGTTATTTATTTATTTATTAGTGTTTTAAGGTCACATATTTATGCACAATGGCTAATCATGACCGTGACAGTCTTACGGGTGGAGGAAGCCGGAGTACCCGGAGAGAACCACCGAGCAACGACGAGCAGCTGACAGTTCCCCAACATCGTAACTCCGTGTACAAGAAGTGAAAGCATAATCATTTAGAAGCGTACCAATTCTCTGTTAATAAAATGTTTAATGTTCCATAAATAATTTACTTTTATTTCCAAATTAATAATTGCCATATAATATAATAAGTTGTGATTAAGGGGTGGAGAATATTACATCATTGCGGAATTGATAATAATAATAATAATAATAATAATAATAATAATAATAATAATAATAATAATGATAATAATAATAATAATAATAATAACACGATTTTCTCGGTCGTTTCGCTCCATTATCGGACCTAAAATAGTGATTAGCAACCCTACATTCGTTAATGACTGCCGGTGTGACAGGAATGAAAGTCCGTACGAAAATTAGTCCCTCTGGACTATTATTCCGCGGAATTATAGTCCTAGGTCTAACATTTCTAGGAATAGTAGTCCGCCGGACTACTATTCCTAGAAATGTTAGACCTAGGACTATAATTCCGCGGAATAATAGTCCAGAGGGACTAACGTTCCTACGGACTTCCATTCCTTTTACACCGGGCTGCTAATCAGTATTTCAGGTCCAATAATGGAGCTCAACGCCCTTGAAAATCATGTTATTGTATACATATCACTTCTCACGGTTTATGTTTAACCCATTACCTATCGAATCGCCTACATCCGCCCGCGTAATATGCAAATTCAGCAGTCGAGTTCGTTCCAACGAGGGGTCACATGATATGGTTTTGTTGACATTTTTGAAAAAAATTTTTAAAAATGGTATTTAAAATAATAACTTTTGATATCGTCTGCGTTGGGTAAAGGGTTTTAACGCATGGTAAGCCTGTATAAAAATATCACAACAGAAAATGATCCAGTCTAATTTATTTCGTCGAGTTTTTGAATTATTTATCATATAAGTACTGTTATCAAACGGTGACCTCGACATGTGTAAAGAGTTTTCAATGAGTGCTTGTACAAAACTATATCATGTGACTCCTCACTGCACAAACTCAATAAGACAGTTCAAATGAATGGGTCACATTATATGGTTTTGTTGAAATATTTTGAAAAAAAACTTGAACAACTATAATTAAAATAATAAATATTATATCGTGTGAGTTGGGTAAAGGGTCAAATCAAGAATCTCCTCCAGCACAACCTTCGTGATTTTCGCTGTATTTCCTATGAAAAACCCGGATGTTGGGGTATCCTATTTTGAAAAACAAACGACTGATCTTGATCTAAGGAGTTAATCACAACTCTTGGCTGGCCCCATTCTTTTATCCAACTCACATTTCCTCACTTATTGCCATCATTACTTAATCACCATACAAAAACTACTCCTTTTTGCCTGGTAACGCAAATTTTACCTATTGACTCCTTTCCATGAATAACGGTGAACGATTTCGCTTTAAACAAAATGGCTGCGCCTACTAACGATTTAAGGGTGACAACTCTAACTTGGCTCATATCGTCTGAGATCAGTATATATCAGCCGTAATCGATAATGAGCAATTCTGGGAAGGACAATCATGTGTAATAAATAATAAACTTAGGCCTAAAAAGTTTAAAAATCTGTTTCTCAAGCCCTCCCGCATGACTACTTTTGGCTTCCGCATGCTCTCTTTTTATAACCAAGGCAAACTTTTAAAAAAATAAAATTAAATGGTTTATGTCTGATATTTTACCCTATTTAAAAAAATGATAAATTTGTCCCTTAGTTCAATGAGACTTTGCAATGCTTTAGCATTGCAAAGCCGTATTGCACTCAAGGGATGAAATATACCACCACCCATGCTATTCTGTGCATTATGAGGCCTAAAACATACACCATACCATGAACATGAACTTTCGATGGCAAAGAAATAATTACAAAAGTATAAAATAAAATTAAAAACCGGCCGCCCGGATGCAATTTTACAAAAAATGGCGCGAGAAACAGAAGATCTACTTTGTGGAACCTTATTGTGACTACTTCTTTCGATTTTACAAAGTATTGTTCAGAAAGAAATGTGCCAAACTGAAAAAAAAATGTTGAAGTACTGAAAAATCAATTCAGTTATTAACATTATACAATACTGTATATCATCTGTTATAGTTTTGGGAATTAATGTAACGCTCTTAAAAATGATCGTTTTTTTTAAATCTTAACTTAATAATATTTTAGAGTTGTGGCGGGGGATAATATTGCAGATTCGGATCGGTTTTAGTTTGGTATCCTTGCCTTTTTTAAATCTTAACTTTAATTACCACCTCGATTTCGGTTCAGTTTTTCTTTGTGTCAACCCTTTACCCAACGTAACGGAAAAAACGGCCAGCGTTATTCACAAACATCGCCAATTAATTTTCATTATTTTTTCATTTTTTTGTCTCAAAAACATAGGATATGACCACTCTCGAGCTCTTTCCAAAGAGGTGTCATAACCTATGTTTTTGAGACAAAAAATGAAAAAAAAAATACAGCAGTGCTGTGCAAAAAAGGACGATGATAATATGCCAATGCAGTTTTACTGAAAAGACCATCTTTATACTAATAAGACTATCACAAATGTAGTTTCATGTAAAAGATTATGTTGAGGGAAAATCTGAGGAATAATTAATTTAAACATAAACAGATCAATTTGAAAACAAATCAAAATATATTTGATGCTCGGTCAATATATTGTGGAAAACTATGAAGATGGGGGTTTTTATTTATTTATTTATTTTTTTATTTTTTTAGTATCTTTCTTCAGTAAATATGCAGTTTTCAGAAACTTGTGCATGAGGAACATACAACATTATAGTGCTCTGGAAACAAAAGCTTTGCTGACAATTGTTAAGCCAAAAAATGAAAGGGAATAAACCATTTTGTTCAAAGAATGCATCTGAAATTATAGAAAAAACATGACATGAAGAGCAAATATAAAGATTATTTTGTACGTTCTGAATACGAGTGGCATTTTCCGTAAATACGATCAGTTCTATCGGGGTTTTCTATCAATAACCTCAGAGTACGTGTACATCGAACGTAAGAAAATTAACTCGTTACATGGTGTCTGGACGATTCGGACGGTGTACGATTCGGAGCAGATTTTTATGAAGGACGTTTCGGTGCAGATCTATTGACGATTCGGACCATATTTCTGGCCGATTCGGAACAGATTATTGAACGATTCGGACCACGTTTGTAGACGATTCGGACCAGGTTTCTGGGCGATGTGCCCTACAGACACACAAACTACACAAGCCAGCACAGACATACACACTTCACATGGCAGCACAGACTTGTCTTTTGAATTAAATAGGCCTAGAGCTTTATGTGCCAATTTCAGTGAGCCATTTTCATTAATTTCACTGAAAAAAATACCGACGTACCGGTATTGTTTGTAGTTATCACAACAGATACTTCTGCGAGTAGTTATGAAACAGCTAATCCTGTGCTTCTGGGTCATGTCAGGGAAGAGGAAAAAAAAAACGTGACGTCAACATTGACCTGCCTGTTTTTATTTGCAATGCATTTTGGGTCCGTATACCGAATTTGGTCAAAATCGGCCCAGTAGTTAGCCCATTGCTAAGGGGGCACCCTGGTTGCTGGGAAAGTCAAGTGACGTCAACATTGACCTGTCTGTTTTCATTTGCAATGCATTTTGGGTCCGTGTACCGAATTTGGTCAAAATCGGCCCAGTAGTTAGCCCATTGCTAAGGGGGCGTTCTGGTTGCTAGGGAAGTCACGTGACGTCAACATTTATCTGTCTGTTTTCATTTGCAATGCATTTTGGGTCCGTATACCGAATTTGGTCAAAATCGGCCCAGTAATTAGCCCGTTACTAATGGGGCGCCCTGGTTGCTAGGGAAGTTATGTGACGTCATGAGTGATCTGTCTGTTTTCATTTGCAATGCATTTTGGGTCCGTATACCAAATTTGGTAAAACTCGGCCCACTAGTTAGCCCGTTGCTAAGGGGGGGTTCTGGTTGCTAGGGAAGTCACGTGACGTAAACTTTGATCTGTCTGTTTTCATTTGCAATGCATTTTGGGACCATACACTGAATTTGGTCCAAATCGGCCCAGTAGTTAGCCTGTTGCTAAGGGCGCGCTCTTGTTGCTAGGGAAGTCACGTGACGTCAACATTTATCTGTCTGTTTTCATTTGCAATGCATTTTGGGTCCGTATACCGAATTTGGTCAAAATCGGCCCAGTAATTAGCCCGTTACTAATGGGGCGCTCTGGTTGCTAGGGAAGTTATGTGACTTCATGAGTGATCTGTCTGTTTTCATTTGCAATGCATTTTGGGTCCGTATACCAAATTTGGTCAAACTCGGCCCACTAGTTAGCCCGTTGCTAAGGGGGGTTCTGGTTGCTAGGGAAGTCACGTGACGTAAACTTTGATCTGTCTGTTTTCATTTGCAATGCATTTTGGGTCCATACACCGAATTTGGACCAAATCGGCCCTGTAGTTAGCCTGTTGTTAAGGGCGCGCTCTTGTTGCTAGGGAAGTCACGTGACGTCAACATTGATCTGTCTGTTTTTATTTGCAATGCATTTTGGGTCCGTTTACCGAATTTGGTCAAAACCGGCCCAGTAGTTAGCCCGTTGCTAAGAGGACGCTCTGGTTGCTAGGGAAGTCACCTGACGACACCATGACCTGTCTGTTTTCGTTTGCAATGTATTTTGGGTCCATGTATCAAAATTGGTCAAAATTGGCACAATAGTTTGCCCATTGCTAGGGGCGTGCTTTACTTGCTATGGACGTTACGCGACATAATCAGTGACCCATTAGCCTCATCTCCCCCCCCCCCCCACCTCACCCAATATGTTCAGAGCCCCATGACGCAATGAGGGTGAAAGCAATGGTGGAGAGCCAAGCCATCACTTGTTCTAGCGTCCGAGTATCCCTAAAAAAATGTAACCTTATTTGTCCCCGGTTCCTTTGGAAACATTCCTAAAAGTTTAAGGTTCCGCTCCACAGTTTTCAAGGCATTTTCAAAAATGGCGTGCCACGTGTTCTATTCCACTGCCAATGAAGCCAAACTCATTTGCATTACCCCTGACATGTATACATTTTCTAAATTGGCTGAACCTAGTGAATACAGCCTGATAAGATAAAACGGATACATTTAATTGTGGGTGGCATAACTTCCAGTACAACATGAAGCCACGACCCTAAAATTTGGCTGAAAAATTGCCAAAACCAGCCATTTTCAGGCACTTGGCAGCCACAAAAGCAGAATTTTTCCAGCTTCAACACCTACCCAGGCCTGGAACACATCAACTCCAATTACAAAAGAGAGAAAAAAAAATTCTATGTTTCCGTCTCATTTTTTGGCTACACACCTGTAAACAATCCCATGTAAAAATGACGTCTGAAAAGTTGGCCTCATTTTCTGAGCCACTGTTTCACAGAAATCCCATACTGTCATGACACTATGCATCAGGCATCCATCCAATGACCAAAACATTAAAGTCTACTTGCCAACAAGTAGTCTCATGCTTTCAAATACCTAATACTAAAAATACAGACCTAATTTGTGTGGGGTCAGATTCAGTATAGGCCTTTTATTTCAAAATTCTCCCCTGTGCAGAAGTACGAAACTGTGGAGCGGAACCTTAAATGTGAACAGAGAGTGATCTCCCCTTGAAACTGTCTTCTGCTTTTGAATCTGGAGACCATTTGCAGTTGAATGCACAAAAACCATTTTTCTCTATTTTCAATATGTAAAGAGATAGAGTTTGTTGTTTTCACCTCACAAAATGGTGTTTTCAAGATTTGTGGATCATTTTTTATGCATTTCAATTGAGGTAAATCCTAATATTATCTGTTTACATGCTAATTGAATTTCTTTAACTGAAAACACCAATGAGGTTCGTTTTTTGTTGTTTTGCCCATACAGACAGTGATAGGTGTGTGAGGCACTTGATAAGAGATGGATAACTGGAAAAATAAGAGAATAGGAAGGCCCAAAAAGGGAGAAGGGAGGAAAAATACATTCAAACATTTTAACAGGGCATGGAAAGGGGGGTTCAAGGATGAATATCTAGAAAAATTTTCTATTGATATTGATGCCTGTGCTCACTCACCTAATACAGATTATGCTGGAGTGTCTTCTTCAGCTAATAGATTTCAAAGACCAATGTTCACCACATACAATGAAGCAAAATTCTCAACCAGTAACAATATGGGCTCAGTACCTTCCTGTTTGCGACCTACAAAGGAAGAAAAATCACATTTCACTGAGGAGTGTTTCACTCACATCTCTGATAAAGATGAAAATATTGTCATAAATCTAAGTAAATTAAATGACACTCTGACATCCTTCATGAAATTACATAATAAGTGTTCTAGGTGTAAAAATCCATTACCAAACATATCAATTAATAGAAGGCAAGGCCTTTGCATTAGTGTATTGGTCAGTTGCAAAAATTGTTCCGTGCAAGGTCAAGTACGAGAACTGTTCACAAAGTCCAGAAAGAATGCAAGAGGCCCTGCACATGGGAGTCTTAATGATGGCTTGACACTCTCAGCAGTAAAGACCAAAGCAGGCCCTTCTGACCTGACATTTATTTTATCATGCCTTAATATTAAACCCCCATCACAGTCATTGCTTTATTCACGGCTCAATGATTTTTCTGATAAAGTAGAAGAGATAAACAACCAGTCAATGATAAAAAATCAACTTTTCATAAGGGAGGTAACTAAGTTAAGTGGACAAGATAATGTTGATATAGCTCTAGACACAGCCTTCAATAACCGCCCACAAGCAGGATGTGAGGCAGCTACACAGTCTGTATCTGTAGTTACAGAGTTAAATAGCTCTAAACAGCTATCTTTAACACTTTCAACAGCAAACAAGCTTTGTTCAAAGCATGAATGTAGGCACACAAATAGGAACTGCCAAAAAACATTCAGTAATGAAGACTCCATTGCGTCAAGTGAATCAAAACTGGCAAAAAATAATCTCGACAAAATTGAGTCCTCAAAGATAATAAACATTCAGTCTGTAACCTGTGATGCAAGCTCCCAGCTTCAAAAAACTGTCAAAGAACATTCGGTGCATATTGGCAGGCCTATAAGACAGTATACATGTTTTGTTCATTTTATGCGGACATTACAAAAAAATGTGAAAAAATTAACACTGCAAAGCCATTTGCCAGGCAGTGACAAAACCCTTTTCAAGCAGAAATTAGCAGCCAGTACTAGGAGAAGAGTTTTTTTTAGAAATTACTCGAGCACACAAAACTTTTTCACCTGAACAAGTATTTTTGGATCGCACTAATGCAGCAATACAAAACATACTACCCTGTTTTAGTAATAATCACAAAAACTGTAGGAAACAGTCTCTTGTCTGTCTTGCTCATCTGCCAACATACACTCCAAAATTTTTGCCTTATGGCCAACATTTGAATTTGTGTAACAAAGACAAGGAAATATACAAAACAGCTTTAGACAAATGTCTAAACAGAAACAAACTTCAAAGAGTTTCTCGCCTTTTGAACACAAACAAAAATGAAAACTTACATCACAGGATTTTCACATATGCCCCAAAAAGTACACTTTGGTCAAGAAACTTCAATGGTTTATGTCATTCAGCAGTTCACTCAGCTACATTTGGGACTGGTAGATCCACATTATTACTGGCAAAGTCTTTTGGTTTGAAATTTAATGGAAGTGATCCAATAGTATGCCAAATGTCAAAAAGAGATCGCCGAACAGAGCTTGATAAAGTTAGAAAGTCAACTCCCATTGCTAAAAAAAAACGTTTCCTTAATAGGAGAATCAAATGTAACAGAAAATTACTTCAAAATTCTTTGTTTGCAAATTGTAATGAAGGCATGCAAACTGATCATGCTTATGGAATCAATCCAAAACTGAACTGAAAAAAAAGATAATTATTAAACTTCCAAATGTTTACAAAAGACAATTACCTCACAGCACACATCTAGCATAGCCCCTATGACCGTGGCACTCGCCTGTATTTTTGCAAACATTTCTAGATTTATTTACACTGTCTGGTTCAAGAGACAGATGACTAAATTTTAAGCATGTTTTTACATGACACAGATGAGATACATGTAAGGAAGGGTCCAGTGGAGTTCCTGGATTTTGTAAAAAAAATGCCAATCTATGAACAGCCAAACCCTTCCTTTTTCCACGAAAAGTAATAAATACTCTGCCATAGCCATGCCTATCTGTAGCAGCCTGCCACAGATGACAGGTCCTAGTTTCCAAAGTGTGTCTTTCAATGGCACGAGAATATCTTTGAACTTCCTCACTGGTGAGGACTGTACTGAATACTTCAGACATTTTTAACAAAATTTTACTGAAATCAGAGATATATTTGAGCAGTAAATGCCAAGGCCAATATAGCTTTGAGAAAAATTTGCAGTATATCTGGAATAAAAACAAAAAAAAAACATTTTACTGAAAAGTCAGTTTCCTAGTGGTAGCAGGTTTATTTTTAGTCTCCTCCTCTCTCTCTTCCTTTTCAGGCTTGACCCCACTCAAAACCACCCCCACCCCCCAAATAAAAAAAAAAAAATCATTTAAGAAACAGAAAAGAAAAACAAAAAAACAGGGGGGGGGGTGGCAGGGAGGATGTGGGTTATCAGACAATTGATCTGGTTCCCGGAGACGGGTAAGACCTCGCACTACAGTGGGGCAACCTAAGACAGGGAACCAGATCACAGAGATTGATATTATGCTGCTTGGAGCCAGCATGTTGGATAATTATTTTTTCTATTAGACATGCACAAATTATGAAGTGCATTGAAATCAAATCTGACTGGAATGAAGTTTAGGGTGAGAGAGAGGAAGAGGGGCGGGCGGGCGGAGGGAGACAGGCCAGGGGTTGGAAGTGGTGGGGGGGGGGGCCCAAACACTCACCCTATGTCAGTAGATAGCAAGGCAAAACAAAACAGATTTTTTTTTTGTGTGCAAGGGTACATGTCAAACAGACGCCTGACACACACACGCCACGAGACACTGCCCTGAAAAAAAACACACTTTTCACTTTCAGACTGCAGGAGTGCTGACCAGTGGTCATCTTTACTCATGTAGTTTGTACAAAAATAAGATATTGTGGATGGGAACAAAGCAACCAGTGCAATATCCTATCTATGCGTGGCTTCCATTTTTAACAAACTTGACAAAATTCCAAACAACAACAAATACTCAATTTACTGTGAAATTGGGAAACATTGAATAATATTCTCAAAATTGACATCGTGTTGGTCCCCAGTTTTATTTATTGAGCCTTACTTGATTGTTTGCAATCACTTGCATCTCCAAATAAATAAGAAAATGCCATTATATTCACAAAAATGATATCCTTTCATGTCAAACTTACCAAACAGAACTTCCTGGTTGAAACTCTGAAATTACGCTCTTAAGGTTCCGCTCCACAATTTTCAAGGCATTTTCAAAAATGGCGTGCCATGTGTTCTATTCCACTGCCAATGAAGCCAAACTCATTTGCATTACCCCTGACATGTATACATTTTCTAAATTGGCTGAACCTAGTGAATACAGCCTGATAAGATAAAACGGATACATTTAATTGTGGGTGGCATAACTTCCAGTACAACATGAAGCCACGACCCTAAAATTTGGCTGAAAAATTGCCAAAACCAGCCATTTTCAGGCACTTGGCAGCCACAAAAGCAGAATTTTCCCAGCTTCAACACCTACCCAGGCCTGGAACACATCAACTCCAATTACAAAAGAGAGAAAAAAAAATTCTATGTTTCCGTCTCATTTTTTGGCTACACACCTGTAAACAATCCCGTGTAAAAATGACGTCTGAAAAGTTGGCCTCATTTTCTGAGCCACTGTTTCACAGAAATCCCATACTGTCATGACACTATGCATCAGGCATCCATCCAATGACCAAAACATTAAAGTCTACTTGCCAACAAGTAGTCTCATGCTTTCAAATACCTAATACTAAAAATACAGACCTAATTTATGTGGGGTCAGATTCAGTATAGGCCTTTTATTTCAAAATTCTCCCCTGTGCAGAAGTACGAAACTGTGGAGCGGAACCTTAAATGTGAACAGAGAGTGATCTCCCCTTGAAACTGTCTTCTGCTTTTGAATCTGGAGACCATTTGCAGTTGAATGCACAAAAACCATTTTTCTCTATTTTCAATATGTAAAGAGATAGAGTTTGTTGTTTTCACCTCACAAAATGGTGTTTTCAAGATTTGTGGATCATTTTTTATGCATTTCAATTGAGGTAAATCCTAATATTATCTGTTTACATGCTAATTGAATTTCTTTAACTGAAAACACCAATGAGGTTCGTTTTTTGTTGTTTTGCCCATACAGACAGTGATAGGTGTGTGAGGCACTTGATAAGAGATGGATAACTGGAAAAATAAGAGAATAGGAAGGCCCAAAAAGGGAGAAGGGAGGAAAAATACATTCAAACATTTTAACAGGGCATGGAAAGGGGGGTTCAAGGATGAATATCTAGAAAAATTTTCTATTGATATTGATGCCTGTTCTCACTCACCTAATACAGATTATGCTGGAGTGTCTTCTTCAGCTAATAGATTTCAAAGACCAATGTTCACCACATACAATGAAGCAAAATTCTCAACCAGTAACAATATGGGCTCAGTACATTCCTGTTTGCGACCTACAAAGGAAGAAAAATCACATTTCACTGAGGAGTGTTTCACTCACATCTCTGATAAAGATGAAAATATTGTCATAAATCTAAGTAAATTAAATGACACTCTGACATCCTTCATGAAATTACATAATAAGTGTTCTAGGTGTAAAAATCCATTACCAAACATATCAATTAATAGAAGGCAAGGCCTTTGCATTAGTGTATTGGTCAGTTGCAAAAATTGTTCCGTGCAAGGTCAAGTACGAGAACTGTTCACAAAGTCCAGAAAGAATGCAAGAGGCCCTGCACATGGGAGTCTTAATGATGGCTTGACACTCTCAGCAGTAAAGACCAAAGCAGGCCCTTCTGACCTGACATTTATTTTATCATGCCTTAATATTAAACCCCCATCACAGTCATTGCTTTATTCACGGCTCAATGATTTTTCTGATAAAGTAGAAGAGATAAACAACCAGTCAATGATAAAAAATCAACTTTTCATAATGGAGGTAACTAAGTTAAGTGGACAAGATAATGTTGATATAGCTCTAGACACAGCCTTCAATAACCGCCCACAAGCAGGATGTGAGGCAGCTACACAGTCTGTATCTGTAGTTACAGAGTTAAATAGCTCTAAACAGCTATCTTTAACACTTTCAACAGCAAACAAGCTTTGTTCAAAGCATGAATGTAGGCACACAAATAGGAACTGCCAAAAAACATTCAGTAATGAAGACTCCATTGCGTCAAGTGAATCAAAACTGGCAAAAAATAATCTCGACAAAACTGAGTCCTCAAAGATAATAAACATTCAGTCTGTAACCTGTGATGCAAGCTCCCAGCTTCAAAAAACTGTCAAAGAACATTCGGTGCATATTGGCAGGCCTATAAGACAGTATACATGTTTTGTTCATTTTATGCGGACATTACAAAAAAATGTGAAAAAATTAACACTGCAAAGCCATTTGCCAGGCAGTGACAAAACCCTTTTCAAGCAGAAATTAGCAGCCAGTACTAGGAGAAGAGTTTTTTTTAGAAATTACTCGAGCACACAAAACTTTTTCACCTGAACAAGTATTTTTGGATCGCACTAATGCAGCAATACAAAACATACTACCCTGTTTTAGTAATAATCACAAAAACTGTAGGAAACAGTCTCTTGTCTGTCTTGCTCATCTGCCAACATACACTCCAAAATTTTTGCCTTATGGCCAACATTTGAATTTGTGTAACAAAGACAAGGAAATATACAAAACAGCTTTAGACAAATGTCTAAACAGAAACAAACTTCAAAGAGTTTCTCGCCTTTTGAACACAAACAAAAATGAAAACTTACATCACAGGATTTTCACATATGCCCCAAAAAGTACACTTTGGTCAAGAAACTTCAATGGTTTATGTCATTCAGCAGTTCACTCAGCTACATTTGGGACTGGTAGATCCACATTATTACTGGCAAAGTCTTTTGGTTTGAAATTTAATGGAAGTGATCCAATAGTATGCCAAATGTCAAAAAGAGATCGCCGAACAGAGCTTGATAAAGTTAGAAAGTCAACTCCCATTGCTAAAAAAAAACGTTTCCTTAATAGGAGAATCAAATGTAGCAGAAAATTACTTCAAAATTCTTTGTTTGCAAATTGTAATGAAGGCATGCAAACTGATCATGCTTATGGAATCAATCCAAAACTGAACTGAAAAAAAAGATAATTATTAAACTTCCAAATGTTTACAAAAGACAATTACCTCACAGCACACATCTAGCATAGCCCCTATGACCGTGGCACTCGCCTGTATTTTTGCAAACATTTCTAGATTTATTTACACTGTCTGGTTCAAGAGACAGATGACTAAATTTTAAGCATGTTTTTACATGACACAGATGAGATACATGTAAGGAAGGGTCCAGTGGAGTTCCTGGATTTTGTAAAAAAAATGCCAATCTATGAACAGCCAAACCCTTCCTTTTTCCACGAAAAGTAATAAATACTCTGCCATAGCCATGCCTATCTGTAGCAGCCTGCCACAGATGACAGGTCCTAGTTTCCAAAGTGTGTCTTTCAATGGCACGAGAATATCTTTGAACTTCCTCACTGGTGAGGACTGTACTGAATACTTCAGACATTTTTAACAAAATTTTACTGAAATCAGAGATATATTTGAGCAGTAAATGCCAAGGCCAATATAGCTTTGAGAAAAATTTGCAGTATATCTGGAATAAAAACAAAAAAAAAAACATTTTACTGAAAAGTCAGTTTCCTAGTGGTAGCAGGTTTATTTTTAGTCTCCTCCTCTCTCTCTTCCTTTTCAGGCTTGACCCCACTCAAAACCACCCCCACCCCCCAAATAAAAAAAAAAAATTATTTAAGAAACAGAAAAGAAAAACAAAAAAACAGGGGGGGGGGTGGCAGGGAGGATGTGGGTTATCAGACAATTGATCTGGTTCCCGGAGACGGGTAAGACCTCGCACTACAGTGGGGCAACCTAAGACAGGGAACCAGATCACAGAGATTGATATTATGCTGCTTGGAGCCAGCATGTTGGATAATTATTTTTTCTATTAGACATGCACAAATTATGAAGTGCATTGAAATCAAATCTGACTGGAATGAAGTTTAGGGTGAGAGAGAGGAAGAGGGGCGGGCGGGCGGAGGGAGACAGGCCAGGGGTTGGAAGTGGTGGGGGGGGGGGGGCCCAAACACTCACCCTATGTCAGTAGATAGCAAGGCAAAACAAAACAGATTTTTTTTTTGTGTGCAAGGGTACATGTCAAACAGACGCCTGACACACACACGCCACGAGACACTGCCCTGAAAAAAACACACTTTTCACTTTCAGACTGCAGGAGTGCTGACCAGTGGTCATCTTTACTCATGTAGTTTGTACAAAAATAAGATATTGTGGATGGGAACAAAGCAACCAGTGCAATATCCTATCTATGCGTGGCTTCCATTTTTAACAAACTTGACAAAATTCCAAACAACAACAAATACTCAATTTACTGTGAAATTGGGAAACATTGAATAATATTCTCAAAATTGACATCGTGTTGGTCCCCAGTTTTATTTATTGAGCCTTACTTGATTGTTTGCAATCACTTGCATCTCCAAATAAATAAGAAAATGCCATTATATTCACAAAAATGATATCCTTTCATGTCAAACTTACCAAACAGAACTTCCTGGTTGAAACTCTGAAATTACGCTCTTAAGGTTCCGCTCCACAATTTTCAAGGCATTTTCAAAAATGGCGTGCCATGTGTTCTATTCCACTGCCAATGAAGCCAAACTCATTTGCATTACCCCTGACATGTATACATTTTCTAAATTGGCTGAACCTAGTGAATACAGCCTGATAAGATAAAACGGATACATTTAATTGTGGGTGGCATAACTTCCAGTACAACATGAAGCCACGACCCTAAAATTTGGCTGAAAAATTGCCAAAACCAGCCATTTTCAGGCACTTGGCAGCCACAAAAGCAGAATTTTCCCAGCTTCAACACCTACCCAGGCCTGGAACACATCAACTCCAATTACAAAAGAGAGAAAAAAAAATTCTATGTTTCCGTCTCATTTTTTGGCTACACACCTGTAAACAATCCCGTGTAAAAATGACGTCTGAAAAGTTGGCCTCATTTTCTGAGCCACTGTTTCACAGAAATCCCATACTGTCATGACACTATGCATCAGGCATCCATCCAATGACCAAAACATTAAAGTCTACTTGCCAACAAGTAGTCTCATGCTTTCAAATACCTAATACTAAAAATACAGACCTAATTTATGTGGGGTCAGATTCAGTATAGGCCTTTTATTTCAAAATTCTCCCCTGTGCAGAAGTACGAAACTGTGGAGCGGAACCTTAAATGTGAACAGAGAGTGATCTCCCCTTGAAACTGTCTTCTGCTTTTGAATCTGGAGACCATTTGCAGTTGAATGCACAAAAACCATTTTTCTCTATTTTCAATATGTAAAGAGATAGAGTTTGTTGTTTTCACCTCACAAAATGGTGTTTTCAAGATTTGTGGATCATTTTTTATGCATTTCAATTGAGGTAAATCCTAATATTATCTGTTTACATGCTAATTGAATTTCTTTAACTGAAAACACCAATGAGGTTCGTTTTTTGTTGTTTTGCCCATACAGACAGTGATAGGTGTGTGAGGCACTTGATAAGAGATGGATAACTGGAAAAATAAGAGAATAGGAAGGCCCAAAAAGGGAGAAGGGAGGAAAAATACATTCAAACATTTTAACAGGGCATGGAAAGGGGGGTTCAAGGATGAATATCTAGAAAAATTTTCTATTGATATTGATGCCTGTTCTCACTCACCTAATACAGATTATGCTGGAGTGTCTTCTTCAGCTAATAGATTTCAAAGACCAATGTTCACCACATACAATGAAGCAAAATTCTCAACCAGTAACAATATGGGCTCAGTACATTCCTGTTTGCGACCTACAAAGGAAGAAAAATCACATTTCACTGAGGAGTGTTTCACTCACATCTCTGATAAAGATGAAAATATTGTCATAAATCTAAGTAAATTAAATGACACTCTGACATCCTTCATGAAATTACATAATAAGTGTTCTAGGTGTAAAAATCCATTACCAAACATATCAATTAATAGAAGGCAAGGCCTTTGCATTAGTGTATTGGTCAGTTGCAAAAATTGTTCCGTGCAAGGTCAAGTACGAGAACTGTTCACAAAGTCCAGAAAGAATGCAAGAGGCCCTGCACATGGGAGTCTTAATGATGGCTTGACACTCTCAGCAGTAAAGACCAAAGCAGGCCCTTCTGACCTGACATTTATTTTATCATGCCTTAATATTAAACCCCCATCACAGTCATTGCTTTATTCACGGCTCAATGATTTTTCTGATAAAGTAGAAGAGATAAACAACCAGTCAATGATAAAAAATCAACTTTTCATAATGGAGGTAACTAAGTTAAGTGGACAAGATAATGTTGATATAGCTCTAGACACAGCCTTCAATAACCGCCCACAAGCAGGATGTGAGGCAGCTACACAGTCTGTATCTGTAGTTACAGAGTTAAATAGCTCTAAACAGCTATCTTTAACACTTTCAACAGCAAACAAGCTTTGTTCAAAGCATGAATGTAGGCACACAAATAGGAACTGCCAAAAAACATTCAGTAATGAAGACTCCATTGCGTCAAGTGAATCAAAACTGGCAAAAAATAATCTCGACAAAACTGAGTCCTCAAAGATAATAAACATTCAGTCTGTAACCTGTGATGCAAGCTCCCAGCTTCAAAAAACTGTCAAAGAACATTCGGTGCATATTGGCAGGCCTATAAGACAGTATACATGTTTTGTTCATTTTATGCGGACATTACAAAAAAATGTGAAAAAATTAACACTGCAAAGCCATTTGCCAGGCAGTGACAAAACCCTTTTCAAGCAGAAATTAGCAGCCAGTACTAGGAGAAGAGTTTTTTTAGAAATTACTCGAGCACACAAAACTTTTTCACCTGAACAAGTATTTTTGGATCGCACTAATGCAGCAATACAAAACATACTACCCTGTTTTAGTAATAATCACAAAAACTGTAGGAAACAGTCTCTTGTCTGTCTTGCTCATCTGCCAACATACACTCCAAAATTTTTGCCTTATGGCCAACATTTGAATTTGTGTAACAAAGACAAGGAAATATACAAAACAGCTTTAGACAAATGTCTAAACAGAAACAAACTTCAAAGAGTTTCTCGCCTTTTGAACACAAACAAAAATGAAAACTTACATCACAGGATTTTCACATATGCCCCAAAAAGTACACTTTGGTCAAGAAACTTCAATGGTTTATGTCATTCAGCAGTTCACTCAGCTACATTTGGGACTGGTAGATCCACATTATTACTGGCAAAGTCTTTTGGTTTGAAATTTAATGGAAGTGATCCAATAGTATGCCAAATGTCAAAAAGAGATCGCCGAACAGAGCTTGATAAAGTTAGAAAGTCAACTCCCATTGCTAAAAAAAAACGTTTCCTTAATAGGAGAATCAAATGTAACAGAAAATTACTTCAAAATTCTTTGTTTGCAAATTGTAATGAAGGCATGCAAACTGATCATGCTTATGGAATCAATCCAAAACTGAACTGAAAAAAAAGATAATTATTAAACTTCCAAATGTTTACAAAAGACAATTACCTCACAGCACACATCTAGCATAGCCCCTATGACCGTGGCACTCGCCTGTATTTTTGCAAACATTTCTAGATTTATTTACACTGTCTGGTTCAAGAGACAGATGACTAAATTTTAAGCATGTTTTTACATGACACAGATGAGATACATGTAAGGAAGTGTCCAGTGGAGTTCCTGGATTTTGTAAAAAAAATGCCAATCTATGAACAGCCAAACCCTTCCTTTTTCCACGAAAAGTAATAAATACTCTGCCATAGCCATGCCTATCTGTAGCAGCCTGCCACAGATGACAGGTCCTAGTTTCCAAAGTGTGTCTTTCAATGGCACGAGAATATCTTTGAACTTCCTCACTGGTGAGGACTGTACTGAATACTTCAGACATTTTTAACAAAATTTTACTGAAATCAGAGATATATTTGAGCAGTAAATGCCAAGGCCAATATAGCTTTGAGAAAAATTTGCAGTATATCTGGAATAAAAACAAAAGAAAAACATTTTACTGAAAAGTCAGTTTCCTAGTGGTAGCAGGTTTATTTTTAGTCTCCTCCTCTCTCTCTTCCTTTTCAGGCTTGACCCCACTCAAAACCACCCCCACCCCCCAAATAAAAAAAAAAAATCATTTAAGAAACAGAAAAGAAAAACAAAAAAACAGGGGGGGGGGGGTGGCAGGGAGGATGTGGGGTATCAGACAATTGATCTGGTTCCCGGAGACGGGTAAGACCTCGCACTACAGTGGGGCAACCTAAGACAGGGAACCAGATCACAGAGATTGATATTATGCTGCTTGGAGCCAGCATGTTGGATAATTATTTTTTCTATTAGACATGCACAAATTATGAAGTGCATTGAAATCAAATCTGACTGGAATGAAGTTTAGGGTGAGAGAGAGGAAGAGGGGCGGGCGGAGGGAGCCAGGCCAGGGGTTGGAAGTGGTGGGGGGGGGGGCCCAAACACTCACCCTATGTCAGTAGATAGCAAGGCAAAACAAAACAGATTTTTTTTTTGTGTGCAAGGGTACATGTCAAACAGACGCCTGACACACACACGCCACGAGACACTGCCCTGAAAAAAAACACACTTTTCACTTTCAGACTGCAGGAGTGCTGACCAGTGGTCATCTTTACTCATGTAGTTTGTACAAAAATAAGATATTGTGGATGGGAACAAAGCAACCAGTGCAATATCCTATCTATGCGTGGCTTCCATTTTTAACAAACTTGACAAAATTCCAAACAACAACAAATACTCAATTTACTGTGAAATTGGGAAACATTGAATAATATTCTCAAAATTGACATCGTGTTGGTCCCCACTTTTATTTATTGAGCCTTACTTGATTGTTTGCAATCACTTGCATCTCCAAATAAATAAGAAAATGCCATTATATTCACAAAAATGATATCCTTTCATGTCAAACTTACCAAACAGAACTTCCTGGTTGAAACTCTGAAATTACGCTCTTAAGGTTCCGCTCCACAGTTTTCAAGGCATTTTCAAAAATGGCGTGCCATGTGTTCTATTCCACTGCCAATGAAGCCAAACTCATTTGCATTACCCCTGACATGTATACATTTTCTAAATTGGCTGAACCTAGTGAATACAGCCTGATAAGATAAAACGGATACATTTAATTGTGGGTGGCATAACTTCCAGTACAACATGAAGCCACGACCCTAAAATTTAAATGAAAAATTGCCAAAACCAGCCATTTTCAGGCACTTGGCAGCCACAAAAGCAGAATTTTCCCAGCTTCAACACCTACCCAGGCCTGGAACACATCAACTCCAATTACAAAAGAGAGAAAAAAAAATTCTATGTTTCCGTCTCATTTTTTGGCTACACACCTGTAAACAATCCCGTGTAAAAATGACGTCTGAAAAGCTGGCCTCATTTTCTGAGCCACTGTTTCACAGAAATCCCATACTGTCATGACACTATGCATCAGGCATCCATCCAATGACCAAAACATTAAAGTCTACTTGCCAACAAGTAGTCTCATGCTTTCAAATACCTAATACTAAAAATACAGACCTAATTTATGTGGGGTCAGATTCAGTATAGGCCTTTTATTTCAAAATTCTCCCCTGTGCAGAAGTACGAAACTGTGGAGCGGAACCTAATCAGCCAGAGTCATTCTCGAGAAGTCTCATCTCGTTAACTACTTTCTACGTTAAAAAAGTGTGAAAATAGTATAAGGTTCCGCTCCACAGTTTTCAAGGCATTTTCCAAAATGGCGTTCCATGTGTTCTATTCCACTGCCAATGAAGCCAAACTCATTTGCATTACCCCTGACATGTATACATTTTCTAAATTGGCTGAACCTAGTGAATACAGCCTGATAAGATAAAACGGATACATTTAATTGTGGGAGGCATAACTTCCAGTACAACATGAAGCCCCGACCCTAAAATTTAAATGAAAAATTGCCAAAACCAGCCATTTTCAGGCACTTGGCAGCCACAAAAGCAGAATTTTCCCAGCTTCAAACACCTACCCAGGCCTGGAACACATCATCTCCAGTTACAAAAGAGAGAAAAAAAAAATTCTATGTTTCCGTCTCATTTTTTGTCTACACACCTGTAAACAATCCCGTGTAAAAATGACGTCTGGAACGCTGGTCTCATTTTCTGAGCCACTGTTTCACAGAAATCCCATGCTGTCATGACACTATGCATCAGGCATCCATCCAATTACCAAAACATTAAAGTCTACCTGCCAACAAGTAGTCTCATGCTTACAAATACCTAATACTAAAAATACAGACCTAATTTGTGTGGGGTCAGATTCAGTATAGGCCTTTTATTTCAAAATTCTCCCCTGTGCAGAAGTACGAAACTGTGAAGCGGAACCTAAAGGACTCGCGAGTTTCGACGTCGGCTTCGCCTCCGTTTCAACTCGGGCGCCTCCGGCGCCTTCGTCCTTTATAAAAATTAGTTATTCAAGAATTGTGTCTTCAAGTGACGTCTGCTTTTCATGTTAGGTGAAGGGTTAAGAACACGAACATATAATAAACAACACCAAGCTCCTTAACTTGGAAAAACACCGCAATAGTTTGACCTCACCACTTACAATAAAAAGCCATTTTTATAATTATATCCAATGTGTTCAGCATAACATCCCTTTGATCATTCTTAGAGGTTCTTGGGGATCAGTTGCTTGGCCTATTGAGACAGAAACAACCCACATAAATTAAGTTAACAAATGAGTAAGGTTTTTCTAATCGTCTTCCCATTGTCATAATTTCTCCCTCACTGACTAGTTCGGCGGACGAGTCAGTAAGGGAGAAATTGTGAATATTTTGACACGATGTATTCTTTCCTTTATCGGATAGACGAAGTATCAAAAGCCCACTGGACCAGTTCCCTCCCAATTTGGTACTTTGATCAATTAATGCACAAACATAGTTAACCGTTTGACCGGTGTTTGCTGGGTACTGCGGTTCGGTTTTCCGGTTTGCCACCAAAACCGGAACCGAACCGACAAGCCGAAGAAAACACAGCTCTATGTTTGTTCTCCATAGATCGTTGTAGTACATTTTGAGCATTCCAGATCTCTAATAAGGTTGCTCATGTTGGTTGCTGTGTAATTTGCGGTCTTCTCGTTCTCACAATGATAGTCCACGCAATGTCATTCATGCTTTGAGCGAGGCAGATATTTCTGAGATTGGTCTCCAATATAAGTCAACAGATTAAAGTTATGCTGTACATTGTTAGTGGAACTCATAATGCCTGTTTTAACTGGTTGCAACATAGAAGGTTCCATTTGCCAAAGCAAATCGCCTCAATACGTATCGACGATATTACCTGACAACATATGCTAAGCAGCTGGAAGGTAATTTTTCAATAGACTATTAATGCTAAGTATGCCATGTATCAATAGTTGTTAAACAAAACAAACATTGCCTGACGGCGAATGGCTTCCTTTCGTTTTTAATGCCACAGAAATTATAGTAGCAGGCTTCAAAGCCGGTTCCTGGAATTCGCTTTGAACATTTGTCACTCACTATATTGACATATTGTGATGGACTCTTTCATTCAGAAACTGTTTGGTTAAAACAAATTGCTGAAGCTCCTTCTCACACACGAGGCGCCGATCAATATTCATGTGAAGAAACGCCGTATTCGACCAAATATATAATGACATACTCAAGACTTTCTCATCATTACATTGCTTGTTTCAGGCCATTCATATATTCACCCATCACACTACGTTATTGCTGTTGCTCCAGACCTAGAAAGTAGCCTCAAAACAGTTGTTCTGGAACCCTGTTGATGTGCGCCGTTTCACCACTTCGGCCACAAGAAAAACCGTGACTAGAATTCGCATATCCGTTCATAGACCAGAGGTAAGTAGACTTTCAACACGATGTATACAGCACAACTAAACACGTTTTTCTCCCCAAATCAACAGCAAAAAGAGGACTCCCGCCATGAAGTTATAGGAGGAATTCTTTCCGACCACTATTCCATAAATGCGATTAGAAAAGCAGAGAATTTCGACCTTGTCTTAACCCTCTACCTAACGTAACGGTCAAAACCGGCCAGCGCTATTCTCAAAAATCGCCAATTAATTTTCATTATTTTTTTATTTTTTGTCTCAAAAACATAGGTTATGACCCCTCGTTGGAACGAGCTCGTCGAGCTCGTTCCAACGAGGGGTCATAACCTATGTTTTTGAGACAAAAAATGAAAAAAATTAGTTATTCAAGAATTATTTTTGCAAGTGTCGTCTGCTTTTCAGGTTAGGTAAAGGGTTAATTGGGTCGATACCTCGACTAAATTCTGTGTCCGCGTTCAGCCCCGCAACATCATAGAATCTCAGTTGTCCATAAAAGAATGCTGGAACACTCAGTCGGTGA
Organism: Pictodentalium vernedei; assembly: GCA_031216915.1. Taxonomy (NCBI): domain Eukaryota; kingdom Metazoa; phylum Mollusca; class Scaphopoda; order Dentaliida; family Dentaliidae; genus Pictodentalium; species Pictodentalium vernedei. The sequence goes on along the minus strand of CM062294.1, from coordinate 459,664,313 downwards.
TTTTATTTCCGTTTGTTTTTTCTTTATTCTAGTTTGATTTAGCAATATTTTGTTTATTAAATCTCAACTCCCTGGTTAATTAAGTCGAATCGAGAGAGTAACCACTTTTACTCCCACATGTCTACAGTATTAACCCTTCACCTAACAAGAAAAATAGACGACACTTGCAAAAGGAATTCTTGAATGACTAATTTTTTACATTTTTTGTCTTAACCCTTTACCTAACATGAAAAGCAGACGACACTTGCAAAAATAATTCTTGAATAACTATTTTTTTTCATTTTTTGTCTCAAAAACATAGGTTATGACCCCTCGTTGGGACGAGCTCGACGAGCTCGTTCCAACGAGGGGTCATAACCTATGTTTTTGAGACAAAAAATGAAAAACATAATGAAAATTAATAGGCGATTTTTGAGAATAGCGCTGGCCGGTTTTGGCCGTTACGTTAGGTAAAGGGTTAAAAACATAGGTTATGACTCCTCATTGGGACGAGCTCGATGAGCCAAAAAAATAATTATTGTGAAGAGCGCTGGCCGGTTTTGGCCGTTACGTTGGGTAAAGGGTTAATCCTTTACCTAACAAATCGTTCGCATCCGCCTCCGTAATATACAAATTCATCAGTGAAAAAATATTTTTCAAAAAAGTTTAACAAGACCATATCATGTGACCCCTCTTTGAAAGGACGTACCAAACCAAAAACTTATATTAAGGACTTTCAGACCATGTTTGGACTAGCGGGTTTCATTCATCAAATCAAGGTGAATACGTGTTGAATTATTGCTGGAAATGATCGGTATCCACTCAAAAACACTAGATTTTCTTTTCATTATACGCTTTTAGAACAAATTGATCATTTCCAGTGATAATGTGACTCGTATTAACCTTGAGGTGATGCTTTGAAAACCGCCATTTTGATTGATACCGTGAAAGTGAGAATTTCTATATTTTCACAGTGGGAGATACGATTTCTTTCTTTCCGCATTTTTTTTCGATAACGTATAATAAATATACGATAATACCATAGTGTGTTTTGATATGTTTGATATCTCAACGAGTTGAAAGTGAGTTTTTTTCGCGAGGCTTGCCGAGCGAAAAAAACTCACTTTCAACGAGTTGAGATATCAAACATATCAAAACACACTATGGTATTGTTGTATTTATCTTATACCGACCATTTTTGTTCTTTTCTGCATTTTTAAAAGGGTTTTGGGGATGATTTCGTGTCAAAATGTCGACTCATCTGGAGTGGAGTCGACTGCTTTCTCTTGTTGGGCATGAATACATGTGATGTGCCCGGAAAAGCTGTTGGTGCGTAACAAGGCTACAAATTCAAGTGAATGATAGAGTATAGTTCCCCTTAGAAAGTGGCCCTGTAACTGGGAAAACAATTACAGAAAATATACTTACGCCTCAATTCTTATGATTTATGACAAAAATATGTTTGATAATCAATTTCACCAGATTTGACACGATTTATAAACAATTTTGCGCATGTCATCATTACATTATAATATAGAAAAAGACTATAGTCCGTTCTCCAATCTATATGACATAGGGGTATGTGTTATAGATAATCTATAACACATGGGCTATATCTTCAACAGGTATAAGATAAATGACATTATCACAGTCCAGAAGTGAAGATATGGAGCGATTTACAAAAACATCAGGAAGACTTGATCATGACCACCAGGAGGACCTGATATGTCAGGAATCTTCTGATAATAAACATTCGAAATGCTGCGTTACCAGAAATTATTTATTCATTGCTGTCTGTACTCTGCTCAGTGGCGGCGCCAGAATTTTTTTTTGTGGGGAGGGGCAACTAGGGGGGCAGACTCCCATGAAGGGGGGCAAATACGTAAAGGATCATATCATTACTTTGTTATGAGGTAGTCCAAACTTGGACCCAAAGTCCGTAATATACTTTTTTGGTTTGGTACGTCCTGTGGACGTACCAATCCAAAAAATTATATTACGGACTTTGTGTCCAAGTTTCGACTAAATGTAATGGTAATTAGCGGTCCTCCTTTCAAAAAATCCTGGATCCTCGTCTGGTGGGTCTGTGCGTGAGAGAGAGAGAGAGAGAGAGAGAGAGAGAGAGAGAGAGAGACGGTCTGTCATAATGCGAAATCCATGAATTTTTTTAGACAAGGGATATGGATAGACATGCCTTTGTTGGCTCATAACTTAATTATAACTTATAAGTATCTGCATCCGAGTCTTTAAATCTCTACTGCCTGGATGTGTTCATCAGCTAGCCTGAGGCTTTGGGCTAAGTGTGTATGGGAATAGAAAAGAGAGGGGTGTGTGTGTGAGGGAGTGACTGAATGTGTTTGTGTGTGAGGGTGGATGGAAATGCATGCGAGATGGTTGGGGGGGGGGAACTGGGGGGGAGCCTTTGTTGGAGGGGGGGGGGGGGGCAAATGCCCCCCATGCCCCCCGTAGCGCCGCCACTGGCTCTGCTTTCTTAAAATGTGGCTTTGATACATACTGATAATTTCTCTGCCTCAATATTTTATGACGCAAGTCGTTTTATGAGACAAGTGCATTTAATTACACAGCCGAGAGAAACAGTTTTTCATTACTTTAGTACATGAAACAATAACATAAAGCATTAAATATCCTAGTCTTCAGAGTCCGATATAGAACATTGTATGTTCAGATCATTGCGGAATTCTCGACGTTTGATTGGTTATGCGCTCGGTTTGTACTTTCTATGTTAGCATTCAGCTGCGGTTCAACATAAACTTTATGTTAGTAGATGACGTCATTACACAAGCGACTCAGCTGACAAAGTCGTGGTTGAACTCGCTATTTCATCACATTCATTTCAGCTGAGAATCTAGTTTCTCAAAAGTCTTTGCTTCAGAAACATCTCACTGTCAAAAGTAATCGCGTTGAGGATTAGCTGACAGATGCACAATCACCTCTTATTGAATTAAAATGACAGGACACAATAAAAAGAAACTGAAATTTATTTCGCGTCTCCAGCTTGCGAATAACCTTGACCTGCATTCATGATCAGTTATCGATTATTGTGACGTAACAGCGATAAAGAACGCCGTTCATTTTTCTTCGTTGGCATGAAATTGTGTCTGTGCCCTGTGTTTTTTTTTTTTGTATTTTTTTTTTTTTGGGGGGGGTGGGTACGGTAGGGGTTGGGGGCGCAAAACACATACGCATTGCACTAATTTAAATGCGCTATTTGCAAATAATAAATACCGTTGAACTTGAAGAGGCAAATGTGATAAAATTTGACACACCTTCTCAGCCAAATACTTTTCCTAAACATTGAGTTTTACAACCTTGAAATTTGAATTGTTCCAGTTTAATTGTTTCGATTTCGATTTTATTTTGAGGCCCACAATAGGTGCGATAAATTAAATTTGTTCATAACTCCACTTGCTTTATTTTATTATTCACAAATACCAACCGTGGGGTGGGGGGGGGGGGGGTCGGAACATATACGTTATTGTTGTGATTTGACGGTAACATGGTGTGATGTTTGCTGTCAGGAACTTGTATGTTCAACCTCGCGAGGTTACCGTCAATAACTAAAAATGTTAAAATGATAACATCAATAACGTACACGAAATACGACAACGTTACTCGAGAATATCGAAGCAGCAATCGTTAGATTCTATTTGGCAAATTGCACTATTTCCTTGACATGACACTACTTTTTCTCAACAGGAACCAAACAAATACTAGTTACTTACTATTGATAATATTGCACTAGACGTCCCTAACACGAAACAAACAAACAATTATAGCCACTCGCTTGTGATAATATCAAAAAAAATAAAAATTAATAATCTTAAAGAGACACATTTTGTGTCCGTTTCTTAAATGTTTCTGTATCAAGGGATGCGCCCACCCAATGTCAGATGGAGGAGTAGACACTTTTCTCACTGTCGTTGGTAGATCATAGCACGGTCGTTTCTGAACTACTATGCTGGGCTGAGGGTACTATTATATGGGCAATCTTAGTGCAGTGTGTGGGTCTTACAGAAATGAGAGAGGATTGCCAGTCACACAACTGATATTGTGCTAACCCTACACACACGCGCGCACTCTTTCTTGTTGAGGAGGGGGTGGGGTGAAGATTAACATCATTCAGTACGTAAATCAGCAGGGCATCACTTAAACAATATAACAATCCTATCACCAATACATCGACCCCATATCGGGCAACACCAATGGTACGCAGCCATGCTTTTTAGCAAATAGCTTTGAATCTGTGTGTCAAAATGTGGATGTTATGATTCCTTAAAAATGTTGAGTAATTTATTTGACTTGTCTGTAGGAATGAAGGTTTTTAGGTTTTAAAAAAAATGAACATTTTATGACCTACGTCAAAGAAAGCATTTAAAACCAATGCCAACTCATTCAACAAGATCGTTTATTGTTTATTGGAATGTATTGACGATTTCAACAGCCCGCGGCGTCATATCGTGTCGGGCCTCACTTAATGTACGTTTACATATTTTCTGACGAACCACAACCTGGCAACCAGAACATCAGATTTCAATTTCCAGTGAAATTATTCAAGGTATATTTAATTTAGATCTTATTGTGCGTTTATCAGACTAAACGTTCGATGTGTCAAGGCTTTCTGATTTAAGGTCATGTAACATGTTAAACATTGCAAGACCCGGATCATAAACTAAATTAAAATCCAAATGGTATAAACAGTATTACAGCAACAATACGAAACATCTTTACACATGGACAGATTAGGGCGAATGAGCAAGCGCGCCGCCACATGAGGTTTGTAATCCAATTTTGTTTCCATAAGCACTGAGGCTAGAGAATGCCGGTTTATCTCTGATAACAGATAACCTTCCACAACCTCCAGGTCTCCTATAAGCCATTGGTTTCCCTTTTCAAAACTCAAATGAGTTGATAAAAAATTGATGAAATATTTTCACTGGATAATTCCAAAATTCTCCCGGGAGGAGGGGGGGGATAGCTCCCTCCCCCGTCCCTCTCCAGTTCATTGCTACGCAACTCGGTTGATGGTTAACATCGGGACCCTTTCCCGCCCCCGCCCCCGCCCCAAATCCAGAATCGTGGATCCACCATTGTTACACGGCAATTAAAACTGATAATTATTCTTCACCATCTTCAACTGAACTTGAATTTTGCCAAGCCTGAAAATAAACAATCTATGATTTGCAGAATGAGGTTCCCAGAGGATGAATTTGCTTACCCTAATCCACGTGGTGGACCAAAATCCCCCAAATTATCCTCTGGGTACCTCTTTCTGGTTGGGCCTGAGACCTTGATTCAGTCTGAGGTTCCTATAGGGTAAATTTGGTGACGATACCCTGCTGCTCAGGGTAGCATTATCAAATTCACCCTCTGTGGACCTCACTCTTCAGATGACAGTCTGCTTATTTTCAGGCTTGAATACAACATGATTTTAGAAGGCATTGAGGTGAATCTTTATTAAAACCTCAATAGAAATGGTTAACAACCCAAGAGTTTATTAGAGGACGAAGTGGGCATTGTTGGCTATGTAGTGAAGGTCTGGCAACCATCAACATCGCACAGCTCTGGAATGCAGTGAATATATTATAATGAAGACACTGGAGACCAACACATAAATTGCCGCAAAGCTCTAAGGTATCAATTTATGCAGCTATACAAGAAAAAAACTTGCCATCAAAAAGGGTCTCCCGGTTACCTAATATTTTTTTTGAGGGGGTTACCGTATCTCGACGATGCGTTACAGAAATAAAAGATGATCGTTAACATGTTGTCAAGATAGGCTTTCGGAACGTTGCCCCCCACCCCCCCCCCCCCCCACCCCCCACCCCCGCAACTGCCACATAGAGACAGCGCTGTTCTAAAAAATCACCATTCAAATTTTCTATTACCTTTTTAATTTTTTCTCAAAACTATATTGTGCTCAACGCAATCGTTCCAATGAGGGATCACAAGCTATTTTGAGATAAGAAATGAAAATGTTTAGCCATTCAAGAAAGTTTCTGCGCGAATGCCGTCTGCAGTTCAGGTTTGGTAAAGTGTTAACTAAAACTCAATAAACCTTGTCCCAAGCGACTTGGATGGATTTCTCGCCTAAAAGTGTGATCATGATTAGCCATTGTGCAGAAGTATGTGACCTTAAACACTAATAAATAAATAATCACCTGAAATTTTGTCTCAGTCACCACGTTTTGTAAAACAGACCATTCTAGTGAGTTACAAACATGTAGAACAATTTCACATTTAAGAAAATTATCTACACCTCAACATTTCCTTGTTCAGGCAACGGCATAATCTATACAAATATATGTTTAAATCTGTGACCAAAACATTTTGCCACAGTGAATCAGGGATAAAAATCGTTCACATTTGTGTCCTCAATCTGCTATGACAACCAAAGATTACAGCAGTGCCATCCACCCTACACCAATAATACTTGAGATAAACGGCTGTACGAATTCTATCGACATTTTGTCCATCTAACATCACCGACATATCGTCGCCTGAGTGCTAGAATGTTCTATGTCCCCTATGGGACATAGAACATTCTAGCACTCAGCTGACGATATATTGACAATGATTGCGAATTCATACTCCCGTACGTTTTAATCGACTGTAAATTGACACAGTCATTTCTATCTTTCTGCTTTGATGTGGCTCGTACGTAAAACATATTCACCGTCATGCGTTAGTTTGTGTATAAACTTGGAACATTATAAGCTATTGTGATGACGAGATGGTCGCAAGGACTGAGGATTACGGTCTGGGTGTTTGTGTTCAACCGAGACGTGAAATCCCGTGCCGCAACCCTCAGACCACGTTACCGTAAGTTCATCACTATAACGCACGTGTTCCGGTAGAAACCCACCCACAGTTCAAAAACATACACCGTTAAATGGACAAGGCAGTTTTAACGATAACAAGTTTAGTAAATAAACGCTGAGTTACCGCCCGTGTACACCACGACGTCACTGGACAAATGAACACAATCTGGCCACCCACGTTGTCCAAATAAAGTCCAATAGACATGAACTTTTTTTAAAAAAAGCATTGTCCAACCCCTATTGACCATGCACATAATCTTTCACTTTGTTGAAGACTTCATTGTTTCTTATTAACTGTTTTACTTCCCGCTGACATGAACAGGAAAAACAGCACTAACATAGACCCAATTAACATAATGCTCCTACGGTGACACAGAAAGCATGGGTTAACACAGCAAGTGATTCACATGCCAAAGTATTTTAGCTCCCGAGTTCAGCGCCTATGGTATTGGATACAATATGGAATGGTTGACTGAACCCTACCTGATATGTTTGTTCGTGACACCAACAGACATCCAAGCAGGATTCCCTCAAAACTGAATTATAAGTCAATATAAAATTTTAGTTCACTCCCATGTCAACAACACACACCCACAAGCCACACTGTATCGCACCTTTAGAATGTTTCAATAGGACAAAAATCCCCACCATCGGATTGCACAAGAGTTCGCGGGAGTTTCTCTATGTTTAAGATCCAGTAACATATGCAACCATTTGACGTCTTTACGCGAAATATTTGAATTGAGGTTGCATATTGCGTAATCATTTTGTCAATGGAGTGACTTCAAGCCTCTTCATTTTTTCTATATTTTTCAATCGTGCAGCAGACGATAATGGGAATGAAGAGCTGTTAAAATTACAAAACAGATTACGATTTGAACTAAGATGGCGTGACCTCGACCTTTACCTGATTTATTAATTATTTGACCGGTGAAGACGTGGGGTACACGAGAGGTTTATTTCCTAAACTTTTTATTGTTAAAGGTTGCCTTGTCTGTTTCACGATGTGTGTTTTGGGGTGATTGGTAGGGTCTTATTGGCACATATACGTTATTGTGATGAATTATTTGATCTTATTCTTATTAGTTTGATCTTATACTTATTATTATTGTAATCACCCATATTATCACGTTCAGTCGTTCTGTGTATATTTGCCTACTTTTTTATTGAATGCTTTTGTGAAAGGCTTTCACTCTGCTATCCTGAAAATTGTTTATATTTGTTATGGGGAATGGCAGGAAGACAGCCCACAGGGCTATGCTGTTTCCCGCAGTATCTAACTATATGTGTTTACTGCTATTATTGTAAAAAAAAAATATGCTGCAATAAATATTTCAATTGAATTCAATTCAATTAATGGTAACATGGACTGAGGTTTGCGGCTGGGAGTTTATGTTCAACCGAGACGCCCCACGTCTCGGTTGAACATAAGCCCGGAGTCTCAAATTTCAGGGTGTTTGTTTTTTTTAACTCCGTGACTCGGTTGAACATAAGCTCCGCACAATAAAGCGCATAGCATGTTACCGTCAATTCACCAAAATAACTTATAATGTTCGAAGTTCAAACACAAACTGGCAAACGTAGGTTAACTACATCACACAGCATCGAAACTCTATTTATATTGTTAGAGATTTAGATACATGTACACGTGTTCTAAGAAGCAATTGTCTCTGCTTCTTCTAAGAGTTCATTGAATCCATGCTGTTCTGTTTTAGTGTTTTCATCCAATACTATAAATCGAATATTTGTAAGCTTGTCTTTGTGACCTGAAGTCAATTTTATTCACCTTGCGTTTTTCTTCTACTGCAACAAAATCTTCAAATGTTGCTACTTATCATCAATACTTTTACTCCCACTTGGTGATCTTAGTGTTAACTCTTCTGGTTTAGAATCTGTTTCGGAATCTGAAAACAATTGTTGTGGAGGCACAACATAGAATTATGCCCGCTTCTGTTTATCCCTTCAGATCACCCTTTCTTCTTGGGGCAAGCTCCGTTTTTCCCAGGAGCTTTAGTTGCTCTGTCAGTAGGTTAATCTGTGATCTACAACTGACAGGACCACTTCTATCATTTACCATAAATGGACCCCCACATTTTGGCCCTACCTTACTACGACAGAACAATTAGTCTTTGCATCCGCTAAACTCGCCACCATTTTCTCCCGTTTCGTCTTTTATTACACACCCGTAACTGTATTTGTCACGATCAAATGGATTTTAGGGGCATGCGGTAATTTTAACCAGAAAGCTCTAGTGCGATCCGATAAAAAGTACCCTTCGCGTGCACAAGTTCTCTCGTTAGACTGGTTCTTCTCGTTTGCAGCGTTCAGTGGAACATAACCAATGAGAACCATCGGCTATATTTATCTGTCGGAATTATTAATTCTCATTACAAAATTTTTGATGCACAACAATGCTAAAAACTATTTAATGTCGTGAAAGACTCATATCTCTGCCAAGATATTAAACAGTGAAACTCAACCTTTGCTTTTGTTATTGAAAACCGAGGAAAACTTCATTCTTAGGGCAAAACAGTCCAATTGGGTTTCGATATTGCAGCCAGCCACTAGCACAGTTCTAAAAAAAACTTTGTTACATTGTTTCCCTCATCGCTGCGTGCTGCCGACGAGTCGATAGGCCTACGAAGTCAACTGTGTAATCCTATTTGATTCACACTTCGGCCATGAAGCAGCACGTTCAGACGGCGACATGCCGACAGCGCCTGAAGATGTTTGACAGCTAGTACATGCAGTTACTAATTAACTATCACCAATTCCACCCTTACTAGATGACACCCCCGCTCCCCCCCCCCCCCCCCCCCGCCCCACACTAGCTGAATAAGGAAAATAAATTCGGAAGAATGAAAAGCCTGGTTTTATAAGAAAAAACTCCGTAGTTTACATTTGTGGAACCAATGTTTTTTAACGTGCTAGTGGGTGCTGGGGCAACACGTTTATTTAATTTAATTTTTTTTTTTGTTAGGGGGGGGGGGGCGGGGTGCTTTTTTAGGGAGGATGTAATATTGCTAAAATATGACTTTCTGGAGTTTGGACTGGGGAAATTAAAAAAATGTTACCAGCTTCCCACTACTGGAATTCTTAAAAGTCTCGTGTGGGGTGGGAATGAGACCACGAAGAGAGGAGGGGGGGGGTCGGGGGTAAATATGTGTGGTCTGATGAATGCAATATATTGTCAATTTTATGAGATGATTTCCATGAAATTCAAAATAATTATTAGAATATTTAAAACATAGACAATATGACAATATTTTCCGGACACAGATTGATGTGTATTTTTAAATGACTAATTAAGGATTTTTGCAAGTATTTTAGTATTTCTGTTTTATACAAGGATATTATTTTGCTTTAAATTTAATTCTCAGCAACAAAACTTAAATCGAATGCCACCTATATGACTTAGCTACATGGGTGTATGAGATGGGATGGGGGCCCTCTCATTCTCCTTCAACAATAAGCAGCTAATTTTGCAGTTTTCATTGAAATGGACTATTATAGACTGTTCAGAGGGAGGGGCTGTTTTTATAATTTTGGCAAATATCAGGGCCGAGGGCCGAGAATTTTCATAGGCAAATTCGAGGCAAGAGCCTGCGTTTTGATTTTGAAACAATAGTTCAGGGCAGTTTGATTGGACAGCCCCCATCCCCAAGAAAATGTCATCCAAAAGCCTATCATTTTAGCCACTTTCTATCAGTCCTCTTTAAAACTACTTACCAAATGCAAATTCAAAATACCAAATTCCAAATTTAAGATTGACAAGATATTGAAGCAGATACATAAAAAATTTTTTGTTTTGAACTAGATACCAAGAAAAAAATATTGACAGAACCGTTCAGATAACAAACTCGTGAAGTATAGTACTACTAGCACAAAATAATGTAACCATTAATCAATCTTTGAAAATATTATTAACCAAAACAAGTTCGAGCTTACTGGTGAGAACAACCCCCCCCCCCCCCCCCTTATTTCTCTTTCAGCTTCTGACTAAGACTGTTGGATACTCATTCCGTGAGCTTTCAAGAAAATGTGTCAGGTTATAGATGGGTGGGGGGGGGGGGGGGGATTGTAAAAATGGTGTACAAACTAAATTACTTGTGAAGTTGTGGAGACAAAACATGACATTTTCTTGCAGTTATCATGCAATATATTTCTCCCTTTGTATATCTGTAGTATTATGTGGACAACCTAAAGCTTTTATTTGTAAGTGCAGACCATTTCAAACAAAGGTTATCAAGACTTGAGGTAAAATAAAAAGAAGGCTAAATTTCAAGTCAGAAACTTCCTAATGTTGAAAAATAAAGTGCAAACTTACCAAGACTGCAGAGTTCACTCAGAGTCAGAATGAAATCTCAAACTGCCTCAGGCTCAGTTACTCCAAACGATCGAATGAGTGCCCCGGAAGGTTAATTATTGCACAAAATGTCTTTTCTCGTCCAGTGTGTACGTTTGTTACATTGCAGAATAGAAATGACCGATGTCCACATGCAGTAGTGCATGTATCGTCAAGCCGAGTTCAAACTTATATTTTTAGTTTCAGTTTAAAAAGCACGAAATTTAAACAGAGCGGCCAGTTCGCACCGTATTCAAATTAAAACCCTTGTACATTTTCCATCCTCCAGATATAATGATGCCTGCACACACAATTTTGAAAACACATTTGAGACCTCATAATTTGTGACGTCTGATATGCAATCTTTTGAGTTTTGAATGTTCGGATCGACATTTTTTTGCGAATAAAATGAATCAACAGCGATTCTACAGGTGGCAAGGTCAAAGACTTAAGACTGGTTCTCTTACAAAATTGCCCGTTTCTCTCTAAAATTCTTTCAACCGTTCAAATTGTCGACTATTTAATTAAATTAGCGATTAATTACAGTGAATTCTTTTTCATGGTTGGGTGTGTAATAAATACAGAACCACACTTATGTTTGAATGGGTTAACGATTGCTGGACTCGAGCGTGTGGCGCGGGGGTAACCACTCGAGCCTACCGGCTCTCGTGGTACCCCTGCGCCACTCGCTCTCGTCCAGTAATCGTTAACCCATTCAAACATAAGTGTATATATATTGGCAGAACACCTTATGTTGGTCTTGAAAGCCCCGCTTATATAGTTCTTACCCTCAATACTTATCCCGGGGTTGCAAGATAATGCCCAAAGATAGGACAACATTTATAGTGTATAACAGATAAGGAGAGAATCCACAAGATTCGCTCCTTTTACACACCATATGTTCAGAACCCGGTTTATAAACACACTCCGATCTCCAACAGTGTCCCAGCTGGCCCAGAACTATCTGGTGCCACATTTTTAGCCAACCTGAATATTTTTGCCAAAATGTTTCGGTGCCAAACTTTGGTAAGGTGGAAAGTCAGATGATATTACCTATGGCTGCGATCAATCTCAGTTGTTTTTTTGTCACTGTTGACCACCAACTGCTTATTCAGATCATGTGTGATATCTTTGGAGTGGGAGAAAAAGCCTCAAGCTGGATTTCCTCATATATAGGCATACCCAATATGAAGTCCGCATTGGTAAATCGAAATCAGGGACAATCGATATTAAGATTTGGTACTACAGGGTAGCATAAACGGTTCTATATTCTTCACATGCTAAGATAACACTTTGAGTTCTTGCGTGATTAGGAGGGACAACCAACAAATTGCTGGATACGCAGATGATCATCGCGTCTATGACTCCTTCGGGGCTGGGAGACATAGTGCTCAAACTAAGACTATCAATGAAATTTCTTCCACTTTAAATGATGTGAAAACTTGGATCTTGTCGAACAGGTTGAAAATGAATGAATCAAAAATCGATTTTATAATGTTTGTGAGTAACAAGTTTCTCCCGAAATGTGTCACTGAATCCATCGGTGTTTCGTGGGTTCAGACTGAAAGATCAGATAAAATTATGCTTCTTGGTATGGCTGACTCTTCAGCATCATGTCTCTATCTAAGCTTGGGCAGCGTCTTCTGCTATGTTCAAACTTAGAAACTCAGACCTTATCTCTGCCGAAAAAGTGGCCAATGCAGCGTTTTTTGTCATATGGATTATGGGAATAGTCTTTTTTTAACGTACCTAAATGTCGACTTAAGCCTTTCGAAAGAATTCAAAATTTTACGGCCAAGATAATTTTGGGCAGACGTAAATCTCCAGCACATCAGATGCCCTTCAAGAACTACTCTTTCTGCCCATACCAGAAGGAATTGAATTTAAGATATTGTCGTTGGTCAACAAATGTTTGACTAACCTAACACCCACTTATTCAGCAGAAATGATCCAATATACGCCAAGCTCTTATGCCACTACGTCTAGCAACAAACAGTTACTAAAGGTTACAGACATGTTGCGTTTTCCGATAGACCATTTGGCTACACAAGGCCAGAAGATGTAAAGTCTTGCGAGACTCTTCAAAAATCCAAATCACACTTGACGCCCATCGTTTCAAGAGAGCATTCAACATAATTTAACTAATATCATACTGATGCATGCAGCGTCTTGGAATGTTTCCCATTTACTATGTGAATGAGAAACAGTTATGAGCGCTATATCAAGAACCTCTTTATTATTAAATGGTAGAGTGCTGGAAGCCCTATTTTGGGCTTTACTAAAAGTGACAGGCAATAACTGTCTGTAGCTACATTCTGCCTGAGGAAGCCTTTATTGTCCCTGATATGAATCAGATTTTTTTATACAATACCTTGCTCTCTGACATTTAATTGGATAGTGCCTATAAGGCACTATCCATTTAAATGTAATAGAGCAGTATATGATGAGCTTTGATTTGTTGTCAGAAAAAAACTCAGCACTTTACCAGTTAATATTATTAATGATTGGTCACATGATATGGTTTTATTGAAATTTAAAAAAAAAAATTTCAACTGCTAATTTTGTATATTACGCGGGCGGATGCTGCCGATTCGTTAGGTAAAGGGTTAAATTACAGATCGGGCACAGTCACGGTTTGAGTGTAGATCACAAAAGTTGAAGACACAGGATGTCCTGTTAGCGCAAGCGAGGTTAAGTCATGGAAGACACCGAAAAAACGACAAAAAGAAAAAAACATTAAAGAGGAACCTTCAAATCAATCACAAAAATCAGTACCAACAACTCATGTCAGGGTTTCATACAATATTAGACAAGTGGCACTAAGTAATCCTTTTCATCTCCAAATTTCATTTTCCTAAACCAGTTTTGAGGGAAGATGTCTCTCCAGTCATAAGAGGTTTGAAAAATGGATGTCTAAATTCTAAGCTCCTTGGTTCTAACATCTCATAATCATTTTAAGCATGAACGGATCATCAAAGAAAACTTTCTTCACCCTAAAAAATCTTTGGGGAGTGTGTCTGCGTGTGCGGGTGGACGCGGGGAGATGGAGAAGTGGTTGTGATGGGTGGTGGTGTCCGCTTTTTATATATTCCGTAATTAATGTCTGGATTGGTAAACAGCTTTCTGGAATATGGGTGCACATGTTGTTGCACTCAGATATACATAGAATAAACGTGTAGTGTTTTCAAGTAAAAATATTTATTCTACGAGTAGGATTAAGAATGAAACCGACGAGCCTCTGGCGAGTCGGTTTCATTCTTAATTCTACAAGTATAATAATTTGTTTTGTTGAAAACACTATACGTTTATCTCATAAATCTTTTACGGGGCAGTCACGTCGAAATCGTGCTGTTTCGCGCTACAAAACACAGCGAAATGTGAGAAGCACATTGGTCTAATTCGATCAACAAGCAAGATTGGCAGGGCGCAGTAATACATTTCTGTCTGAAAGTATTTTACCAACAAACCTGAGCTAAACTTGCAAATATATACTCTCCCAAAAAGAAAGTGTGCATGCTAAAAAATAACTCTAAAAAAGGATATATATCATTTTCATTCATGGAAATTTTATTCAATCACAGATGAATCAATTTGTGATCAACACGAGAAATTTCATTACGCTACGACGAATACTCTTGGTTCCATGGAGAGTCAAAGACACTAAGGGTCAAACACAAAAGTCACACACTCAATATCTGGTATGACCTCCGTCTGCATCGACTACTGCTGTGCATCTACACCTCATGGAAGCGAACAAGTTAGCATGGAAGTGGGTTAGGGTAGGGTTAGGTTAGGGTTAGGTAGGGTTAGGTTAGGTTAGGTAGGGTTAGGGTTAGGTTAGGGTTAGGTTTCGGTTAGGTTAGGGTTAGTTTAGGGTTAGGGGTAGGGTTAGGGTTAGGTTAGGCTAAACCTAACCCTACTCTACACCACTGCAGTCGAGCACGACGATGACATAACAGTAGGTGATAAATGCCGATTCAAACACAGATGTACATGTACGTGTACATGTACACATACATCGATGTACACCTCCATAGGATTTAGTGTTAAAATCGTGTACAGGTACACGATTTTAACGTTTTTAGGGTGATTTAGAATCGGCTTTGCCGATTCAACATCACTGGATTCTATATACACACATCGCTCAAGAGTGAAAAAAAACGCATGAAATTTTAAGGAAAAAGAGGTGTATCGTCTGATTTAGAATCGGCAAATGGGTTTCCCCCATAGGATTCAGTGTTAAATTGCAAGCAAAAAACGTGTTGCCGTTTCTAAATCATCATCTTATTGATTCTAAATCATCCGTGTCTGTACACGATTTTAGCACTGAATCCCTATGGAGGCATACAAGGAAATCCATTTGCGGATTTTACGTCAGAAATTGAATCGTGTACGGTACACGGAAAAGAGGTGATTTTGAACCGGCAAACCCACTACCACGTTTTCTGAGGAAATAAAAATAGTGATTGATATATATAGGAGAGAAAAAAATATATATAAATAAATAGCTATTTAAAAAAAAAAATATATCAAATCGAATAGATAATAAAAAAAATAAGTAAATCATGTGCGCTTCCCAGACTATTAGAGCAAGGTTTCTTTTAAAAATGCTGATGAGAGCCTACGCATTCTGTGTGAATGAACAACTAGGTCGCCTCTTGTTAGAACGATGCGCCGGATGTCGGGATCACCTAGACTTCGATCATGAAAATCATTCGTGTCTGTCGATGGAAAGGGAAGATATAGTCGTCAAGTATTTCGAACCGGCGTTCGAACGCGTTCAAATCGACGAAGTGATCGAGTTTTGGAAGAGATTACTCTTCTTTAAGGATCAAAGCAAGCCCACAGTTTCGGAAGAACTGAAATTGGCGCGTAAAAGTCTGACTTTAGAAGACAAGGGATGCGTCATGAAATTATTGTTCAATGAAGCATATGTCTAAGTTTTCTCGTTGATATAAAATATGGGAGAATAGAAAATAAAATAAATACACACATACATTTTTTTATCTAATATTAGAAAGAAAAAAAAAACACAAATGAGAACCAGAAATAAATTGAATCCAACATTAGATGATGATGAGGATGAGAAGCCGATCAGCGCTTTGCCAATGGCACCATCACTAGAAGAAAAAGAAAGAGGAGAGAGGTATCACATCGACCAAATCGGTAGAATCCAAGAGTATCTAACTCGAGAGAGAGATTCTCGTCATTCTCTCAAGAAGAAGTATTCGCGTTTCGTGAAATTCGTCAACGCGATCGACACGACACTCATCACGATTTCCATGGGTTTACACGTGGCCGGCATCGGATTGTTGTCGACCACGGTCGGCATTCCGATCGTGTTGATTGTAGAAGGAGTGGCTCTCTCCGCAGGATTGTTTAGCACGCTCGGAAACTTTTTGAGTAGGAAATTATATCTGAAGGCGAGGAAACACAACAAGATTTGCGTCTTGGCCGACTCCAAGATCGACACGATATCCGAAATGATCTCTATGGCATTGAAAGACGGTAGGATATCGGACGGAGAATACTTCGCGATAGTGAGCGAGAAAACGACTCGTCAGATCATCAAAGAAGAGATGAAGGATTCTCTCATGGAAAAGGGGAGGAAAGAGGCCAGGGAGGAATTCAGTAAGATGATAGTACTCAAGAGCAGTGACTGAAAAAAAAAATATATATATAATAAGAACAGAATTAATTAATTATTAAATTTATATATAAAATAAAAAAACAAAATTAATTAAATAACTCTTAAAAATGTATTGCTTAAAGTGTAAGAGAGTTACCGAGACGAGTAATTCTCGAGAAGTATGAACTAAAAACGACAGACAGATGCTTCGCGAAATTTGCGACGTGTGTGGTTCTATCAAGACTCGATTCATCAAAAAAAAAAGAACGCGAGCAAAGGTAAAGGCATCGTGAATAAAATGATCAAAAATCTACCTTTCAAAATGCATCTGCCTGGTCACAGTTTCACGGGACCCGGAACGAAATAGAACAAGAGACTCAACGCCGATCTGACTCCCAAATCTTGGAGCAAACCTGTGAATAGGGTGGACGCGGCCGCGTATGATCACGATCTGTGCTACGCCGGACATCCCGACACCAAGACTCGCAACGACGTCTGTGATAAAAACATGTTGGGGAAATTGAGAGGCATATTGAATCCGACCAGGAGAGAGAAGATAGAACGTTCGCTGGTCGGCAATCTGATCGGTGCGAAACGTCGATTCGGATGGAGCGTTCAAAAAAAAAAGCACATCGGAAAAGAAGAGGAAACGATTATTGATGAGCGAATTGGCCGAGGAGTTACACAAACCCATCATGCGTAAATTTTGAAAGAGAAGGGTGTTCGTGAAGGGTTTGGATGATATTTGGTCTGTCGACTTGAGATCGTTTTCGAGGTGGAACGAGGGCGTCAAATATCTATTGGCGGTCATCGACATATTTTCCAAATACGGCTGGATCAGAGCTTTGAAGAATAAATCGGGACCTTGCGTCGCCGAGGCTCTGAAGAGCGTGTTCGACTCGTCTTCTCGAAAACCCAGTAAATTGTGGGTGGATAAGGGAAAGGAATTCTACAAAAAGCACGTTCATCGATTGGTCGACCTCTACTCGATCGAAAATGAAGAGAAAGCCAGCGTGGTGGAACATTGGAATCGAACGATGAAGGAAAAGATGCACATGTACTTCACGGTGAATTCGACCAAGAAATGCATATACGCTCTGAACGGTCTGGTCAAAGATTACAACAACACGCGACACAGATCGATCAAGATGACCCCTGGGGAAGCTAGCGATCTTCGAAATGAAAAACGGGTCTACACAAATCTATATCCTGGAAGATCTAAGATTAGGAAGAAGTCTAGAACGCCGAAATTTGCGGTCGGTGATCGAGTGAGAATCTACGCTTATAAGAAGCACTTCGAAAAGGGTTATACTCCTCGATGGACCTCGGAAATCTTCGTTATAATCAAAATATTTCACACCGATCAGGTGACTTACGAAATCGAAGCTTTGGATGGAGAAGAGATCATCGGGAAGTTTTACGAACAACAATTACAGAAGACAAAGTTTTGATAAGAAAACAAATTTCTTTTATTTACTCTCTTTAACATTTTCTTGTTTACACACACATATACATATAAGAGAGAAAAATAATAATAAAAAATAATTAAAACTATTTTTAGATAAAAAAAGCAAGCTAATTAATAAACAAAAAAAACCCAAAAATCCTTTAAAATGACGAATATACTAGATATAGCACAAAGCATAGTGAGAGATGAAAGTATTCAAGAATATGAGGTTCACGAATACGAACCGGTAACCGGAACGAGTTTGAACAATGCGGGAGAGATAAGAATCAACGTCGAAACTCAAGATCTATTCATACATCCTAGCGAGAGTTACATAGAGGTGCAGGGACGTCTCACAGAGGAAGATGGGAGCGACTACGCCGACGACGACACGGTTACTCTAGCCAATAATGGCATCATGCATCTATTCAGTAATATAAAATACATGCTATCTGGACAAGAGATAGAATCTGTGTTTCATACCAGTCAGGCCACCACGATGTTCGGACTCTTGACGTATCCTGATGATTTTTCGAAATCCAGAGGACTTAATCAGCTGTAGGTGAAAGACACCGTCGGCCCTGCTAGCGCTGGCACCGCCGCGATATTCCACTACGTCGTCAAGACGTCCAGACCTAAAGGAACGTTTTCGTTCAGGATACCTTTGAAACACATCTTCGGATTCGCGGACGATTACAACAAGATCATATACATATTCAAACACAATCTGACGTTGATTCGAAAAGGAAACGACGACGCAATAGTGAGACTCGCTGCGACCAATGCGGGTAAGATAACTCTACACAAGATATCGTGGTTCGTTCCGCATGTGGAGCCTTCGATCGTGGAAAAAGAGCGTCTCTACAAGATCATAGAATCCAAGAGTAAATTACCTATGGGTTTTAGAATGAGACAGTGCGACACGGCTAGCATTCCACCCTCCACGAATCACTTTGATTGGAGATTGACAGTGAAATCCGCTTCCGAGA
The DNA here is from genome assembly GCA_031216915.1 of Pictodentalium vernedei. Classification (NCBI taxonomy): domain Eukaryota; kingdom Metazoa; phylum Mollusca; class Scaphopoda; order Dentaliida; family Dentaliidae; genus Pictodentalium; species Pictodentalium vernedei. Next base: position 459,645,085 of record CM062294.1, on the reverse strand, counting down.
GACCACGTTTCATCGTGGTTGCGTTTCTGACCGATAGGGACGGGTCTCAGGAAAAGAATGCATCGCTGTTCGATCATTGCAGTTTGAGAAACATGCAAGTGTTTCTGAACGCCACGAGATATCCAGCAATCGATTACAACGCATTGTTCGACAAGAATGATTTCTGCAGACTGTACGGCGACGCCGCTGATTTTAGAAAGAAGTATCACGGTCTAGACGAATTGATGAGCAACCCTAACATATCTCCCGGCGAATACAAGTCGATGTATCCCATGTTCGTATTCGACGTCAGTAAACAGAGTGAACGACTCAAGAGTAGCATTTCAGACATTCAGATCAAGATGCAATTCGATAGGAACGTGCCGAGAAAAACCGAAGCCTTCGCCCTGGTCCTGTCAGACAGAGAATTACAATTCGAATCAGATGGAAATAAGATGTCGATCATTCGATGAGAGACAAGTGTGAAAAAAAAAATAATGTGTGATTTATTAAAAACAAAAAAAAGTAATGAGTAATTATTAAAAACAAAAAAACAACAAAAAAAATAAATAAGTAATGTGATCTAGAGAGATTGAACATCTTTCTAAATCTCATTACTTTTTTTTTTGTTTTTAAGAATCACACATTATTTTTTTTTAATTCATTATTTTCCACGTGTTCACTGTTTGTTCAAAGGAACTAGTTTGATCCGTCGACTCACCACGGAAGTGGTGGCTTCAGGATTATTGGTTTTCGTAATCAAATTAATTCTGTCTCCAGCGTTCATTTTGAGAGGCGTGCCGAACGTGCTAACATTCGCGTGTTGATTCTCAGTCTTTTTGACGCTGTATCTCTTATCACTCTCTACTCCATTCACCATGAGATTGACGACCACTCTGTTATTCAAATCCGAGGAAGCCAGACTCATTCGAAGGATTTCACCTCCCAGCAGCATGGGATATCTCACCTGACCATGTTTCGATCTGCTTCCTCCATTTCCGAAAGACCACTCAGCTTTTCCCTCATCTAAGGTGCCAGCCTCCTCGGCCCACACGGTGATCAATTGTCTAGCATATTTGACTTTCTCCACCACCCGAAATCAGGGTGAAGGCATCCGTCATGTTCACGGGATCTGGTAGATTTGTGAGCGCGTGTCTACCCATGTATGTCTAGTTTACCTTCCATTATGTCACCCATTCTCCAGAACGAGTTGTCGTCCACGTACTTTCTGCTGACCGTGCTGGAATCGAATTCGGGAGCGTGACTGAGTCCGAATAAATTCTTACCGTTCATGTTGATACCACACTCCATGGTTCCACCAGATTGTTTGTTCAGGTAGAGATCGTCCACTTGCGATTCTAGGTATTCTTGTGATCGTATCACGGCAGAATCTATGTAGCCCTTGTTGACCGCGGTTGAGTCCACATCCGTGTTGTCAACCTTCGACAGATTCAATATCTTGTTGAATCCCGCATTCAGATCCGATTTCATTTCTCGTCTGTCAGACTTTCTCTGTTCCAGATCTACGTAGTGTTTGTTCACCACGTCCTTGGGATTCGTGGGAGTGGCCACGTTCGTTATCTTGTTAGAATTGGCGTTCAATTCCGAGTGCATCATTTCCTGAACGTATCTATTTCTCAGGTGTTCGCTGAATCTCGCGTGAGAGTTGTCCACGTATTTCTTGGTTGCGGCATCGGTGGGATCTATGGGATTCGCGACGTTCACCAACGTTTGGATTTCAGTTCGAGATCATCGGTCATGGTTTTATCCACGTAATTATCTAGCATGATTCATTCGAAATCGGCGTTCCCCCTGTCGACGTATTTTTAAGTCACAGCATCTGCGAGATCTATTGGCTCGGGAAGACTGTAGAGCTTCTTATCGTTCATGTTCAAAAGTTCCTCTCGAGGTTTGTATCTCCGAACGTAACGTTTGTCCAAGTTGGCAATGTCGTAACCATCGTCGACTTCGAACGTCTTCCTCTTCTTTCTTAGGTTGACTTTTTCGTTGTCACTTCTACAAAATTTATCGACTGACATGTTGTTGTGAGATTTTTTTTGTTTTTTAGAAAAAATATATTCAAAACGCAGTTTATTAAAAATGAATTATTTTATTTTTATTTTTCGTTTTTATTTGATTAAAATTTTTTAAAATAATTTTTTTATCTTTATATATACTATAAAAAAAAAAAAATCTCTCTCTAATGTAAATCATTGAGAATGTATTGAAACCGATCTCCTTCAGACCATCTCTTGAGAACATAGAGACACAGGTGACCGCAAAGCACTTGCTCTGGTGATTGCACTTGTTCCGAGTTGTAACGAACCATCGATTTGCTGAAATAGTTCTTTATTTCTTTTGGCGCTGAGATTCCGTAGCTGTCGAAATAATAATTTTTCTTCTTCCCGTTCTTGAACCACGCCACTGAGTGAGTGCCTTTTTTTATTTATTTTATTATAATTCACTAAAATGACGTTATTTTTTTTTTTTTCTTTTTCTTTTTAAACTAACTCTCTTGATGTCTCTATCGATTTCTATAATTTCGAATCCATCTAATTCCTCTTGATTTTCTGGAATCCTATCATCCACAATCATATCTGGAATCCAATCATCCACATTCATATCGTCTAAAATTAGATTCAAAGTCCAATGTCCACGTGCCAAAGTGCTTATTTTATCATCTAACATGAATCTCTTATCGTCGTCAGTATTCAGTATACATGTCATGATTTTCGCTTCGAATCGATTTCATAGTCTTATACACCGGACCACTTCCTAACAGACAATCTTTATACTCTTGGAAAGAGATGTTTTTCTTCACCATGCACGCTTTAACCCCTTTGCACTTCTTGATGTCTTCATCTTCTAGACGATAAGCATACAGTTTGGGTCTCAAACCTACGAATTTGACGATCTTGTACTTAAATTTACCCAACACCTTCTTGTTGTCGTTCGATTGAATGTTGGACGGGTGATCGATGGGATAATTGCTAGTGTCGAACCACGCAGCCATGTCCTGAGATATATCTCGGTAGACATCTTTCATATCTATCTCATAAACTAAACTATCCGTGTCGGTGAACAGTAGTTTGGCTTTATCACCAAATTTTCGTTTGACGTAATCGTAGTGAAACTCATGCATCAATCGCTTGCTGATATCTAAGATGATCGGTCCGAGATAATACGGTTTGTCGAACTTCATGTGTGTCTTTTGCATGTGAACGGCCACTAGATTGTCATCGAATATGGTTCGGTGTTTGTAATTGGGTTTCGCCACTAATTTTTTAGCTCTTTTCTCAGACGTGACGAGTCGAACGTCGGTTCTCTTCCTGATGTTTTCCATCGATTTACCATACACGCAGTTGTTCATGAGTTTGAAGAAATCTTTTTCGAAATCGTTCTCGGCTCGAATTCTGAGATTCGTGTTGAGATCGATGTATTTTTTTATCCAAGGCTCTTCATCGAATCGAATGATGCAATGTATGTCGACTAATTTCATCCAGTAATGGACGTATTGTTTCAAATTCTTGCTGTAGACGATGTAGTTATGTTTGTTAAATAAATTGGGAATGAGTTTTTCCTCGTCTCCTTCGTCCGGTTCCATTCGTTTGGGAGCCAGTGGATAATCGTTGTGTAGATCGTGTAATTCTTCCGGATAGTTCAAATCGACTTCTAAAATGCAAGGATAGTCTCTCCATTTTTGCATCTCTTCTGGTTCCGTCACCCATTTGAAATTTCCAATCGGTAAAGTATGACTCATAGCCCAACCGTACAGATTATTAGTGTCCCAATACTGTATGTACTTATTTGACCGTTTCGAATCAAAACCTTCTTTCATGTAGGGATTGTTAGCTTCAGAATATCTGTGGGAGATCATCGAGATGCCACCTCTCGCAGCCCTTTCGAACATGAGCAACATGTTCACATCGGATAATAATTCCAATTGAACTTTGGTGGTCTTCAACAGTGCGTCTCACGCCAGACCGGGTGCGGTGAAATACCAAGTGGGATCTAGATCGTAATTTCGATGACAGACGTCTCGAAAATTTTCGAACACGTCTGCTAAGAGCAGAACATCGGTCTTCAAATAGAGATCGTGATAATCTCTCATGGTTTTCATATCGAATGATTTCCACACGTTTTTAGCGTGTTCGTAATTCTCGTCGGATTCGTATAATTTCGAATAAAAATCTTCTTTCCAAGGTAATGCAGTGTCTTCGAATCCCTTTAGATCGTTCATGTAATCGTAATGATAGACTCCTTTCCTCAACATGACGTCTACTCGTTATCCAAAATGTTCGCTCATGATTTGAAATTTATCTTTGCTCATGTTATCAACTAATTTTTCCAGAGCGGTCGACATGAATTTAAAACTGTCGATGAAACGTATGCCTCTACGAATGGATTTCGTTTTTTCTTCCAATGTATTTCCGTCGATTGCTCTTTTGTTCTCCATAAGCTTCCATTTCGTGAAGGAAATGTATCTTTCTTCGCTGTTCGCGATGCAATTTAATTCTTCATGTGAGGTGCCGAGATTTTTCACGAACAGATGACTGTCGTAACCCAAGAGATTGTGAAACATCACCAGATAGAAAGTGGCATCTCGATATTTTAAATTACACTTGCTGTGAGCCGGACCACGATACAGACACATGTAATGATCGTGGTCTCTAACCTTCTTATTTTCCTCTGAATTCTCGTCGAACGATTGTCTGCATATGTGACATTTGGTGGCTCTTTTATTTTCGTCCTGCTGCTCTCACGTGATGATCATTTTCGCCGGAGTTTTGAATTTGTCGTATAACATTTGAATGAACCATGAACCTTTGGGCCACGTCGTCATCTTCATACTGTTTCGTATAGGTGAAGGCACCCATGTCGTGTTGCGAGTCGAAAGTGCATTTCACGTAAATGCAATAGCCCGAAGGTATATGTTTTTGATATCTTTCGACGTAACTTTGAAGAGCGTTGGGTTGACAGGAACTCATTTTTGCAGTGAAACATTCGAAATCAGCGTACACGACGAATTGTACTTTTAACCTTCTATTGTGATTTTCAAACTTCACGATGGTGTTGGGTTTGGGCATTTCGACGGTGACACCTTGATTTTCGTTACAATATTCCTGATATTTTGCTAACGATTTTTCATTGTGAAACGCGTTCATGCAGTTGCAACATAAACATACCTTATGTTCATGTTTATTATTGTGTCTTGACAGTAATTGGCTCGGATGTTTAACCAACAATAATGACGATTGTCATCATTCGAAATCAATAATAAAATAATCGTCTTTTCTCTTTCGAGATACGAAGTCTGTCTGAGAGGATAGATCGTTCGTTTTTCATCGTCGTATCCCAAGACGTTCACCACTACGGTGGGGTTTTGAGCCTCAAAACGTTCGATGTGTTTTAACTCTGTTGGAAAAGTCACTCTGGTCCAATCGAGATTTTCAGAAGTCTCCTCGTAATGAGAAACTCTATCAGGGTTCATTTTGACAGGGTATAAAGCGGAGGTGACTGCCCATTTAAAACAATGATCATCTTTATTTCTCACGTTGACCACAGCGTGTTTTTTAGCTAGGAAATACGGTAATTTTACGTAGGAAGACCCTTTCAATGAATCGTTTTCAGTTATGTGAATTTCGAGTTTCAACACCGCATTGAACGTCCAATTACTACCTTCATGTTGATAATTCACGAGACACATCAACATCTTGTATTTCATCTTTTTGAAAACGTCCGATAAATCTGAACCTCGAAATACGGGTTCGACGTTAGATCTGAAATATGCATTTTTCACGATGCTCTCGCTGGACTACACGTCGATTTTATTCATCACGCAATGGAGTATCATCTTAATTTTTAGTTCCACGTTCATGTATTTGCGAAACAAATCCAATACTTTTTTCTTCACCCCTTCCATGAACAATTTCGGATCGATTTTCTTCAATGAGGGAACCATGTTGAAAGTTTTAAAAATGCCTTTGATCGCACTCTCCCGTTCTACGGACTTCGATTGAAATATTTCCATGGCAAGTCATGCTAGATATTCTTTTCCTTTCCCTTCGTTTATTGCTCGTCAAATTTCGCTCGATATATCTCGTTTGCCTAGAATCTGAAGTGCATCACTCGTTTTCGTTTTAGTTACTCTTTTCTTTTCTTTGGAAACTTGAAGTTCTTCAACGGCTTTTTGTTTAGTCGTCTTCTTATTTTTCACAATCAAAATGTTTTTGTTTTTTTTCCAACATCGGCATTTGGATTCCTTTTACTATCTTTTTCTTCTTCTCATTTTTCAAAACCGATGCATTTTTTGATGTCATTGCTATCGGCATTTCATTTGCCTTTCCATCGTTTCACAAATATTTCTGTATGACTTCAATTTTTTTTGATTTGGTTCTATGATTTCTGAAATGAGAAATTTTTAATAGTTTACAAATCTCGTTTAACTGAGGTACGGTTTTCTCATTTAAATTTTCCATTTTTTTATCTGTTTGCTCCATTTCTAAGAATATTTTTTTCGAATTTTGTATTAATAATTTGTTAAAAAGTTTTTTTTTTTTTACTCTTTATATATACAAAAAGATTTCTTTTTTAATTCAATTTTTTTTCTTTAATGTGAAAAATGTTTTTTTTCATGAAATTAATCAATTTTTTATGTTCCTTAACGTGAAAAAAAACATTGAATTAATACGAGAAAAAAAAGGATGTTAAAATTTAACTTTTTATTTATATATAAAGAGAAACAAACTTTTTTAACAAATTATTATTTAAATACAAAATTTAAAATATACATTATTTGCAAGAATTCATAAAAAAACAAATAATCGATCATGACAACAACACCTAAAAGATGCGAATTGAAATTGAAACGAGTCGAAATATATAAGCTATCAGGTACTTATATCTATACATTAGAACAACGCGATCCCATCGAATTGAACGAGGTTGAGATGGTGGACTTAGAGTGCTGCGACAATGAATATATGATGTGTTTGAAATTGGATGAAGCCATGCTCGATTTGTTTTACGAGTACCAAAGCGATCTGCTGAATAATATCATCACCAAATACAGAAAACTCGACAAGAACGATTTGACGATGTTCTATGGAAAATAAATATTTCCAATAATCTCACTCGAACTCGTGGATAAATTGGGTGGTGAGAGCGCATTCACCGATGTAAAAAAACTCAAAAGAGTAAAGATAAACATTCAAGACATTTTGGTAAATGGAAAAATGACGCATGTCAACATGCTAATAATGGACTTGGAAATATAAACAATAGAGAGATTGATTTTTAGTGAAGAAGAAGGAAAAAAAGTAATGAGATCTAAAGATGATCTCATTACTTTTTACAAAAAAATTTTCACATTAAAGAAAATTAAAATTAAAAACTTTTTTTTTTATATATATAAAGAGCAAAAAAAACAAAACAACTTTTTAAACAAATTATTAAAATACAAAATTTAAAATATACATTATTGCAAGAATTCATAAAACAAAAAAAAAACAAATAATCGATCATGACAGCAACACCTAAAAGATGCGAATTGAAATTAAAACGAGTTGAAACGTATAAGAAATGCGGTCATAAAATCTATAGATTACAACAACACGATCCCATCGAATTGAACGAGGTCGAGATGAAGGACTTAGAGCATAAATACAACAGATATAAGATGACTTTGAAATTGGATGAAGCCATGCTCGATTTATTTTACGAGTACCAAAGTGATCTGCAGAAAATCGTCATCACTAAAGATAAAGAATTCGACAAGGACGATCTGATGTTGTTCTATGGAAGTTACATATATCCAAAAATCTCACGTGAACTCGTGGACAAATCAGATGGTGAGAGCGCGTTCACCGATGTAAAAAAACTCAAAAGAGTAAAGATAAACATTCAACACATTTTCGAAAAAGGAGAAAACACGAGTGTCAACATGCGAATAACAGACTTGGAAATATAAACAATAGAGAGATTGAAATGTTAAAATTTAACTTTTTATTTATATATATAAAGAGAAAAAACTTTTACAAAATCTTTTACATTAAAGAAAATTAAAATTAAAAAACTTTTTTTTTTTATATATATATAAAGTGCAAAAAAAAAAAAAAACCTTTTTAAACAAATTATTAAAATACAAAATTTAAATTATACATTATTTGCAAGAGTTCATAAAACAAAACAAAAACAACAAATAATCGATCATGACAGCAAAACCTAAAAGATGCGAATTGAAATTGAAACGAGTCGAAATGAATAAGAAATTAGGTTTTAAAATCTATAGATTACAACAACACGATCCCATCGAATTGAACGAGATCGAGATGAAGGACTTAGAGTATAAATATGATAGATATAACATGATTTTGAAATTGGATGAAGCCATGCTCGATTTGTTTTACGAGTACCAAAGCAATCTGCAGAAAATCGTCATTGCTAAAGTTAAAGGATTCGACAAGGATGATCTGACGTAGTTCTATGGAAGTTACATATATCCAAAAATCACACTCGAACTCGTGGACAAATCGGGTGGTGAGAGCGAGTTCACAAATGTAAAAAAAACTCAAAAGAGTAGAGATAAACATTCAACACATTTTCGAAAAAGGAGAAAACATGAGTGTCAACATGCTAATAATGGACTTGGAAATATAAACATTAGAGAGATTGATTTTTTAGCGAAGAAGAAGGAAAAAAAAAGTAATGAGATCATCTTTAGATCTCATTACTTTTTTTTTCCTTCTTCACTATTACCCATATAATATAATAACGTTTCCTTTTTTCTTAAATTTCAGCGTTGATTCTTCTTTTCTTTTTTTTTGTGATATGCTACGTTTTTTATAACAACACATTTGTTTATCCAAATCATAATTATGAACGAATGTTGTGCATCTCTTGGTAACACTCGCATCATTACCATTTTCTTCAGAAGGTAGTGGTGACGGTGGAAAGCTTCTCATTCTTTTCAATTCCAACCGTCTATCCCACTGTTTATCTAACTCTTTCATCAGTTCTTTCCTTAGATATCCATCATTAGCGTCTAACCATTTTTCCACATCTTTTTTGCACTCTATCTCACGATATTCATCATTATCGTCTAATTGTTTTTCCACCTTTTTATCCATTTTATATATTATTTTATACTTTCTATGATTTATATTTTATATAATTATTTAATGTTTTTCTTATATTATAATAACATATTCAAAATCGGTATATTCTTAAACGGCGAATTCTCACCAAGCAACAAACCCTTGCTGAGTCGCTCAACGTTCTGTCCACTCTTCAGATAGAGACCGTTTCCACTCAAAGAGTTGCCACCTCTAATGGGTTCTAGATACAATACTTTACCGCTGTCGTCTACGAGGATGCGACACACGGCACCTCCCTTCTTCAAAAACAGTCCGCTGCCACCCATTAATTTCTCAACTGCCGAACTCGCGAGTCCCGTGAGAGCTCCCACGCCGAGGGTCTTTCTGAGAAAGGGTAGTGCCTTTGCGGCGACGGGTAATGCTTTTGCGGCGATTCCTGCCAATAGTGGTATGAAACCACCTTTCATTCTCAAATTGTATCTCAATTGAGCGGGACTCAATCTCACCGTCAACCCTCTTCCATCACGAATCGCTTTCTCCATCCTTTTGATTTGCCTTTTGGTCCAGGCGATCGAATCCTGACTGCCTCTCATCAGATCTTTGTGAGTGAATTTGAATTTCACCACCTCGCCTCAAGTTTTTAACGCTCTCTCAAGTTTCTTCCTCTGTTCTGTGGATATTTTCACGTTTTTTTCACGTATTCTGTCATAATTCTTTTTTTTAAATATATTTACTTCAATTGTTTTCTTGTTTTAATGATAATTATATATATTAAATAATTTTTGTAAAATTAATATTGCGTTTATTTTATTTTTGTTATCTATATATATACACAATATTTTTTTTTTGCTTTTATATTTCTCTTATGTGAAATCGTATCATCACCCTCTCTCCGCGAAGATCTAACAGTTCACCATTTTGATCTGTCAACGTGGTTTTGAGACTATACAACGTGTCTAAAATCTCTGGTAGATAAACTAAATTTCGAGGTCGCTCCACGATCTTATAACCCGGCGACACGTTTGGAAAGAAGGAATAGATCGTCGGTTGAGTGCTACCATTCACGTAGCTTCCAGCAATCACATCCACGTTCACCAGAATGCTATTGACTGCGAGAATGTCGACCGTATTTTCAGATGCCGCGTGGCCTCGATACATCTTTCGATCGAATCCCAGCATCTTGCCTATAGAATTGTCCGTGTTGAAATCCACTCGAAAATTATCTTCCAAATCCAACATCGTCTGTAAGGTATTAGGATTGGGAGCGTGTCTGATCTTGTTACTTCCCTTTCCATCTGTCTTCATTCGCATCTGAATGTAATTGTTCAATCGTCTATGTCGTAACTTCCTTTGGGAATTCGAATCTCCAACCAATCCACTCCGTCAGAATACTTGAACGAGTTATTCTTTTCGGTGACGTTGGGAAAGGAATAATAAGTCTCCAGATTCACCAACGCCATCTCGTATCTTTTCTCTCTATTCAATTCGATGGAAGGTTCGAATTTCGTAGCGAATCGAGTCGAATCGCCACTCACCACGATTTGAATGGATTGTTTTGCAGCCGTATTCTCGGCTATCCGTTCTAACAATTCTCCTTGTTCGAACATTATATTTTAATTTTATTTTTTATTTTTTCAAAACTAATTATTTGAAGATTTATTATTTTCTAATTTTTTTTTATTTTCACGCTCTATCTTATTATCAACAGAAACATAAAACTTGTCGAATCCACACCGATATTTTCCGCGATTAAATTCGCTAGTCAAATCGATCACGACGAAATTGTAAAGTCCTCCATCCCAAACCCTCTTGCAGAATCTCCTGAATTCCGCCACGCTCATGTCGTTTGCGACGTGATCGCCGTAGATGTGGTTGAGATTCTTGAGATCTTGGCGAAAGAGACATAGAAAATTAGCGTTCTCCCTTATCGTCTGTCTGGGCAATCAAAAATAATTCTGCGACAGGTAGAAACAGTCCACGTTGCTGTGTCGACCACTAACAGAATACGATTCGCATCGGTTCTGTCTCTTCAAAAGGAGATCGTCGAAAATCATGAGATTCTTATCTTCCGATTTCAATTCTCTAGGATCTGGAACGTTGCTAGCGTTCTCATAAAATCGACACTCGACGTTCGAAGATGCATTTCTCTTCATCAGTTCCATCGCCGCACCGTCCAAAATGGTCGAAAGAGAAGCTTCACCTTTGTCGAATTCCTCCCTACTGTCAAAGATTCTGGCTATGACGTCCTTGGGCAATCTACGATCCATGCACTCTCGAAGGAATCTGTATTCCGGTTGAAAGAAGCTCTTGCCAAACACGAACAATCTGTCGTAATCCAACCAGTCGGGTCGGGACAACAGATTCATCAACAGATTAGTCTTTCCACAATTCGATTTTCCCACTTTCAAGCCTCTTATGCTTTTGGGAAAGAACTCATTATTCGACCTCTTAGTCGCGGCGTTGTTCCAAGACATATCTTTAATGTTCATCTTTGTTTTATTTTTTTGGTTTGTTATTTTAGATTCTTTCAAACACAATTTTTTTTATGTTTTTCAAACTCAGTTTTTAATATTATTATTTATTTATATCACAACGTCGCGAGTTCTCTTCAATCCTGATCCACTCGTCATTTTAGCTAAATCTTGTATGGGTACCACAGCATCCTTAAACTCTTTCCACCTTTTCGGCGTCCGCTCTAACTCAGCTCGCTTCGCCGGTGGACTGATCAACGCGTCGATCAACGCGTCGGCTGCCCTCTTGCCAGCCACAGAAGCTATCCTACCACTGGCTTCCGAAGCGGCTTTCTTACCAGCATCCAAAGCCGTCTTCTTACCGACCTCAAACGCAGTCGATGCGAGTTTTCTACCCGCATCGCTCGTGAACGCTCGCATTATAGAATCGACGATGCCAGAATCGCCTTGAACGTAAGTTCTGATGTATCCCCTGGTCTTTATCACCAACATATTTTATTTTTATAATATATTTTGTTTTTTTCACTGGTAAATCGTTTTGTTGTTTAAATACTTTTATTATTCTAGTGTAAAAATTTACTGTTTTATTTTGTATATTTTGTTTGTTTGTTTGTTTCTCTCTACTTATTATATACATCAATCCTTCAATTCGTTCATCAGCCTTTTATAATGGTTTTTATTCAGAACCTTCTGTCTTAACAATTCGTCAGATATAGTAACTATATCTGATTATCTAATCCTGTGTTACCAGCCCGTCTGTTCGCCATCAACAAACTCAATCTCTATGACAGAGCGTCAGAATCGCTCGGAAGAAAAGTGGTTTTCACCCCTTTGCCAGTCACCGATTCGACAAACTTCTTATTCATATCCCATATGGGTTTCACCACTTTCGTCCACTTGTAACCTCTGTTGGCTTTGGGTCTCGTCTCTCTGACATCGTTATTTCTCTTCATGGCGTGGGTCTGAACCAGAATTTCGCCGTAATTGTCGAAATCCTGTTCCGTGTAATCACTAGGCTTGTAGTAAAGGAGCAATCTGCGCAGTCCATCAGTTAATTCGTATCTATTCGAGCCTACGGTTAATTCATCATCATCTATTTCTACTTCTGTGTCGCCGACAAAAATTCTCCCGTCCGAATCCTTATAAAATCCATACAACAGATCTCTCTTACCGCCATCCTCGGACGACGCGACGCTATCAGTGGTGATAGTCGAATCTGTATCGTCGCTCTCGCTCAAGTCGGTGTGAATCCCCGTGGGAACGTAATCCAGTGTAGATTGAACGGAATGCCAATTTCCAAAACTACCGGGCAACGAACCCATTCTCAAAGAACTCTCTTTTATGGGTCTCAATTCTTCGACTATCTCCTTCTTGCTTCGCTCTTGACTCTCCGTCACGGGTTTAAATATTTTTGTGGCTTTGCGTTTGAGTTCAATCTCACCAAGACGTCTGCTTCTGTCAGCCGATTGAATGCCCTTCTTAGCACGTTCATACTCGTCTAAAATTTGATCTCGGCGCCTAGAATCCATCTGTAAAAACATTTTTCGTTTTTAATGGTTAATGTTCCTTTAAGTATGCTAATGTGAGTTATTTTATTATTTTCAAAATTAAATGTATAATTATATTTTTATGTTTTAAGTTAATAAAAATCTTCTGTCTTTAATATAGTAACTAAAAAATTCATATCTCAACTCAGTATTGATTGAATTGGGAAAACTTGAAAGTTTAAAAACGTTTTAAGCACATGACAAACCGGTTTCTGATTTAACGCATTTGAGAGTAATTTACGTTTGTTAAAAGGAATTCCATTCATATATCAAAAAAACATTCACTCAATGTCGAATTAAGAGAGAACCTTTGAAGACAGTTAAAAACATTCTAGCACATAAAAGAAACTGTTTTTTCTAATTTAACGTTAAAAGGGATTCATTCATTCATTCAAATCTCTGATCATTATCATGAATATATTAAAAGTTTACCACTCAAACCTAATTGAGTGGAAAATGCGTTTTATTATACATTATTAAAACGATCCATTAAAAACGAAAAAACCTTCATTCACACCACAACAAAAACATGAGCAACATTTTTCATCAAACATTCCATTAAGTGTTTATTAAGATTACTTCACAAAAATTAATAGTGACAAAACGCGAACAAACGATTTTTACCTCTGATTTTTTCTAATTGTCTCTAAACTCAATTTCTTTTCATTGCATTGAAACAAAACACGAATGTCTATTTTTACAGATCATATTTTATAGTCGACTCTTTTGAACGAATGCCTTTCATTCACGCAACTCTTTTTAAAACTGACGCTTATATTTATAGTCGACTCTTTTGAACGAAAAACCTTCATTCAATTACAAAAAAACATGTGTTAGTTTTACTATCATCGTGACAGTGGGTTTGCCGGTTCAAAATCACCTCTTTTCCGTGTATCGTACACGATTCGATTTCTGACGTAAAATCCGCAAATAGATTTCCGTGTACGCCTCCATAGGGATTCAGTATTAAAATCGTGTACAGACACGGATGATTTAGAATCAGCAAGATGATGATTTAGAAACGGCAACACGTTTTTTGCTCGCAATTTAACACTGAATCCTATTAGCCCAAGAACATTAGGTTTCACTAGGGAAAAAAATCGGAGAAAGCTGATTTTTTCAGGGAATGTCGAGTACATGTCACTGAACGATTAGACAAAAGTCCCCTAAAATCCCAGTTGAGCTTTTTTTTCTACAGCCTTTTTTCGAAAACGCGTTTGAAAAAAATCCAAAAAAATCGCACGAACTTTGTAACCTCGAATTGATCCAACTGTATTTTTTGTTTACGCGTATTTCGAGCTACATAATGTCTAATATACATTTACCTAGAAGAAAATGTGCATTCTGTGACAATTTCTGCGAAAAATTATTAAAAATTCACAAAAAAGTATCGGATTTACGCAAAAAAATGACGATTTTCCTAACGGATTTGCCTAAAGGGTCGTAGTACAGAACGGGATGTTAGTTGGACAGACGATAAAAAATCCACCACCATTTGAAGACTTTTATCATTGCTTACAAAATAGACATTATGGAAGACCCCCTCTGTTCTGGCCGAGTTCCCCTTTTGGCATAAAATTCGTCAGCATGAGAACTCAACTATTTTCGGGCTTGGGACCGAACAGACACGTCCGTGTCTGGCAGCATTAGATCAATAAATAATATTTACAGAATGTACAAAAATCAATAAATAATATTTACAGAATGTACAAATCAATCAACATGGATTAAGTTACATTGACTATTATCAACGCTGTATACAGAAATGACATGACCTATATACATATTATTCATCGAACTCAGAAATTTCCTACAGGACAGTGTTTCTGTGGTTGTTACAAGAATCCGAACTGCAATTACACAAACCTGAGCAAGAGAGTCCTGCCTTCTTACACCCACACCTTTTTGTACAAGCACTCTTGCAACCACAACTGATCAGATTCAGTAGGCTATCGGAGGCACATGGCTTTGTGGCTGCAGTCGGTACAAGAAGTCCATTGTCTAGCGACCACCCCCAATCCGTCGGAGGAAGCGAAGTGCCCAGCCATTGTTGGACCTGGAGATAACATCTGTAGACATGTTGTTGTGCAGCATCGCTGCTTGGTGGGAGTGAGGCTAGGTCGATGGGTTTATTCAGTTTAGATTTTGCTACACAACGCTTGTAAGTGACATATCTATATTGGTCGAGAGAGGAAACAGTTTTACTCCCGTATAAGATCAGGAGAAGTTGTTCCCCGGCAGCGGCTACTGCACTTGGTGTACTGTCATCCGCCAAAATTGTGTTGACATACTGTTGTGAGTCGCTAGTAACATCGGAGACAATTGTACTGAATACTTTCTTCTTACCAACTCGAAAGAGTGCAGAAGTAGTGACACAACCACTTATAGAATGTGCTACAAGGAGGTTGCTTCTATGGTCACCCATTTTGGTTGCTATTTCACTAACTGAAACTAGTAAGTTTGGGGTAATGGAATACATCATGTGAATATTACATCCCGGTTGAACTCGAGAGGTAAGAATGACTAACAAGTCTGTGTCTGTTCCCACAACGACAACATTGTTGTCATCTTGAACGATGTCAAGTGCAGTTTCGGCTATCAGTACATCAGCATCAGCCTCGGCCTGCTTGGACTGAATATTGATAGCAGATAGCTCCTGCATTAGAAGATCGATCAGTTGGGTTTTGTTCTTGGCATTTGCAAGGAAATCGGATTGGGGTGTGGTGGCTGGTAACTCGGGTGAGATATTGATATCAATGGAATACCTGTCTTTAGATCTACGGGCTTGTTCCATGCCCTTTGTCGACATTGTACAAGCATAACCATCAAAAACAACCACGACGTTCGCCCCAAAATGTCTCACTAGATAATTGGAATATGATGTACATATGTCCTTATATGACGACTGTTTAGGCCATACAACTGCCCTCAATAAAAATCCACCATCTACAACAAACAGAGAATGTTCTGGAATTTTAGTTTGCTCGGAACCGTATGTTTTGAGGATCTTACCGAGCGTGCTTTTCTGTGTCTTCCTCATTCCAGCAGAATCAAACAATGCTGGTGGTTTCGGGGCGAGTTCATATTTGAGATACTCTTCCATCTCTGCTTGTGACTGAATAACACATGTGATGCGGTTGAACAGAATTGTGGGGTCAATCACTACCTTACTTCCACGGACTTTGACGCTATTTGCCATCGATGCGAAAGACTTCACAGTGTCAACACGTCGTAGTTTGATGCTGTTGAACGTTTTGCTTACAACATTCGATACGCAACATTCACCAATTTTGCGAACTTGGTCACAGTTCACAGTTTCGTCGGCCACAAGCCCGGTCGCTATAGAGACTAATTGTAGTGGATCTCTATTCTGAAAGGGGGAATGCACTCTGAGCCAGTTCAATAATTTGGTGATATCATTGGCATCAGTCAATTGTGAACTTTGACGGAGATCCCGAAGTTGTTCGCCATGACCAGTGTGAACATGAACAAAATTTTCGAGAGCATTACATATCGGAAGGCAAAGAGGTAGTCCATGTACCCATTTCGCCACAGTGCTATCGGTTATTCCCCTGCCATGTGTGAGACCACCAGGGAGCTTGAACATTCTCATTAAACACTGCTCTATGGTCTGATCAGAATATATCCCGTCCCAGAATTTATCTGAGCGCCTTATGGTAAAGTAACCTTTCTCAGTGAACAACTTCAAATCATCCTGTTGCATTATTTCTGTTAGCTCATTCATCTGCTGCAAATAGAGATGAGAACTTTTTGCGTATGCAAAATGACCACCTGCGTGAAATACTGGAATCATATTGCGAACACAATATGTGTGGAGTTCCCAGTCGCCTGTGCGCTCTGCTCTCAAGAACAACTGGAGAAGACCTATTTGCTCGTCGTATTGTACCCAAAGCTTTCCTGTGCGTCCTACGGACGCATTCTGGAGCAGTTCGTGTAATTTTGACAGTAGATGGTTGACACTTTCTTGATTGACAGCGTCAGCTGTTGTACAGTCACCTCTGGGAAGTCCACAGAATATTTCATTGACTTCTGTGCAGTCTATGTTATCTAGTGTTCGGCTTTCTTCAAACACAAGTTTTGTAATGGCAATTTGTGTTAGCAAATGGGCACGAACTGCTCTTGAATATGCATGACCACTGATCAAATGATGGATTGACCCACCAGCATAAACAGTCCCCCAAAGTTCATCCAAGCCGCTACCAGCCATGATCAAACCAATTGCCCCTAAATATGACATAATCATATGGAAGCCGCCGAGGCGTGCACACATTACATGCCAATGAATCTTGAGTGTAGGCGAACACCACATTATGTGATTTAATCGAACATGGAAATTGAAACAATGATGCTATAATACGGTATTTGAATGAGAAAAGTCGATGCCGTTTGAATTTGAGTTTAGGGGGTATGGTTAATATTTCACACGTTTCACCAGTTCATTATGGAATAAATGACTATTGTTATATATCATTATAAAGCCACTGCTTTTCTGCAATTTTTGATATATAATTTAACTCCCAAAGTAGTCGTAGATTTGATTTAATGGACGTTGTGTACCGTTGTGTGTATGAAAACAATAAATTTTTTTTCGTAATTTTGTACATTTTCGTGAATATTTCACCATTGAGTGTGAACATTGGTACAAAGTTGGCATTTTCTGTTGGGGATATGTATTCTCAATATAATTCAGCGCGATATTTATGATTCTCACCCTACTAAGGCGAATAAGAATGAGAAATATGGAGCTGGGTCGAATTTTTTTATTTTTTTTTTTTTCATCAAAAAAACGCTATAACTAAAAAAAGTCAACTCGGATTCGCGGGGACTTTTCACACTTTATCCGCAATGTGTGTCCCGGAAACATATAAAAAAATCAGCTTTCTCCGATTTTTTTCCTAACTTTCTCATTTTTATGTCTAATGTGCCTGGACTATATGGGGGAAACCCATTTGCCGATTCTAAATCAGACGATACACCTCTTTTTCCTTAAAATTTCATGCGTTTTTTTCACTTTTGAGCGATGTGTATATAGAATCCAGTGATTTTGAATCGGCAAAGCCGATTCTAAATCACCCTAAAAACGTTAAAATATCGTGTACCTGTACACGATTTTAACACTAAATCCTATGGAGGTGTACATCGATGTACGTGTACATGTACAAGTACATGTGCATCTGTGTTTGAATCGGCATTTATCACCTACTCATAACGTCAAAATCGGACGAATTGCAGGTCTTCGAGGACGTAAGCCGTATTCTCTCAGCCGGTTGATTACTGTTTGAGGATGTATCTGTCTCAGATTAGGGATGTTCCTGGCTGTCGTTGTTGCCGTTTGTTGCCGGTTCCGGAGATGGACAACACGGATATACCGATCTTGTGCAGGGGTGGTAACTCGGGGTCTCCCGGAGCGGGGTCGGTCTCGAACGTCATCATGTTGTGCATGTCGATGGACTAACCTGTCTACAGTGTTATGGTGGCAGTTCAAATGCTGGGCAACCTCTCTGTGTGTTCTGCCAGCTCTAATCATACCCATGACAAGGAGACGTTGATTCATTGTCAATCTTGGCATGCTAATGTGGAGTCGTTTTAACAGCATCGCAAGTTTGAATGTGAACGATAGGAAGGCCTTACTTTAGTGTTTAAAAACCCAAGGATTCACACTGCTGCATGAATTTTCAGACTCTCCACGTGCAAAATATGCCTTTTCACAAACGTGCAGCACGTCATTTAACGTTAATGCAATTTTAACGGGGAAAGCTGTTTTTGTGTTCAATATAACTTATTCATGAACAGGTTAACACTCTTTACACCTACGAAATTATTTTTTTTGGAGTTTGATCAATTTCTGCAATGCACACTTTCTTTTTTGGGCGAGTATACTTTATTAAATGAAACGTGTGTGGTGTTTTCTACTGACATTGTGTATTACTTTCAAAAAGGTTTTAAAAAAGAACAATTGAACTAGTAATTATGCTACAGGAATGCGGTAGAGGTCAGAGGTCACCAAACCCCTCTTTACGACAGAAATAAATACTTTCAGTGTTAAACCTACGGGGAAAATTTATCACCCTACTACGTGAATAAAGCAAAAAATTATCCAAGGCTTTTATTGTTCAAATAAACGGACATTTATGGGACAAAGTGGATTAACTACTCATTTACTTTAACATATTGGGCATATTGTTTATTTATTTGTGTTTAAGGTCACATATTTCTGCACAATGGCTAATCATGACCACGATAGTTTTACGGATGGAGGAAGCCGGAGCACCTGGGGAGAACCACCGAGCAACGGTGAGCAAGGCAGAAGGCAGGTGTACCATCGCCGTGCCGTACGCTTTACTATACAACGCCACCGTTCCCTCACGTGGGCAATGGTGGTGAATTGTCTTGCCCAAGGACACAACGTGATTGCTACAGCTGGGATTCGAACCGACGACCTCTCTGCTTGCAGCCTGCACCTCTACCCACTGAGCCACTGCGCCTCCTATTGGACATATTATCTGAGGTAATGATGTCATTTGTAAAGTTGAAACTTTACCTATAATGTTCTGTTGAAAACATACTTGATTATCAAACAATGACAATTAATGCGTCCTCAGAAGTGACCCTTTCGTTTGTCTTAACATTTTGAACACTAGTGGTATTTTCCATGCCAGTTCAATAGCAGCAATTGGAAGAGTCTATATGCATTATTTGAGGGTAGCTCAATTGATATTTTTAACGTGCAGCCTTGGGCTGCACGTTGAAAATATTGATTGGTCTCCCCTACACATTTTGTCCAAACGGACTCGTCGGTATTTGCAACGAGACGAGATCTCGACTTCAATCCACCATCTTGGAAACGCGCATGGTGGTAAAAACCAATTTATCTTACAATATTCCCCCCTTTATTAGTTTGTTTGCATAATGGAGGGATTGGGCACAGTGGGAATAACATATATTTGTGCAGATTTACCCAAAAGTATTTCCTACTAATATTGCGGTACCCATTATCTATCCCCAAACAGTCTTTCGATTTTGATGCAAGCTGTCGCTCTTGCCTGTCATAGCACCAGCAATGTTTAAATTTCTGCAGACAACAGCGCACCTCGGTTCCACCTAGCGAGCGATTAACCATTACCCAACTAATCAACTGAGCCGATCGTGTGATATAGAAATTGTGTAGTAGAAAAAAAATCAACAAAACGATGTGACACCTCATTGGAATGAGCTCGTCAGACTGGTTCCAACGAGATGTCACATGATATGGTTTTGTTGATTTTTTTTTACGAATTGTGGGGGAATAATTCAAACAAGAAATGTTGATATCCAGTGTTTTCTGTAAAGGCATAGAAGGGGGCGCGGTGGCGTTGCGGTCACCGGTTCTCGTCAGATCACCGAAGTTAAGCAACGTCGAGCCCGGTTAGTCTTCGGATGGGTGACCGTCTGAGCGATCGCTTCGGACTCGCGCGCTGTGTCCTTGGGCAAGGCACTTAACACCCATTGTGAGCACGATGACGCCGTGTGCTAAGGCGCACGTCACATCGATGGTGCGCATGTCTTCAACCAATCTAACCCTGCCTGTGCTGCAGTGCGGAGTTACGATGTGGGGGGAGCTGGCAGCTGCTCGTCGTTGTTCGGTGGTTCTCTCCGGGTACTCCGACTTCCTCCACCCGTAAAACTGTCAGGGTCATGATTATCCATTGTGCATAAGTATGTGTGACCTTAAACACCAATAAATACATAAATAAAAAAGGGTTAGAATTTGTTTTTTTTAGGAAATATGTCAAATAATGCAATGCTTGGACGGAATTGTGAGCACTTCACTACGAATTATAAGCTGTAGCTTTCCAATATTTCAAACTAATCAAACGACTCTTTTCGAGAACTGTATTCGACAAACCTCAAAGGCTACTAATGCTACAGACTGTCTTTTGGCTCATATATTCCACGGAGATTCATTTGATTGACTTCCGATTGATCTATGGAAGTTGCATTTCATGTACTTTATTACACGAATGTTCTATGTAATCCCCATCTACAGCAATACTAAACCATGCGGAAAATGAAACTCGGTTCCGCACAGATGTGCGAAACGGAAATCGTTAACGGACTGTTTATAAATAGAAACGACATTTTACTGGAATTTTCAACAAATTGTGCAACGCACTGACAATTTGAATCGCTAGCGATAGCTGGGAATCGTCCCCTGAGTTCTAATGTATTCTATGTG
Organism: Pictodentalium vernedei; assembly: GCA_031216915.1. Lineage (NCBI taxonomy): Eukaryota > Metazoa > Mollusca > Scaphopoda > Dentaliida > Dentaliidae > Pictodentalium > Pictodentalium vernedei. The sequence goes on along the minus strand of CM062294.1, from coordinate 459,623,757 downwards.
CCAGTAGGCACATAGAACACATTGGAACTCAAGGGACGAAATAGTAACACTGGTTATGGTTGGCGATAAAATGTGTTGTTTTTGTTGATAGTGGTCAAATGAATTGCCGAGTGTTCTTCTGATAATTGTTTTTTTATAGACGTGAATGCTTGTAATAAACACAGAACGACCAGAATGACATATATTTGTTCAGATATACCCAAAGGTATTTCCTACTAAAATTGCGGTACCCATTATCTATCCCCAAACAGTCTTTAGATTTTGAGCAAGCTGTCGCTCTTGCCCGCCATAGCACCAGCATTTTTTACTTTCTGCGAGCAGACACTTATTGTGCACCAGCAGAGTGAACTGCGTGCAGATGTTCGTTATGTTTCTCATGAAAACAATTCCGGGACTCAAAACAATAGCTCGGTTCGTTTCAAATGGTCGCGAGTAGTGCCTACCATTTTCAAAATCGAACGACTGATGATCGCAGTACTAACTTAAACCTTTACCTAGCTTGAAAAGAAGACGACACTTGCAAAACAAATCCTGAATAACTAATTTTTTGTCTCAAAAACATAGGGTATGACTCCTCATTGGAATGAGCTCGACGAGCTCGTTCCAACGATTGTCATAACCAATGTTTTTGAGACAAAAAAATAAAAATTATTGAAAATTAATTGGCGATTTTTGAGAATAGCGCTGTCCGATTTTGGCCGTTACGTTGGGTAAATGGTTAACAAACCCTGTGAAAATGGTCAGGCAGATACAAGCTTATTTTGGGCTCTCTGTTTGCAGCACAGAGTAGTACATCACCCATATAATCATTACAAACCCACTACCTATACCTGTTGATGTGATATTAGCCAAATATTTCTTTTTTATTATCGTTTTCCTGTACCACTTCCATGTGCACAGTTTTGTAAACAATTGATTGAGGTTCTGCAACCCAGGTTTTCATGGATTTTACATGTTTGTATTACCTTGTGTTAATCTTATTACTATTAATCATACCTACCACGAGTGCCTTATCCGAAACATCAATAGTATCTGTTTTATCGCTTTATATTATTCATGATTTCATTGTTCACCAATTATCTTTTCCAATATTGGAATTATTTTGAAGTCAGGTTCAGCCATGCTCTGCCTATCCATTTAAATCCAATTAAAAAACAATTCTTTCCTTAATTTCGGCAGACAATTCTACAAAACTGCAAAATTGAACTTTAGATTGTGTGAATAATACACTTTTTTGTTGTTCCTTCACTTTCGCTTTGTTTTGTCCCGATGTTTCCTCATCCTCATTCAGCACTTCCCTTGTGTAACAACTCTTCAGCGCCATACTTTAGGTTTGTGATTTCTAATTCCAACAGCATTATCCGCACAACTGTTTGATGACCTCATATTTACGATTTAAAAAAGTTTTGCGTTCCAAATATCACACTTTCATCATTGATGGTGGATCCTCTTTCATCATAGAGTTTGTTCCAAAGACATTTAAGACATGTGGAGAAATGTCTGCCAGTTTTCTCCCACCAGTTCTGATCATGAAAATCCTCAAATGGTAAAAATTACGTTTGTCACTTTTTCAGTATTTTCTCAAACTGACTAGTCTCTTGGACTGTGTATTTCTGAAGATAGTCACCACGACCATTTTATGTAATAAAAATCCTGTGCTGAATTGGGATGAAATAGTCAGTGGCTTCGAAAAATCACCTATTTTTAAAATGTCATTTTTATACGGGTTTGTTACCAGGCATGTAACTAAAAAATGAGACGGAAACATCGATTTTTTGCCACGTTTTAGAAACGGGAGGGTTATATGCTCCAGGGTAAGGTGAGTGGGGATAGTGTCAAAAGTATACTTTTGAGGCTGCCGAGTGGCTGAAAATGACTGGTATCGGAATTTTTTTCATGCAATTTTTCAGGTTGAAGTCTTGCCTTTCACAATAAATTTTTTCACCAACATTCAGATTATTTATTTTTACTTAGTCAGATAGTGTTGTGTGTTTTTAGTGGATTTGGGAAATGTAATACATGTTATGGATAAGATAACTAAGTTACAGAATATATGCATTTAAAGAGAGTGTATGGCATGTCGTTTTAGAAAGTATTATAAAGGACAGCTTCGTAGAGAAATACGTGAAAGTAAAACAGACTAGATGCATAAAACGAGGCGAATGTGACAGGTACGCTGAAGCCATCGGTAAATTATACAAACTCGCGCCTTTTCTTGGCGTAACTGCCGAATTAGACCCACTCGTGAAATCGGACACAACGATGCAGCTATGCAGATGCTCGTTGAAAATTAAAACTTTCTATGCTCTTCTTTTCGCGTATCTGTCGAGTTTGACCCATACACTTATCCGAATTCTCCGCATTTTACAATAGCTGTTCGACGAGATTCGCATTCATTCTCAGTGAGTATCTCGTTTTACCCTTTGAGATTCGATGTCGAAATACCAAACCTTCGAGCAGTAATTTCTTTCTCGTTAGGCGCCTGGTAATTTAACCAGTTTAACGGGAGTGCGGTGGCTTAGTGGCTACGGCATTGGATTCCAAACCGAAAGGTACACAGTTCGATCACTACCAGGGGTAACTGCGTTGTGTCCTTGGACAAGACACTTAAACCCGATTACCCACGTGGGGGCCTATTTTCAGCTCGTGCTACTGTTTCAGACAGGGTAAGCCATATAAAATCCAACTAAGGCGTATTGCACATCGACGGTGCACTTGTCTTCTACCAATGCTAACCCTGTTTGTGCGGAGTTAGCACGTTGGGGAGTCTGACCGTTGCTCTCCGATGCTCAATGGTTCTCCCCTCGTACTCCAGCTTCCTCCAAATTTTCAAAAATTCTGTTTTTTTTATAAGTCCAACATTCAAATGTTTTGATTAGTTGATGGCTAGATAATTGTTGATGGTCTGAATTTGTCATTCAAAATTTATACTATTATAAATTATTGGAGAGTGCCCAAAGGCACTTTTCAATAAAATATAAGAAAACAACTTTTATATAAACAAAATATGTTTGAATTTTACGGAATAAGAAGCATGAGCACGGAAAATATCGGCTCTTGCTCTGGTACTCTCATTTTTTGAATGCCCGGATAGTGGCTTCCTGCATTCAAACAGTTAAAGCATGTCTTCCAGCTGATGATAGCAGCTATTATAATTTACAAGCATTTCGTTGGCCCATTTGTTAAACCTCATGTACACTGTTTTTAAAAAAAGTGTGCAAGGTTTTATAAACAAGCGGACGATTTGAATTAGTTTAATTGACCATACCATCAAGGCTATGAGCCTCTGCATTTTTAGAGCCCAGTTCCCACATTTTCAAACCTCAACCACTGCAAAACTGCCCCCACCCCCAACACACCCACACACACCGAACATGACCTAACCCACACCATGCAGCAACCCATGTTTGTTGTATGGGCTACGTGAGTTGAGCGCACATTGTGCGTTAGCACATAAGAACATATTGGCACATCCGGCATGTGATGTGTGTACACACTGTGCCACATTGTGCACTAGCACTAGCACACAAGCACATTCGAGCAACCACCATACCCGCGTTCTGTGCAATCCCTTTATAGTATCCGACTATACTTCTAGAATCCCTTTTCATCATATGTGCCTATATGCGGCATGTTTTGTGTGCACATTGTGCTGAAGCACACAAGCACAAATCGGCACATCCATTGTGTGCCAGTGTGCTGCATGCAATGCATACACATTGTAACACAATGTGTGTTAAAACAGAAGCACACCAGGGCAAAATCAACATCCAGTTTCTTATGAGTAAGGTACCTTAGCTTGCACGAGGTCTAGACATTATAGAGACTGATAAGCAGGCTTGGCAATTTGAGGAGAGCGATTTTTTAGCTCTCCTTACTGCCCTCCTGAAAGAATTAAGGAGAGCGAAAAATTGCCCTCCTAAATATTTTGGTCTAGGATGATTGAGATTACATGTATTATGCTCACATTAAATTTTTGTTGTAAAGCAAAAATGTAATTTAACTTCGAAGTCACATAACATCACGTAATTTCATTTTGAAAGTGGTTTAGTGGTAAAAGGTAATGACTGCAACCATACCCAAACACAGTTGCAATCATTTGAAGCCAAATGGGTCACGGCAATATTTTTTTTCTGTCAGTTTCAAGTCCAACAACTGACATCACAGTTTGAGGGGTAATTATTCAAGGAATATTGACACTATAATATACTACCATTACTACTATCCTGTTACTTGAAGCACTTGCACCAGGATGTGACTGTAGATTCAAGCAGACGTGTTGTCCAAGAAAGTCATACGCCTACCACTACCACCTTCAACCCCCTTGGGGGTTGAAGGTGGTAGTGGTAGGCGTATGACTTTCTTGGACAACAGGTCTGTGTACACACACAGGTCTTGTCAAGTGTGTGTTCGGTTGTTGAGTGAGACATCTAGATGTCTAAGAGATTTCGCTTTACCTTAATAAAGTTAATAAAATCACTGATGTAATAATCTGTTGGTTCAGTTTCAATGAGTTCGTTCATTTGGATACTTAAAATGCTGTGTAAAGCTAATTGCTCTCCTAAGCTGATTGAGGAGAGCGATTTTTTGCCCTCCTGCATTTTTCAGAATGCCAGGCCTGGATAAGGCTTAGATGAACGGAGCAATCGGATTGCGCCTGTTAAAGACCTGACCCAGGGACGAGTCGAGACAGGATCAGGCATAGCTAGGAAGTATGGAATTGTGGTACATGTCAATACCAATGGTACAAAACTATAAGGGTGGTAGAAGACTATAATATTAGGTGACTACAACAGAGGCAAGTCATAGGACAGATACTTGAAGACAGAATGGAATCCAATGGTAAGAATACCTGGAGCTGTATAGGAGCTTGGAATCCCACTCACGGAATTCCACTTATAGAGTTCCCTTCTCCAGAATTCGCGTAGAATCCCTTTTTACCGAAATGAGTCGAAGAGCATAAGATGAGTCACTCGTTCAAGCAATTGCTCGATAGCTCATTTGCTCGATACGATTCTAGTCAATCGAGCAAGCAGTAGTGGAATAAACATTTGATAGTGATATGAATTGCGACCCATAGCTGCATTAGTGTACTATGGGTCGTAGTAGTACCACAAATTGGTAATGGTTGAGACACTCTAGCTCAGAACAGAATCGTGGTAGCCAATAGTAATGATGCAAGGCAACAATGGTACGAGGTTGCAGGGCTGGTAGAACACCATACTAAAGGTGAATACAATGCATACTGAACACGGAACAGATGATGTTGACTGTGGACAAGTCGACAGTGGTAGTCTTGAAGCTATGAAGGGGTTGGGTGGATTAGAATCCAGGAGCTGAACAGGGCTAGAGCCATAACTGTCTTCAGATAAATGTTCTGCAGAACGGTATTCTTCAAAGGGTATCCTCAAAGATATCCTCAAAAGGTATTCTCAAATAGTTTATCACCATATCATGTGTATCCTCATGTACCTGTATGTGACTATGTTCTGCATGTGATGTGCGTACATTGTGCACTAGCACCTCATCACTTACCGGCACTCTAGCATGTGCCTATGTGCTACATGTATTGTGTACACATTGTGAACTAGCACACAAACACATCTAGGAAAGTCAGAATAATTTATTGAGAGATTGGGGATGTCATAACATAGACAGGACAAACCAAGGTATGGAGACGATAATAAGCTATGGAATAGACAAGGACAGGCAGAAGCAAGGGATTACGAAGGAATCTGAACTAGTAAAACAATTGTCGGTTGTTTGTGGTAATTCTGGGTAAATAAACTGACTCTTATACGAAGAAAAGCACCTTATACCACAACATGGTAGTTTTATACGCCTGTGGGCGATGGAAGCCTTTATGGCGCCATAGCACGAAGTGCTCCTATTAAAATAAGGATTCTCAATGAATCCCAACTAGTACAACTTGTCGGGTTATTTGAGGTAATTCCAACCGTGGATTCTGGGTAATTAGATTGAATTATACAAAGGAACGCACCTGTTATTGGTCAAAAAAGGATTCTGGGGGAATCATTATCAAATAAAGTGCCTTTGGGTTTATTTTGGTGAACTGGAGGGATTGTCCGGTCTATTTGGGTAATTAAATTTACACCTATTCAATTGAACACAACCTCTGAACACACTTCTTTGCTATTAGAGGTTTTGGGGTCATATAGCAACCATGTGCTACAATAGAAACTAAGATGGTGGTCTCCAATGTACAAAATGGACGAAGGAAACGTATCACCCTAACTACACGCGCCGCACATGTGCACTAAAAACATGTATCACTACGGTAATTATGTCACAAAATGGCCGCTCATGGGGCTACCATGACAACCCAACACGGCGCCTCTGGGTCAGGTGACTATGACGTCACATGTGATCCACCATATTAGATCCATAACATGGCGTCGAAATGAAGAATTAATAGGTATGCACCCTTTATATGAAAAAATATAGTGGATCATGTACCCGGACCTCCATCTCCAACTCCCTTGCCTTATGGATCTCATCTGATAGATCTCATGTAATGTAATATCACATGATCCAGTGGCAATATGTTGTGTTGTCATGGTAAAACCATCCATAATTCATATAGAAACCAAGGTCAATTAGTACTGTAACACGTAAGTTTGTTTACACGGGATCGTGATATTTACATGCACATTACTCAGAATTGCCCCAACCCCTAATAACAAACATTGGTGCAAATTATAGCGCTTTGAATGCGCTTGCAGAAAATCCTAACCTTCAAAATTCCCTAAAGGGGGTGGGGCAGGTTCTATGAGCAGCTTACGCACTGCATAGCTGAAAGTTGTCTACACAAAAGCAAAACATCACAGTACATAATAACTGTACTGATTGACTACATCAGCTTAACAGTTTAACCCTTTACCCAACGTAACGGCCAAAACCGGCCAGCGCTATTCTCAAAAATCGCCAATTAATTTTCATTATTTTTTCATTTTTTGTCTCAAAAACATAGGTTATAACCCCTCATTGGAACGAGCTCGTCGAGCTCGTTCCAATGAGAGGTCATAACCTATGTTTTTGAGACAAAAAATGAAAAAAATTAGTTATTCAAGAAATTTTTTTGCAAGTGTCGTCTGCTTTTCATGTTAGGTAAAGGGTTAAATTTTTCCTGATTTTCCATTACATAATGGCGCTTAGAAGGCCCAGTATCAATAGTTGTTGAACAAAACAAACTAATTGACAGTCCAGGTCTTTCTTTGGTTTTCAAAGGTACAGAAATTTCAGCAGGAGGCTCGGATAATGTTTAACCTGGTTTGAGCTTTTGCCACTGTTACTTACTGATTGCGCATGTCCGTGGTGGAGTGAACGGTTGATTTTTACCTCCCTCAAAAAATTGTGATTTAGAAACTAATATTTGTATAATACTTGTACTATAATGTGATGAAAGGGATGTAAATAGATGCTATAATTGAAGTGTGAAAAGATTTCTTGAAAATTTATAACAATGGAGCCGAATAATAAAAGGAAAGCTTCGAAGGAACTCACACCGCCAGTAGCAATATCAGGGGAATTAATGGCGGACATTGATGGGTTCCCATTGTCACCACGATTAAGATCACCTGGCCTTAAAGACCTGCCTTCAACTATCGCAGACAGCTTGCGAATTGTGAGTAACGATGACCCAGAGCAGGAATATCGGGAATTGGGGAGTCAATCATCCAGGGATGTGAGTATGAACTTTAATAACAATTTGGCGATAATTCACCAGAGTGAGAAACTGCCGTTTCATGAACTCGATTACGAGAAACCAGATGTTTATTTTGATGAGAACTGTAGGGGAGGCAGCGAGCCAGGGCCATTCGACAAAAGTCACTTCTCGACATGTTCTGGGTGCTCATCTGAGCTGAGCAAAATACATGATTTACTGAGAAAAATTACTGTTAAATTAGGTGTTGTGGACGAGATCAAATCAGAATTCAAGCTTGTGCATGAAAAACTGAGCAGCATAGAAAGATCTTTGGTAAATCTAGGTGAAAGAGTCTGTTCAGTTGAACAAGAGTGTATTAGTAATAAAGCCGAAATAGCTGAACTAAAAATCAATAATGCAAACATGGGATCAGCTGTAAACTGTTTGAAGGGCAATGAGAATCATGTTCGTGAATGCTTGTCAGCAGTTCAGAAAGACAATGCTTCGGTCAGTGAATCCCTCATTGACCTACAGATGCAGTCCATGCGGGACAATCTTGTTTTTTCAGGAATACGTGAGATGGAGACCGATAAAATAACTTCGGAAGAGATTCTCACTGACTTTATTAAAGAAACAATGAAAATTGATAGGCCCGTTTATTTCGAACGTGTTCACAGACTAGGCAAAAAAACACCAAATAAAATCAGACCTATTGTAGCCAAATTTACTTACTATAAACACAGAGAGTGTGTCCGGAACCGCTCGTATATACTGAAAGGCACAAACTTTTTTGTGAGTGAACATTTTCCAAAGCCAGTTGCAGACTATAGGAAATCTGTTATCTTACCTATATCTATAGATGCTAAGGCAAAAGGGAACAGGTTTAAAGTGGTTGCACACCGGTTGTATATAAATAATAATCAGTTCTTCCCTTCAACACCACCACCCTACCGTGTGCTACACCACCCATCCACCCTTGCAAATAGAGGCGACTTAGACCACAACAACTAGGATTGCCGGAGAAGGTTAAACTTAAGATTTCTGTCCCTAAATGTGTGTGGGCTCATGTCGAAACTTAGAGACCCCGAATTCCTTGATTTTATCTCAGCCTTTGATGTTCTTTGTTTCCAAGAAATAAAGACTGACGAGGTAGATATAATAGATATTGACGGCTTCCACGTTTTTAAACCGAAAATTCGACATAAGTTAACGAAGGTCAGATCGGGCGGTATATGCACGGCGGTTAAGCAGTCACTCAAAAGGTTTTTCTCGGTCATATCTGATGACGATGAAATTATCCAGTGGATACAACTTAGATCTGGAAAAAACGAGCTTCTTTTCGGAAACGTATATTTACCATTTGAAGGATCGAGATATGACACGGGAAATCAACATGACAACCTACATATTTCGATTATAGATAAACTCAATAGAACTAGCTCCATAGCAATTATGGGCGATTTTAACTCTCGGTTTGGACAACTCAATGAGTTATCTAATGACGTGCGTGAACAAATTGCCTACCCCGAGTCCCACGGCATAGCAAACGAAAGGAAAACCATGGATATAGTGACAAATAATTTTGGGAGAAAGTTGGCTGAAGTGTGTAACGCTAACAACCTCATTATTGTCAATGGAAGATTTGGACAGGACAGAGATATTGGTGCTTTCACCTGTAAAGGCGTAAGCATCATAGATTACCTGATCTGTACCCCCCAATTCAGCCGGTGCTTGACCGATTTCATGGTTGAAGAGTTCAGTGAATTATTCTCTGATGTCCATTGTCCGATTGTTTTCACTATTGATTGTCATGTTGATCAAACAACTGACTCTGTTTGTAATACAGAGCAATCAATGACTCCAGATAACGGTATCACCTCCGACTGCGATTATAATAGAAGAAATCCCGTTAGAACTTGTGTTAACATCTGCATGGCAAGCACAGATAGAGTGTCAATCCGATGGGATCCCCAAAAAATAAGCCAGTTCCAAGAAAACATAAATAACTCCGATATAATAGAACTAGAGAATAAACTTTTTTCTCTGGGAGTAAGCAGTCTTACCCAACAAGAAATCGATGAAATAAACCAAAATTTGTGTCATATATATTTGCGGGCTGGTGAAACAACGTTTGGCATAAAATCGAAAAGCAATCCAACAGGTGGTAAACGACATAAAACGCAAGGGAACCACATGAATAGGAAGGCATGGTTCAGTAAGGACTGTCTTGGGGCCAGAACTAATTTGAGGCGTTCCAGGAAATTTTTTAGACTGAACCCCACCATAGAAAATAAAAATACGTTACTAGAATATAGACGTAAATACAAAGCCGCTCTCCAAAATAGTAAACTATGTTACAATAACCAATTGAGGGACAAATTACGACGCGTCCAAAAACATAATAGTAAAGAGTTCTGGAAGATATATAAACTATTGGACAAAAAGAAAAGCGGAAATAAAATGCCATCCGTAACTGAGTTTTATGATTATTATAACAAATTAGAAAATGACACACCCTCTAACCATGTAGCTGAGGTAAACAGCGATGACAGCCCACCTAGCCGAACGGTAAGATCGGCTGAAAATATTGATAAAACGGTACTTAACGATTATATTACAGTTGACGAGATAGAAAGAGCAGTCAAAAGGTTGAAAAATGGAAAAGCCCCGGGACACGACGGGATAAGTAACGAGTTTATTAAATCAACCTTCCCCCACTTTAGTAAGATCTATCTGAAACTCTTTAACATAATACTAAGCACTGATATTTTCCCAACCGAATGGACAATTGGAGTTATTAAACCCATATATAAAATGAAAGGGCCCCCTCATCAACCTGACAGTTACCGTAAAATTACGTTACTGAGTAATATATCCAAGTTATTCACCAGTGTTCTTAGTGCAAGGATATCTATTTTTCTGAAGGAGAATAACTTATTAAGTGAAACACAAGCAGGATTCAGAGGAGGTTATTCTACGGCTGATCACTTGTTTTCACTCAGGGTCATAAGGGAGCTATTACGGGCGAACAAACATAATTTGTACTGTGCCTTTATTGATTTCTCGAAGGCGTTTGATAAGGTCTGGAGAGCAGCTCTGTGGAAGAAATTGTTTGACACACATATAGATGGAAAGGTACTTCGAGTAATTAAAAATATGTATAGCGACATAAAATCTATTGTTTCTGTTGACGGACAAATGTCTGGCTCTATAGCGAGCTGCACTGGGGTCAGGCAAGGCGAAAATTTATCGCAGATACTTTTTGCGTTGTACCTGAACGACTTAGAGAATTTTCTGAGTAATAAAAAGTGTAAGGGATTACGTATTGACCATCCCTCACAGTTAATGGATGGAAGTTTTCTTTACTTACAACTCTTGGTACTGTTATATGCAGACGACACCGTTCTACTATCTAGTACCGGGAAAGACCTGCAACATACATTGAATATTTTCTACGAATACTGTTGTAAATGGAAACTCGATGTAAACATAAGTAAAACCAAAATAATGAAATTCGGAGCGCGAGTTGGAAAGAATGAAACATTTCTGCTAGGGGAAAATATTATTGAAACAGTGAACAAGTATAAATATCTGGGCGTGACATTCTCGAAAAGTGGAAAACTTTCCTCAGAAATAAACAATAGGTGTACAGAGGCTAAAAAGACAATGTACTCAATGATAAGTAAAATGAGACAAAATAACTTGACAGTTGATATTATGTTAGAAATATACGAAAAATCGGTCGTCCCAATCTTAACTTATGGATGCGAAATATGGGGTTGCGAAAACATTTCAACGATCGAAAAACTTGAACTATGGTTCCTTAAATTCATTTTGAGACTGAAAAAATCAACTGGAAGTAATTTCGTATTTGGTGAATTGGGACTGCTACCAATAGGAATTAAAATAAAAACACGTATGTTAAATTTTTGGGCTCTTCTTGTGTCGGGTAACGAGAATAAAATCTCAAATTCCTTATACTTAGTTCTCTATACGAATTATATCAATGGTCTGTATAGAAGCCCTTGGATTGAAAATATTTCTTCCCTCTTAAATAAGTTGGGTATGACATGTTTGTGGACTAGTCAAAGCATTGTTAACAGAAAGTACTTTGACTTTGTTATTAAACAAAGACTCAAAGACACATTCATACAAGATTGGCGAGCAAATATGTCAGGCTCAACGAAGTATCAATTCTATAACGCGAGAAAATCGAATTTCTGTTTTGAAGATTACCTTCGTAAACTACCCATTTCGTTGGCCACACCCCTTCTTCAGTTTCGAGTCAGAAATCATAGGCTCCCAGTCGAAACTGGTAGCTGGACGTCAGTGGAATTTTCCCAAAGAAAATGTAACTTATGCCATGCAGATCTCGGGGATGAATTTCATTATATCTTTGTTTGTAACAAATTGAAAGAACTAAGAAAAAAATACATAAAACCTTACTATTGTCGAAACGTGAGTATGTTCAAAGCACAGAGTCTCTTTGCTAGTACAAATACTAAGCAACTCTGTAACCTTGCAAAATTTGTTAGAGCCCTAAAAGCAGTCGTAACTACCTTTCCCGGCTGAAATTAAATACTCCTCTTCCCAACCGAGATGACTGAACCCTGTCAACCATGAATTTGCTAGTACAAATACTAAGCAACTCTGTAACCTTGCAAAATTTGTTAGAGCCCTAAAAGCAGTCGTAACTACCTTTCCCGGCTGAAATTAAATACTCCTCTTCCCAACCGAGATGACTGAACCCTGTCAACCATGAACCCGGATAGAGATCCCCAGTAGCTACCCATTATACCACAGCTCATGCCCTAAACCACCTCCCGATGATGAAGTTAAGTTCCATATTTCACCGTTCTCTCATGTAATGAAAGCTATGAACTGCCCGAGGTGGTGGCCCCCAGTCCTCAATAGAGATAACAAACACTCAATAGATTTATCAACAGGTCTATCGTTGATGCATATTTTACATATTGTTCAGCTCTGAACCGTCCGATACCGCTTGTCTAACAAGAAGTGATTTATCTGTATATACAACACAAAGCTGTATAGAGTCATGTCTCTGGGTGTGAGTGTGTAAGTTTGCGTATGGGGGAGGGGTGTAGAGGGGAGGGTGCTTAACTCGAATGAATATCTGCATGCATATATGATTGTGTATGCCGAAAATATTTACTATGTTTATATGCAACGTATAGATTGAAAGTCTTAAGACACTCTCCTCCATGAAGAAGTCGGTGAAAATTGGTCAATTACCCGATAACGCGTCCATGAGTTCAACTGTATATGCATAAATGTTGTAAATATAAAAGACTCTTCGTTAAATTACTTGTATAATATCGGTTTATATTAACGGAGAGTAGGCCTATATGCCCAATCTGTAAGGATATCAAAATTAATATTGAACCCACACCGCCTACTTGCATTGTGTATTTATGTATGTATATAAGACTTTCAGAGACGTATTTACATTAATAATTATACGCATGTGTAGGCGCGCATATATAGCTGTGAATTGACTAATATTTCCCGGACTATACGAGATGCACCCCATAAAGGTTTACTCACACAGCCTGGGTTGCGCAAATCCAGTAATATTAGATATACTTTCCAACATCTAGCGTTCTCTAGTTAATTAGTTCTCTGGTTGGAGAGTCTGGCGGATGCCCGCCGTTGCTCGGTAGTTCTCTTCGGGTACTCCGGCTTCCTCCACCCGTGGGTCTGCTCGACACGATATGACCCTGACTGTTGAAACTGTCGTAAAACCCCAATAAATAAATAAACAACAACATCTAGCGTTCCCAGGCTCCCTCTCTTGCAAGCTTACGCACACCTAGATTTTTCGATGCAAGGGGATACCCCCTTGCAACTTTCGTAGGGTGTGCCCTGCAAGAGTGGGAGGTCCTGGGTAAACGCTACATGCCGACCTCTAATGATGTGCATAATTTGCACCTCGTCCGAAAAAAAGTGTCAATTCGTGTGGAGATTCGAAACCAGAAATTAGAATGCAAATTATTGCCCAGACATGTATTTTTCATAGTCACCGACCCTCATAGTGGCCCATGGTGCCGAATATTTTAAATACATTACAGTACGATCGTTGAGTGTTCATTAGTTTCCCGACGTTCGTTACAGATGAACTGTCCTGCCCCGCCCTGCTAAGGGGGTGGGAAATGGGGCAGACTACCCGTATTCCTGTATCTACAGAGCTGCATGATTACCCCCCCCCCCCCCCCGAGACTCAACGGCGATGCTCCATGAATCCTATGCAAACCACCACCACCACCCTCCCCCACCTTCGCATCATATGAGAGAGAGAGAGAGAGACACACACACACACACATTAATTTGTAGTAAGCACCCGCCACGGACATGTATTATAATTCTATGTACATTGCATGTATCATTGCTTTACTTTACTCCATGTAAATGGAATAAGTACTGAATAAAAATCAAAACCTAAAATCAAAACTATATTGACCATTTTCTATAGATGCTTTTCGATCTGAAACGTTTTTGTTGAATAAATAATTGCTGAACTTCCTTCATATATACGGGATGACGATCAATCTTTATGCCAAGGAGTGTCGTGTTGTACCCGATATAATGGCATCGTCAGACTTATTATTCGTTACATTGATTGTCAGAAAATCTATATTTATTACACAGACACTCTGGCTCAATATTTGAAACACAACCTCAAAACATTACTTCAGAACCTTGTTGGCGTGTGCCGTTTCACCATTTCGTTCTACCGACAGAAGACCCTGCTATATAACCAATCGATCGTTCATAGACCAGAGGTAAGTATGCTTTCAGTTCTCTGTCCACACTAAATAATGTGCAAAAACACGTTTTTTTCTCCCCAATTCATCAATAGAGAAAGGATTGACTCCAAACAAAAAGTGAGAAGTGAAATTCTTTCAGTCTATTCATACAGAACTGCGGTTCCAAAAAGCGGACAGAGAATTTCGGTGCCCACTGGTGTTCAACATTGGGTTTAAGATGTTGTTTTCGTTGGTCTTTCTTGATCCTGTCTTTATTTAGCTAATTATTTATTCATAAAATGCCAGCCCACTAGTTTAGGTGTGTATCGGCGAGATCTTGACCCGAGAGAGAGAGAAGGGGGGGGGGGGGGGGAGAGAGAGGGGGGAGTCTACTCTCTTCAAAGAGCAGAAGTTCAGCGGCATAATACTTTACAAGAAGGAGAGAGAGAGACGCAACTTTTATTTTTAACCCCTTCGCTACACCCAAAAATCAATTGGGTTAACCCTTTACCTAACACAAAAAGCAGAAAATTCTTGAATAACTATTTTTTTTTCATTTTTGGAATCAAAAACATAGCTTATGACCAGTCATTGGAACGAGCGCAACGAGCTCGTTCCAATGACGGCCAGAAGCTATGTTTTTGATACAAAAAAATGAACAAAATAACGAAAACTGGATAGTAATTTTTGTGAATAGCGCTGGTCGGTTTTGTCCGTTATGTTGGGTAAAGGGTTAACAATTAACCCAAATGAACTGGTTTAAGTGAATATGAACCCATTTGTGTTCATATTCACTCAACCCAGTAGATTTGACAGAGGATGTAGGTGGACTGGGGTGTGGGTGCGGATGGTGGGTTAGGGCGTAAACATTCCAATAGTAAGAAATTGTAGGTCTCAAATCACCAACAGTTGGACATTTCAAGCCCTACAGTAACAGATGTGACATTTTATATATGGCTGTGACCGTTTCTAACAAATATATAGTAATTCTGGCGTCCCATTCTGTGAATTTCCAGTTGGAATCAATATTTCGTTCCTTGAGTGCAACAAGGTACAAACTATGCTAAAACACTGCAGGTGGCATTTTTTGCAGCAAGAGACAATTTTCAGCCCTATAACCAAACAAACAAAGGTCATAAATTTTGAATACAATGGCAGAGGGCACATTCGGATTTCTTCAATAGTTGGAAATTCACAGGCAGCAGTCGGAAGATTGTGAAGTGGGGTGGGGAGTGCAAGTGGTTTTCTTAAAAGTTGGATTTTCAACCACGGGAAGGTGGAAGCATTTGGAAATTTAATGTGCTACCCATTCCCGAACCAACCCCCTCTAGCCACGTCCCTGGATAGAGGCAGATATTGAAGAAAAAAAGAATCGACATTTTCATGAATGCTGCTTCGTGCATTCTATCGTTGTATTAGATAAAGGATTAATCAAAATGAGTCACGACCAATGATAATATAATCGTAACGTAATTTGATAATTAAAGTATGAAATAATGTTTTAGCACAAGCTCTTAATATTTCGACACGTGTACAGATGTTCGTCGATGAAAATTTATTCGAAGTTCCATTTAATATTTTGTGCCGCTCCAAAATACCAGATTTTTTAAATAAATGGGATTGTCATTATTGAAATCTGAATAGAATTAACCTTTGAACCCTTGTGCATATATTTTTGCGGGGCAGACAATTCTGAGGTCGTACTGCATATAACGAACGACCAATAATTAGAGAGGGTCATATTGTCAGTACTAATTTAACCCTTTACCCAACGTAACGGCTAAAAACCGACCAGCGCTCTTCTCAAAAATCGCCAATTAATTTTCAAAATATTTTCATTTTTTGTCTCAAAACCATAGGTTATGACCTCTCGTTGGAACGAGCTCGTCGAGCTCGTTCCAACGAGGGGTCATAACCTATGTTTTTGAGACAAAAAATGAAAAAAATTAGTTATTCAAGAATTTTTTTTGCAAGTGTCGTCTGCTTTTCATGTTAGGTAACGGGTTAACACTTCTCAACCCTGATCGTACCTTCCATGACAGTGCCATGACATCAATATGAGGTGCCCATAATCGTTATTTGGGGTAGCTCAATTCATATTCTCACTGTGTTGCCTTGGGGCGGCACGTTGAAAATACTAATTGGTCTGCCATACACATTCACTAAGCACCCATCCACTTTATATCTACAGGTCTTATGACAATCCTGGTCCGGAGTTGCGGGCTTTTGAGGGGCTAATCCAACAGTTCCACAGAATTTCACCTGTTACTTTAGGTTTGGAGTCAATCCAACAATCACTCAACGTGCCTACAAATACAAAATCGATTTGCTTGATCTGTGTTCCCAATATAAAATGCGATAATCCATTGAAGAGCTCAGTGTTATAAGAGTTAGCTCTCAACGTGGAAAACCATTTCAGTGGATTTACTACTTACTGATGAACTTACTTCCTTTCTGTACGTATGCGTACCAGGTTGATTACAGTACAGGAGAGGATGGGTGGGGGTATTACATCATGAAACAGCCAAGAAGTGGCCTCCCAAGGTGGATTAACATTTTAAACCCTGTATGCCAATCGCCCTCACTTTATGCATGTTTTTGTTTTAAGTTTTGTTTTCTCTGTATACCGCAAACTAAGACCTCTATTCTGGTCCCTTCTCTCTAATTTCTATTACAGTCCCCTATAAGGATTCTCTCGGTCGCTGATTTGTCGCGGTTTTTAGGCGAGAAGGCATTGATTGGCCCTGTGCTCCTAAATTCCGTCCGTATCCCCACGCCTCTTCTCTCATCTCAACACTCTGAGACAAACTGCTCGATGACATTCCGTACCCCATTCTTCCCCATCTCTCAGATAAGCATACTAACCTTTTCCTTTGTGTCACCCACTAACCACATGTCCTTTATTCTCCCATCCCACTTTCCCACCATACTCCCTGTGAATCTAATCCTGTTAGACTGGTATTTTGGACAGTCTGGTAGATAGTGTCTCAGGGTCTCCACTAGGTCTAAATTACACATTATTGCACTCCCTTCCAGTGTCTTTCCCAGTTGTTCTCCCAAGCTGCACATTACAGTCTAAAATCAGTTGGGTTAAAAATAAACCCAAATCAACTGGGCTGAGTGAATATGAACCCGATGGGTTAATAATACTCACCCCGGATGATTTGGATTGATTTTGTAACCGAACTGAGTTTACCAATTTTATTCGCTAAGGTTTATTAAGAAGACTAAAAGCGTTAGCCGTTGGTTACATTCACTTAGGTTTATTCAGAAGACTAAGTGCGTTACCGATGGTTACCTTGTCATGTTACTAGTATTCGTGACCAACATGGCACCGTATATATGAGTATAGGTGAGTGTGTGGTAGTTGTTGTGTTTTCCAGGCGAACAGGAACCCATTTGTCGCTTTCCATCAACAATACTATTCAGGACGACCCTTTGCCACTCTTTGAAATAGCTTCACAAACTGATTATCCATCCTTGCAGACTTTGTGCAAATTCTCAAGGTGTTAAAAGTGTAAGCTTTTTCCAACTCTGCATCTTTGAGCTTTGAAGTTGGCTCAGTGTGTCCGATAGGGATAGGCATGTAGGACGTTAGTGGGTAGGGTAGGATGGGGCTGTATGTTAAGGGTGAGGGACTGTAAGCAGATTTGGCCGTAATTTTTTACGCTTTGCGTTAAAGGAACGTTTAATGACTTTTCGGGACTTCTTCTCAATACATTTTTTTTGTTTGGGATGATCGATTGCCAACACTGTTGGCATCTTGTGATCACTGCTGACTTCTGACTCTGTTCAAATCATCATTAATGCCCAAACCGACGCAAGTTAGCATGTTTAGCTTTTTGTCCACCCAGGATCACGTATTGGTTCTTCAAGGTTCTCCATTGGTTGCGCCTAGTAAAACATCAAGGAAGACAACATCAGCCGAGATCTGCGTTATATCAGCCAAGTTTGAAGTCACGTGTGCATACCTTAATAATGGACAACTCTGTGGTAGAAAATCCTATCTAATAAATGACCTCTAGAATAAAATGATAGCATTTGCAATTCCGTTTTTAACCCTTTTTCTAACATGAAAAGCAGACGACACTTGCAAAAAAAATTCTTGAATAACTATTTTTTTTCATTTTTTGTCGAGCTCGTTCCAATGAGGGGTCATAACCTATGTTTTTGAGACAAAAAAAATGAAAAATAATTAAAATTAATAGGAGATTTTTGAGAATAGCGCTGGACGGTTTTGGCCGTTACGTTGGGTATAGAGTTAAAGGCTTACCATGCGAAATCGTCGAATTAGATGTCAGCGCTTGATTCAAAATCGCTCAGAGTGTACATGCAAAGTCGAATGTACTGTAACGATCTCATGCCCGTATCATTTGGAGTAAATAAGGTCATGTATAGGCTGCCACGGGACACTTTAAAGCTTCATAAGGCCAGCAGTGTAGAATGTGAGTTTAAAATTATCAACACTGATATAATTATCTTAGCACTTGAAGAAAACTGGGAATTGGAATCCCAATGGCAATACACCCTTTCAACATGAAATCCCGCTTTTCCGAGCTAGGATCGTGATACGACCCGAACTCACAGAGTAGACAGTTACTCAGTGAATGTGTGTGGTAGACTAATCAATATTTTCAACGTGCAGGAACAAGGCTGCATGTTGATGAATATTGATCGATCTGCCACCAAGTAATGAATGTAGACTCAACCAGTTTATGGTTCTGAACTGGCATGGAATATACCACCAGGGTCCAAAGGATTAAGACACCTGTCAATAGATTCAGGAAATCGTTTAAAGCTGGCAAAATATCACTTAATTATGTTGTTTTAAGCTCACTTGACAGAGTTTAACAATGTTTAAGCCTCTCTCTTAGACAATAGAAGAGTGTTTATAAAGCTGTCCAAACTATCAGTCAGAAAAGATTAACAGCCAACAATACAAACATTTTGATGGGCCGGAAGTAAAAAAAAACATGGACGTTGTGTTAATCTGCAATATACTCCAAGATTATTTTTCGAAACACCAGAGATAGACTTGCCAAGAAGAATTGAATGTTAAAAAACGTGCAAACGACGTTTTGGGAAGAATATGAAATTACTCACAAGACGTTTTAACAGTTTGAACCTGCGCGGCCGCTTTTCTGTTCAGGAACATGATACTCATAACGCCATTAAATAGGATGTCTATTCAGTAAATGTGTGTGATAGACGAATCAATATTTTCGACGTGCAGCCCCGAGGCTGAAAATATTGATTGGTCTACCCCAAATAATGAATATGGACTCTTATAATTGCTGCCACTGAACTGGCATGGAAGATACCACTAGAGTTCAAATGGGTAAACTGTCTCCAGCTGTCCAGTTCATATCGGACAGCTCAAGGTTTAAAAATATGAGTATTCATGACATTTAATGTAGTTGCATCTGTGGGAAAACTAATCCAACAATCAACTGACTTTACACTTCGAATTATCACCTTCAGCTGATTTTATGGACCTTTTTGATATATGTTTGCAGGAACCTACGCATTTTTTGCACTGAACCATTAAACCATTGGAACCCACCTCTCTGCATAGTATGGCTGCCATGGTCAAGATCACAAACACGTTCCGTCGTCACTGTGTTGCTGGTTTTGTGTGGCTGACGGCATATACAGGTAAAACATTACGGTACAATTTCATTAGTGTCTTTAGTAAGTTTGATGCCTAAAATCTCTGTCTGACTGGATTTGCTGTCAACCCCTTTTGGTAACAAACTCTCTGCAATTGGAACATAATGGTATATTTTAGAGAAGAAATAAAAAGACATAGGAAGGATTTTATACGATATATGTATTATACTTAACAAACCATCGTATTCAAATGTATTATTTTCTCTTACTGTTGTTTTTTTTCGATACAAAAACACAGTACGGCGGCGACATGACAGCCATTGTCCAAACAGTCAATAACGATAATGTTAAAATATCCGTGTATATTCCGGGGTGTATAAAAATTTACACGGCTTTGAAAACTGATACACCCTGACGCGCAGATAAGTCGATCCTGTGTAAAGATTCATACTCATTTGGTCGCGGGCGGAAATGGAATTTGAAAAAGTTGTCACTTGATGGACAAGGGTGCCACATTTTGGTAGATATCGACTGAACCTACTCGTCAAAAAAGTGTCAAGCAAAAAAAAAAAATTCTGAAAAACATAACATCGTTTCAGAGATCTAAACTCATGAAACACATTTTTTAAAAAGTAAGAAAAATTGAAATCTGTGCCTATTTCAATCATATATTTGATTATATATACAGTACGTGGAGAGTGTATTATCATTAAATCACCCGCAGAGTGGATATTCCACCCGAGCAATAATTGCAAATTTATTGCAAAGCATAACCATCACAAGCAAAGTTCCAGCCAATGGACCTCCGGGTTAAACCCGGAGGTCCATTGACTGGAACATTGCTTGTGTTTTATGTACATATGTACAGAATTTGAAAGTGATACTTTGGGTGATAACTCCACTCCACGGGTGATTTAGTTACAATCCACTCTCCACGTACTGTAGATATTTCTGATAACAGATGGCATATAATATTCACTGCAACATTTTAGAACTCGGGAATCATTCAATTGTCATTTTTGGGTGAAACCATTCAATTTAGAGTATACATGAGAGAAAATTTAGATTTCGCACCCACATAGAGAACATATACAATAAATTGTTTACTTCTAAAAATTGGCAGCAGAGTTACTCCAAAGAAACAATTCTTATCCCAATTGTTCTTTGGAGTAAGAATGGGGAAATGTCCTGCATCAATGTTGCTGTCCCATATCAATGAATAATGGGATTAACATACTGATATTTTTGTAGATGACTTTTGGTTCAACACTTTTCAGTCGTGGATTAACCATCTCATCAACCTTGCATCTTATCAGAGCAATAGATATTAGGTATTTGTATTATTCATGTAGCTTCGAAAACATATCCTGTCTGTAACTTAAACATCACAAGCGTGTCTTCTAAATTTTCGTATATTATATTTCTTTTTTCAAAGAAGCGAGAACTGTAACATAAAATCGTTACTCATGATATACCAGTATTCATTTTTTCAGGAATGCTATCCAACCGGTGAAGACTTTGTAGTAAAACTCTACAAAAGAAAGATAAATTACCTTTCTAAGGTGACTTGACTATCAAAGATCGACGATGCTTTCAGAGCTTTGGTTTAGAATCAAGTGAAGTTGTTCTGGTTACAGATGGCGTCTTGGTATCATGGATACACTTGATACTTAATCCGGAGTAGGAATCGAAGCTGGAACTGACGATATGGATACAGGTCTTTGTACCACAATTTCAATACCTGTATTGGAGGTGTATCGAAATGCCGTACAGCACTTCGAAAAATGAGAGAAACTTTGGTGTCAAACTTCTTAACATTTTTTTTAGACTTCCATGTACGCAGTTATTAAAAAGACGCCCAGCAGGACCCTCCCTTTCTTATTTCCTTTTTGTATGCCCGTCAAAAACGGGGCGTATCATGTTATTGATCCATCGGTTCGTACGTCCACCCGTCCGTCAATCTGCCTGTAAACACCTTGGTTTTCGTGCATTAAGTTAAGTATGATTTGATCTTGAGTTTTCAAATTGGGATTGTAGCATTCCCATATGGGAATACAGGTTGGTATTGAATTTCTGCTTCGTCCGCTAATTTTAACCATAGTCACGGCACTTTGTACAAAATCGCTGTTGGATTCCGTCGAATAACTTCAGTATGATTTGACCTAGACTTTTTTTAGTTTGGTTAGCAGCATTAACATTTGAGAATACAGGCTGTCATTGAATTTCAGCTGCGCCTGTCCAATTTGGCCAGAGTTACCTCCCTTTGTTTGTACAAAATTGGGCAGTTTGTTGGTGTTTGTGCAATAGGTTCAGTATGATGTAAATTTGGTTCGTTGCACTAACATATAAAATTACAGGCTGGTAATAAATTTCAGCTCTGCCCGCCCATTTTCGCCAGAGCTACGACCGTTTTGTATACAAATTGGGCCGTTCGTTTGTTTCCGTGCAATAACGCATGATATATCTACATTTTTCGAACTTGGTTTGTGGCGTCAGCACATGGAGTGGAAGTTGATATCGACTTTCAGCTCCGCCCATCAACTTTAACCGAAGTTATGGCCCTTTGTTTGTACAAAATTGGGCCCTTTCTTGATTGCCGTGAAATAACGTTAGAATAATTTGACCTAGAGTTTTCAAATTTAATTTGTAACATAAACAGGTGGGCATACACATTGATAATTGATATTGATTTTCAGTTCCTCCCACTCATTTTCACCAGAATTACGGTCCTTTGCCAGTGTTTTCAAACCGCGGCATAGCTCTTGTTGTGTACAGTTGATCTTGTGCTCTTTAGGGGTTACCAGTAATCAATGCAACGGTCTGCATTTTAGTTTTTGTATGACTGAATACGAGATAGTTTTTCCATATGCGAGAAAATATTTTTATGTATTATACACCTACCATAGATACGGCCATGATTTCGGTTATCAAGTCTCTCCTGCAGTATCAGATGAAGTATGGTAGGGCAATACGCGCGCAGTGTGATACTACAAACGTCGAACATAAGACTGGTTGGTAATTGTATCCGCTACTTCCACTTCGCTGAACAAAATCCACGAAACATCAATTAACGATGATTTGTTTTACATCTTGATCGTTTTACGAATGCATCAATTCATTTATTAACGGATTCCGTTGAAACTGCATTAGATATGTGCTTGGTACACCGAAATGACGAGGCAGATCGAGTCCAACATGTCCGGAATGGGGATAACGAACACGCTGTGTCAACAACTACAGCAAAATGTGTATCGCCCGCTTTCGTCTAATTTGACAGCTTCCGAAATCGACACGCTAATTTTACTATTTAATTATTACTTGGAGGCAGTTACATAATAAAAATATTCTCAGTATAATATCTCGTTGAGAACCTTCGCCAAGCAGTATTACACAAGCCGGCGTGGCTGCCTCGTGTGGTATTGCATGGTTAAAGGTCCTCAGTTCGATTTCCTTCCCCCGTTGGGGACCTTCAACCAGGCAACTCTGCTTAGTTAACGACCTCCAACTCGATGCGATATAGAACACCAGAAAACCTCTCTGCCCCGATGTCATATGTCTGTTGTGCGACCAGTGATTTCCTCGTATGATTTGCCTCTTCTACAGTACCTGGAGAGTAGATTGTTACTAAATCGCCCGGCGAGTGGAGTTATCACCCAAAGTATCACTTTCAAATTATGTACATTTGGACAAAAACACAAGCAATGTTTCAGCTAATGGACCTCCGGGTATAACACGAAGGTCCATTGGCTAGAACTTTGCTTGTGCTTGTTATGCTTTGCAACAAATTTACAATTATTGCTTGGGTGGAATCTCCACTCCGCAAGTGATTTAGTGATAATACACTCTCCATGTACTGTATGCCACATCAAATCGAGAAAAATGTGTTTTTGGCCCCATATCTAACAATGTTCCCCACCTGTCACGATAGACGGGGCCACGATGACACATAACTATGATCCATGCTTCATTTAACCCTTTACCTAACGAATCGCCCGCATCCGCCCGCGTAATATGCAAATAGAGCTGTTGAAAAAAATATTTTTTTTCAAAATATTTCAGCAAAACCATATCATGTGTGAGCTCTTTCCAATGAGAGGTCACATGATATGGTTTTGTTGATTTTTTTTTTTAAATTTAAAAAAAAATGATATTTAAATTAATAAATAATTTTGATATCGTCTGCGTTGGGTGAAGGGTTAAATATGATTTGATGCGTAATATACAAAAGTTCACTGCACATTAATTTTACCGTCATAGATGCTACAATCTGCTTTCAACATGTCCGAACATTCACTTTATTCGAGCTTGTCTTTTATACAACCCAAGAGCTACTAAGCAAGCATCATTACATATGTATATGGCACTAATCAATTCTGAAGCATTTATCATGTTTATATGGCGCAAAGCATTTTAGAAGCATAAAGCTATGTTAAAGTGCTACGCATTTATATTGCACAAAGGATGTTGGAAGCACTAAGCAATTCTAAGCGTTTATATGGAACAACACATTTTGTTGAAGCACAAAGCCTTTATATGACACGAAGCATATTGAAAGCAATGGCTAGCAACTAGAGGGTGATGCGTTGAAATGACCAATCCCAACAAGTCTATACATGTGCGAAATCATGGCTTCTCGATCTCAATGGCCGCGGAGATGGGTCTACCAAGCTCATCACAAATACACATGAAGAGTCACACTGAAGACTGAACATGTTTTTCATCTGATTACCAACAACATCAAGTCTGCTCTGCAGAAAAAATGACTATCCCCAAAGCTGACAACATAACAAGCATGCAATTTCCACAAAATCTTATGCAACATCACACTCACCATGTCCACATAGTTCACCCAATTAATTGCACAGTCCAGTAAACACACTGTGAAGGTTGTTCTCTCACCACAATACTGCACTGGTCAACACGCACATATAATGAGCTATGGTATAAACATTAACTCATTTTCCACACAGTAATCTAATCTGTGACACTACCGGACCGACACTATTTTGGTCCGGTTGGAAATGTCTGGTATTTGGAGCCAGAAACATACACTTGTCTCGATTTTTTGTGGCATAGAAGAGGCAAATTATACGAGGGAATCAATGGTCGCATCAAAAGAGTGAATAATCTGGATATCCCCCTCCTTCTCTTTTCAAATAAGATTACTTAACGGGATCCGAAAAGAGAAATGCAGATGCCTGTATTTGAGGAGCGAGGAACCTTTCTGATCCTCTTGGGGTAGTAGTTTTATGATTCTCTCTCCCTTTCTTTCTCTCTCTCTCTCCCTCTCTCTCTCAACTATTTGTGTAAAAAGGTGACAGGGCGATATATGCTTTCTTTCCCGTCTGTAGTAACTGAGGATTTTGTTCAGAAGATCCTATGCTCAATGGGTACTATGCAATTTATTTTTTCAGTTTTAGCACAGTTATGTGTTCACCCAAATGCAAATTGGTACCCAGCAAGAAACAGATGTTATTGGCTTCTCGGACGTAATACAACAGCTATCGGCGAAATGTTATGTCAGGAACATGGTGGACATCTTGCAACCATCTATGATATAGACACAACGAACTGGCTACACGCAAACGTGTACGTATGGTATTACACCCACGTGATCTATATTTAAGTAAAATGCTAAGTTCATTATGTTCGCTTCGTTGGTTAGATAAAATTATGTAGGTTATTGTAGCTTTCATGTTTAGCCTGCATCCATATAATAGCCCTTTATTTAAGTAACATGTTAAGTTCATTAATCACTTCATTGTTTAGATAAAAATAGGTAGGTTATTTTCGCTCCATATTTAGGCTGTATCCCTATAATAGCCCTTTAAGTAGAATGTTTAGAAAAATGAACAAGCGCATATTTAGTACTAGTTTTGTTATAAAAATTTAGTTAAATGTTCTTCATTAAACATAAGTGGAAGCCCAAAGAGAATTTGAAACAGCATTTTTATAACTTCAGAACTCCCAAATAACATGTTTCCATTTTTGAATTCAAAGATCGGTCGATTATAACGCAGATTTAATTCTCGTACTATACGCGTTAATGCTCAAGAAGACTGCAGGCACTTCGATCCCTAAGTTCCTATATGTTATATGTGCCAGTAAGAACATAGAACACATTAGAACTCCGGGGATGACTTGTAATTCATTGTATTTGACATGCTTACAGTGGTGGCCCTTCACTTTCTTCGAAACATGTTTTGTCCATTTTAACATGCCCGCATGATAGAATGTGATTAGCGTATACGACAGAACACAACGAGAGTGGTGGAGTGGGAATGGAATAAACGACCCGAGTTTCAGTTTTTCTGGTATTTCACGAGCTCCAAGGGCCAACAAGGGTCGTCGATTCATGTCATACATACTCTATCCTAGTTGTGTTATGTGTCTATTCCACGATTAAACTTGAATTAAGTGAACGAAACTGATATTTTCAAAAAATAATTCACCTTCCGCTCTGTGTTTGTTTTCTTGCTTGAAATATTGTCATAACCACACTCAGATGCGTCTATCCAGATGCGTCCTTACATGAGGTTCTTACACATAATCCAGTTTCCTTGCGTGGGGTATCAACAACATTTCCCAATGTGTGTATTGTATCGGGTGACGGTAAATACCCACACCTCTTATTCACAAAAAACTCTTAAAAATAACACGAAGAGTGAGTATATTTGATTCGAAAACCTGAACTAGGTATCTTCGTAAGTTATTAATTTATAGTGGACTCAACGTCCCAATTCGCGATTATTATTTTGATATTCAAACATGTATGCCTCACCACGTGCAACTTGTAAACATACTAAAATAATACTACACGTGACCTCAGCATAGATGTCAATAAATAATAAAATGGCGTTTATGATGAGAAAAAAAATTCTGAAAAAGTGTATTCATATGAATGCCGGCTGTTGCCAACTCACCCATTCTAACCTACTAGCTTTGTTTTCGGTTATTGGATATAATTTCAGCCATAGTTGATTTTGATATAACTAGCCTTCGTTTACATAATTCAGCGAAATGCGGTAAACTAATTGATTATATGCCGATTACTTTGCCCCTAGTTCCATATTTACAAATTCGTACTGAACACATGTTCCATACTGATTTCTGCTAACGGACTGTGTATCCACTTGATGTCATGGATTCACCAAACGAACTAAACTCCGCCCATTTTCGCAAACGGCCAATCAAAACGTCTCATTCTGACCCAGATCAATTCTAAAAACACCTGTGACGGCCAACAAAGTGAACGTCAATTGGAAAAATAACAAAGAGT
Organism: Pictodentalium vernedei; assembly: GCA_031216915.1. Lineage (NCBI taxonomy): Eukaryota > Metazoa > Mollusca > Scaphopoda > Dentaliida > Dentaliidae > Pictodentalium > Pictodentalium vernedei. The sequence continues at coordinate 459,596,438 of CM062294.1, read as the reverse complement.
TATAAAGTTTGAAACTTTCTGTGTGTGATGTTTGAATTTTTAAATTAATGAATTCCATGTCATAGAGATGTGCAATAACACAGAACGCCACGATGTGTGAATGCGTTCGTTAATACAGCACTCATGGCATCGTGGAAGGATAAAAGTTGAGACTGTGCGCTGGCATTCGTACCGTATTGACGAACACATCCACACATCGCGCCGTTCTGTGTATTTCAGGAATCACTGAAACCCACTTTTATCAATTTAGTTACAGCCGTAAATTCATTCAGGTTCTGAATCTTTATTTTGATGTACAGTGTGCCCACAGTATTTAGGATCATGAATTTTTGCCCATACTAATGTTGCGAAGTTGTGCTCCAGAAGGGTTAATACGGAAATAAAACCGTACGATGAAAACAGGGGGTTACATATAGAATATACCAATAGTAGCCTGGTGTGCCAAATGTTCACCACGAGTTCTGAAGCCTTTGGCGCGCGGTTCACGAGTGGTGAACATTTGGTACACCAAGCTGCTTTGGATATATTTTATTTATACCATGATCGTCAGATTATTAAGAGTCGCTATTATTTTTTTCGATTTTACTGAAAGCAGACGTACATTCGAGCGAATCTGTTTTTGTTTGCATGAGCATCGGTGGCCGGTACTTCCGCTGTCAATTTTATCCCCGAAACGAAATGGAAAAAAGAAACAGAGGCTTTTCCGTTTTAATAACATAATAACATACTATTTCGAGTTATGGATGATTTATTAACATGAGACAATGCATGTTTGTTAATATTTGGCATCTTATGAGGTAAACCCATTTATAAACGTAATAAATAATTGCCACTTTCATTTCACTCTTCGCGAGGCGGCGTGCGATAAATTTAGATAAGTTTGCATTCAAGTCGACGTCACCAAAGGTCAACTTGGATGTAATTATATTGTAGGTGCAAAATTTAACTACTGAAATCCTATTGCTAGCGTGTTCACCACGGTTGGTGTGTAAAGCTAAAATTTATATCACAGGCTTTTTATATATAATAGAAAAGGTGTTCATGGTATAAAGAGGTATTAATAATTTAGTGGAGATTTTTATGACAATAGCCAAGTGGGTGATAAACTGCTTACTAACACTAAGTGACTTAAGTATTATCGAATTCCTATTTGGCAGAAGGAATAAGTTGTGTAACAGCGAAAATTACTGTTGAAATTATTTATCAGTATTCTCTCCATGGAATATGTTTATCACTGATGTGTGAACTGAAGTGCCGAGAGGTCGGAATATATTGTACTTGCCTATGCATGTATTTTAAGTTCAGCGATAAAAATTCATCCAACGGTCAATGGGAGATAAGTATTGAGGAACAGCAGATACATCCCTGATGCATTCACTCATATTTAACGAGACGAACATGTTTAGTGTCCACCACACCGAACAAACAAAAAGTGTGGGTAGCATAGAACGACTGTTTTGGGGTAAATCTAAACGAAACTCAGTAAATTGTAAGGCAATACTAAGTTAATCAAGATTAACAGTAGCCTGTTTGTTATGGAAAATAGTTTACTAGCAATACTGGAGGCTTGGATGCTCGGAACAATGTACATTATGAAGGAATGTAGATGAATTATGCAGGTCAGTGGAAACTTGGTGGAGTTTCTACTGATATATATATACTGCTGTATGGCTTGTGTCGAGGCATTTCTGAACTCAATCCTTAAAGTCATAATCTGGCTAGCTGCTTGTTAACCCTTTGAACCCTAGCGGCCGCTTTTCCGGCCAGGAACATGATACGTCATAACGCCACTAAATAGGATAGCTGTTCAGTAAATGTGTGTGGAAGACCAATCAATATTTTCAACGTGCAGCCCTGAGGCTGCACGTTGAAAATATTTATAGGTCTACCCCAAATATTGAATATGGACTCTTCTAATTACTGCCAGTGAACTGGCATGGCAGATACCACTAGCGTTCAAAGGGTTAAGAATAGCTTGGTATTATTTCGTCTTTTAATCCTAATACAGTGAGACTTGCAGCAGGGTTGGGCGAGTATATAAATTATAGAGTCTAGTGTTGGTATACTCCAGTTCAATACTGCATTCCGAATTTCCAGTGCAAAGTATTCTGCACAAGTTGCTGAGGTCTGCGCTGTACCGATAGACTGAAATAAAATAACTGGTGAACAGTTGATTGTCCTCAAAAGGTTTTATTTGATACTCGAGACCACTCCATACGTTAGCATGGAGCCTATCTGCTTGAAAATAACGTGGGTAGAATTGCTGACTGGTTTTTCGAAACATGTAGACAATTTAAAACTCTCTTTGTGTATCTTCCTTAAAATGAAAAAAGTCATATAGAATATACAAATTAAGAAGCATACGAGAAGCATGAAAGGAATTCTAGTACTTTTTAAAGAACCACATAGTTCCTACAGGCCACAAACAGAAAACTTTTATAATCCAAAAACAGAAAAAGTTGACATTACAACTAACAGTTTGTCAAACCAACTCTGAAGCTCTTGTATGCGCATGCTCGATCAGTGAAAAGCAATACATGAATATATTGAGTTGTTGTGAATACTACTCACGAAGAGAAGAAGAAAATTTTCAACTCGGAACTGTTTATAAGTATTGTTTTTAATATTAGTTTTATTTCAGGGAAGTTTTTTATATATTTAGTTTTGCAAGTGTGTTTGGGAGGACCGTAGGGTGTAATAAGGAGGTTTAGGTGATAGGTTTTTCCGGTTTTGTTCGTTGTTTGCCTTAGTTGCCTTTTTTCGTGTGTGTTTGTTGCCCTGGTGTTTTTGTCGTTTTTGGTCATTGGATTCTGTATAATATTTGTAATCATGAATGGTAAGTGCACGACGGGTGTTCAGACGGAGGTAAGTATGGGTGTTAAGGGAGGTCTGAGGGAGGTGAGTCGAGGGGTGCAGGTGGTGGAGAGTGAGGATACGGAGGCGTGCAGACAGTGTAATATGAGGTATGGTGGTGGTCGGCCAATGGAGAGTAGTGGGGCATGTGCGAATTGCAGGGATATTTTACAGTTGTTAGAGAAGTGTGTTGGATTCGAGCGGGAGATTGCAGAGCTGAGAGGGAGGTTGGGGAGGGCCGGTGTATCTGGAGTTACCCCGTTGAAGGTTACCTACGATGGTGAGGTTGAAGGTGGGTGGAAGGTCGTTGTGGACTCAAGGAGGAAACTGGGAAGCAGGAAACGTGGGGGAATAATGCTTGATGTGGGGGTGTAAATGAGGAGGGGGGGGGGGGTCTAGTAGGGAATTTCTGAAGGTGGCGTCAGGTCAGGGCTGCGTCGAGTCCGGAAGCCAGAGTCGGCGTAAGGCTGCCAGGGCTGCTAGGCGGTGTTTAGAAAACAGGTTTAGTGTTTTAGACTCAAATACCACTGGGGACGAGAGTGAGGGGGAAAGTGTGGGGGTGAGATGGTTGGTGATGATGATAGGCCAGAAGGGGTAAGGAGGGCGGTCAAGAGAAAGAGGGGGCCAGGAGTTTGCAAAACGAGAGGAGATGCAGACGATATAGGAACTGGGGCCAGAAGAAGAAAATTAGTTGTAGCGGGGAGTAGCATTGTACGTGGGATTGACAATGTAGTTTGTGGTCCTGATAGTTCCAATCGAACAGTCTTGTGCTTTCCGGGGGCGAAGGTGGAGGATCTCAGGGATCGGGTAGATGGCATTGTGGCAGGGTCAGGACCGGAACCGGTAGTGGTGGTCCATGTGGGGACCAACAATATCAGGGAGAGAAGGTCAGTAAGTTTGGTGGAGTCGTATAGAGGCTTAGTCGGCAAACTGCTAAGTTGGAATGCAAGGGTAGTCGTATCCGGGGTCCTTCCTGTCCTTGGAGGTGGGGACGAACGGAACTCAAGGATTCTGGCCCTAAATGAAGAGTTGGAGGACTACTGTGTTGATCTGGGAATACCCTTTATCGACCATTGGGACACGTTTTGGGGTAATGGGAGCATGTACGGGCGTGACGGGCTGCATCTTAGCAGGGTGGGGAAACGGGTATTGAGGGATAAAATTCTACGGGTAGCAGAGCCTTTTTTGAAGAGGAGCGGGGTGGGAGGTCAGAGGCTAGTATAACTAGAGTGGACATAGGCGGGGTAATCAAGAGTGAGGGGGACAGAATAAGTTTACCAGGACTAGCGCCAGAAAACAATGGGCCCCAGTAGGCGGAAGCCAATGAACCTCGGTACCCTGAAAGTGGGTTATTGCATCATCCAGGGTCTCCACCGGAAAGTAAGTGAAATTGCTACATTGATCGAGGCAGAGGAGTTTGATGTCATGGGCTTAAGCGAGACGTGAGTAAGACACGAGGAACGGGTAGACCAAGTAAGCGGATGTGTGTGGATAGGTGTAGGGCGAACGGAGGGGCAGAAAAGGGAGGAGGGGTAGGCATGTACATTAAAGAGGATTTAAAACCGTCGCTGATCACAGATCTGGAAGATATCATCACCTCGGCTGAGGTGTCAAAAGAAATTGGATGGGTAAAGATCAGTCTGAGAAACAAAAGTATTGTACAGAGTGAACTTAGCCTGGGAAACATTACAACAAAACGTGTGCCTATGGAGAAGGGTTTTTTGGGAGAAATCCAGAATGGCTTCAGGAAGGGAAGGAGAGTCAATGACCATCTTTTCACGCTATCCCAAATGATAGAATCCGCGAAAGCAAAAAAGAAAAAGATGTTCATGGGCTTTTTGGATGTTAAAAAGGCATATGATAGAGTATGGAGGGAGGGTATGTGGCGCAAGCTGGAGGCTCTGGGCTTGGGGGCGAGTTTGTTGGGATTATGAAAGCATTATATAAAGATGTACAGAGTGAACTTAGCCTGGGAAACATTACAACAAAACGTGTGCCTATGGAGATAGGCCTAAAACAGGGGTGTATCCTTTCGCCAATTCTTTTTGCTTTGTACATCAAAGGTTTAGGAGATGAACTTCTGCATAGCGACGAGGGGGTTGCAGTTGGTGACTTGAAGATCCCAGGGCTATTTTTTGCAGACGATATGGTGCTAGTGTCAGAAAGCGAAGAGGGGCTAGCGAAGATGCTGGGAATTGTTGGGAAATATGGGAGCAAATGGAGACTCGAACTTAATGAAAGCAAGAGCAAAGTTATACCCGTGGGCCGCAAAGTGGACCCCACTCGAAGGTGGAGAGTGGGAGAGTTCTGCATTCCGGAAGGTAGCAGTAGACTTCTTAGTGTAGGAGAGACTAGCGATTACGAGTATTTGGGGGTAAATATAAACATCACAGGAAGAGGCATCTACCGAAACCACACAAATAAATTGATTCTGAAGGGGAAGCGAATCCTTAACCAAATGAAACTTATAGGGAGAAACAGTTTCAATAAGGTTTTCGTGGGGAAAACTATTTGGGAAATGGTGGGTCTGCCAAGTATAACATACGGTACGAAAGTTGTACCCCTAAACAACACAGCCGTAAAGAGCTTGGAAATCCTGCAGAACGATGCAGGTCGATGGATAACAGGCACGAGTAATGCCGCAGCGCTAGAAGCGATCAGGGGTGAGCTTGTGTGGATGAGGATCAAGGACAGGATAGACCTATTGAAACTCGGTTATCTTAATTATTTGGTAAATCTCCCCGATAGCCGATGGTGTAAAGTAATGTTCCTGAGAACTTTCAACTCAAATATCAAGACGGGGTGGATGGTCCAAGTGAGGGAGCTAGTAGAAAACTACTCATTGAAGATCTCGGACCTTGACGTTGGGGCAAACCAGGGCAAAAAGATCGTCAGAGAAAGGGTCATGGAGGATTGTAACCGTAATTGGCGAGAGGGAGTCAAATCAAAGAGATCTTTGGGTGGTCTGCGTGATAAAGAGAAGCCTGGTTTTGAAGAGTACCTTGATGGCACCTTTGGGGGGTCATTGTTATTCAAGCTGAGGTCGCGGTCCCTGGGGCTGAGGGGAAAAATTGGGAAAAACAGTGAAAAGGAGTGCCAGATGTGTAACTTGGGCGTGGTGGAGACCCTGGAACACTTTCTTCTAGAATGCCCAAAGTATCAGTCTAAAAGAATGAGATTCACTGGGAGTAGAATGGGGAAGTGGGGTGGGAGAATGAAGGACATGTGGTTAGGGGGAGACTCAAAGGAGAGGGTTGATATGCTAATCGGTGAGATTGGGAAGAATGGGGCAAGGAATGTCATCAAGCAGTTCGTCTCCGAGTGTTGGGAGGAGAGGAGAAGCGTGGGAATAGGGAGGCAGTTGGGAGTTCAGGGGTAACCATGGCCTTCTCGTCCGAGAACCGCGACAAAACAGCGGCTGGCCAAAGTGTTATTATATAGATCTAAAATTCAGTGTGTTGAGACTGATTCAGATAGAATATTTTATTCTCCACACTTTGGGTTTTGACTAGATTTTAGATGTATAGATGATTGCAATCTACATGGTACGGGTACAGCAATAACTGATAGTATATCTTGGCGGATAACAAAGAAACCTCAAATAACAACATTTTTTTTTATAATTAAAGAATTTTAGTTAAATATAGAAACTGGAAGATTAGAAAGCATTATTTGTTAAAGAATAACATTCTGCAATATTCTCGGGGATGACAGGGTGTTGAAAGACGACACTTGCTCTTGGCATACGTGAGCTGTCACTATAAAATTGACAGTGTTATAGTGTATTTGAAAATGTGTCCAACAATCGACTACAATAAGATATCCGAAACGACCCATGGATAAAAGATGCGGAAATTTATATTCGCCACGGTAGTGATAAATAGAGGATATCTACATTGTTTTAAAGAACATACTGTCTTCGTGTGCGCAAGCGCTCGCAAAAAATACTTACAGTATGCCCACAGTATTTAGGATGATGAAGTCTTTCGCATACTAATGTTGCGATGTTGTGCTCCAGAAAGGTTAAGACAGGCAGAAATAAAACCGTACGAAAGAAAAAAACAGTGGGTTACCTATAGAATATACCAACAGTAGCTTGGTGTGCTAAATGTTTACCACGAGTAGTGAACAATTGGTACACCAAGCTACTTTGGGTATATTTTATTTATACCATGATCGTCAGATTATTAAGAGTCGCTATTATTTTTTCTCGATTTTACTGAGCACCATACGTACAAACCTGTTTTTGTTTACACGAGCATCTGGGGGCGGTACTTCTGCTGTCAATTTTATCGCCGAAATGAAATAAAATAAGAAACTGAGCCTTTTTTCGTTTTAATAACATCATAACATACTATTTCGAGTTATGCATGCTTTAGTAACATGAGACAATGCATGTTTGTTATTTTGTGGCATGTTATGAGGTAAACCAATTTAAAAACGTAATAAATAATTGCCACTTCCATTTCACTCTTCGCGAGGCGACGTGCGATAAATTTAGACAAGTTTGCATTCAGGTCGACGTCACCAAAGGTCAACGTGGATGTAGTTCTACTGTAGGTGTAAATTTTTACTATTGAAATCCCATTGCTGGCGTGTTCATCACGGGTGGTGTGTAAAGCTAAAATTTATGTCATAGGCTTTTCATATATAGTAGAATAGGTAATCATGGTATAAATAGAGGATATCTACGCTGTCTTAGAGAACATACTGTCTTCGTGTGCGCATGCGCTCGCAAAAACAATAAAACTTTTAGGTCCACACCGATGAGAAAATTCCCGACACTGACTAAACAAGAGAAGATTTTCTTATTATTTTATGCTACGAGACATTTTAGCGTGCACAATATTCATCCCAATTCGCCATCACATGTGTACGTTTCAAAACAATAACAAAGATCAGCTGATCGTTCCTCCAAGACGACGTCATGCGCCGAAGCGTGATGTCATTTAGGAAGCTGTTGAGGGATATTTCTCGATATCTATCGAGTCGATCGATATCGAGAAATATCTATTAGATAATTTGCGATAATTCACAGGCTAGCATATAAGAAAAATTGTTTTAACAGCAATTTACAGGTGAATCAACGTTATACCCTGTAGATGATCGTTCAGCATCGAAAGATATGTTATCAGAACTAGCATTACCTGGCCGTCAATCAATCAAATCAAAGTGTTTGAGTTGTATCGCAAAGATATAATTCAGTCTCTAAGGACCCGAGAGAACAAGATGGGTTGTTTTATTTTTAGGATTAATTGCGCATATGAATTGCGCGCAATTGCCATATCGAATGGCATCCAAAGCGCGGCAGGTTTGTCCTGGCTGCTCATAGCAAACGCAGGCAATGTTTCTACCAATGGACCTCCGGGTTACCCGGAGGTCCATTGGCTGAAACATTGCTTGTGCACAGGCGATATGTGCAGAATTTGATAGCCTTACTATGATCATAACGCGTGGATTAACGCACAGATGGACGTGCTATTTGCGCACATTTCATGACAGGACTTCTAGTTTTAATTGTATACAATGGAAAGGAACCAAAAATCCTAAAAAAGGATGAAACAGGTCGCCGTTGTCCGAGGCTCGCAAACAGAAAGCGACTGAATCGAAAATTTTTCCGATAACTGTAATTGTTGTTTTATCTCTTGCAAAAACCTGGTGGTGGTTCTCCGAGAACCCAGAAATTAAAAATGAGGAACCTTCTCCGGACAATCAATTATAAATATTTCATATGGCGTAATAGTGTAAATGTCAGACAGAAAACAATTAGAAATTGTTGTTTATCATAGTGCAGTCATGCCATTGCGTATGTACCATTGGGATTGGACGACATTTTAAACAGCCCGTGTAAAATTCAATTTCGGAAAGTTTTTTCAACGGGAGGGGGACAGCGGGTAGTGGAAAGGTCACCGAGCACTTGCGAGTAACTGACAAACACTTGAACCTACTTATCCGGGACAAGCACGGTTAAAATTGATTGAAAGCAAGTGTATCATCAACGTGCTGTACCCTTTGATACACGGCGCCACAGTTCTCGCAGTCAGGATTCAGTGTCTTATTATTTCCACCTAAATACACAGAACGACACACGCGTGTGAATGGGTTAGTCGATATGACAGGAGTGGAAGAATAGAACGAGATGCCACGTGTGTCGTTTTGTGTATATTAAACGCCTTCACGTTTATAAAAAAAACAATTATTAGAAGGACGCTCAGCAATTCATTTGACAACTATTCAATAACTAGAGGGCTGCCACATCCACGGGGCAGCTGATCCCCCCGAAAAAAGTGTGGTCATCATAAGATTTTCTAAGTTGAAAAGGGGCATAACTCTGGTAAAATTAATCAGGACAAATCCATTTTCGAACGTTGACCCGTATTTTGATATGTTTGCACCACATGTCAAGTTTGGTTACAATCAAACTATCTTGAGGGAAGTTACCATCCGGAAACCAAAAATCATAAGATTTTCTAAATTAAAAAGGGGCATAACTCTGGTAATATTAATCAGGATGAACCCGGATTCGAACTTGACCTGTATTTTTATATGTTTAAGCCACATATCAAGTTTGGTTACAATCAAACTATTTCAAGGGAAGTTATCATCCGGAAACGAAATGTAAACGGACGGACGGACGGACGTACGTACGGGCGGACGGACGGACGGACAAAAAAAACGCGTGACGACTATATCCCCCGAAATTTTTTTTCGGGGGGATAAAAAGAACACATTTTTTCGCCAGCAAAATTTTCGAGGAGAACCCGTGTTAGTACTTCGTCCCCTGAGTTACAATGTGTTCTAGGTGCCTACTGGTACATAGAACACATTGGAACGCGAGGGGGGGGGGGGGGGATGATGTGTAGCTATTGTAATTACGGCTTACGATTTGTAGAAAATTTCACTGAAATTTCGCTTCTATTTAAAAATAGTTCGTAAACGATTTTCGTTCCGCTCATTTGTGCGGAACAGATTTTCATTTTCAGCACGGTTTAGTTTTGCTGTAGATGGGAATTTTATAGAACAGGTGTGTAACAAAACTTAAATGTAGATATGCTACCTGTAACAGTTGTTATAACAGAGCTATCTGGGGCCTGATTCCTTTGAGATGCAAATATGTTTAGAATTCGTTGTTGCATGGTAGAAGCACCAATAGCACGTTAAAATCAACACGAAAAACACACTTCAAATGTTCTTGGGTGTGAAGGAGTTGCTGTGGCCTACCCCCCAAACACACACACAAACAGTGGTTGTGCCACTGCTATCAACATTAAATCTGCAAAGAGTATCAGCGATAATTCTATGTTTAAGCCCTATGCTTAATAGGAGTCGAGTCCTATAACTAACTTGGACTCGTCTTTGACAAGCATTTTTAAAATTGCAAATGAAAGGGGGTACTCTCACTACTCTTTTGCAATTTTTAAAATTGCAAAAGTGTAGTGAGAGTACCCATGCACTGCCATTGACAGTGCATGAGTACTCTCACAACTCTGGGATGGCTACATTCTGTGAATCTCTGCAGCAAGAGAGTATTTAATAAAAAACGAAAAACCTTAGATTACGGGATGTCGACGGTTTCGGTTTTTTAAAAAAAAACTAAAAATCTCGGTTCGGTTTCGGTTAACCTACAGCTCTAGTCTATGGCCTCTCGTTTTATCCTTCCACGTTTGCATTCGTGCCGTATCGATTAACCTACTCACACGCGTGTGTTGTTCCGTGTATGTAGTTGTACATTTGTAGAACATGAAATCAGTTGGGTTTTTTTTCTCGTCATGCTCCAATAATTTACCAATGAAAGGATCTCGTTAGAATATTACAACCAAGGTTTGCTATTGCTTTTATTACATCGATAATACCAAAACCTGACGTTGAGTCTTGGAAAGTTATTTCAGATCTTTTTTTTCAAAAACAATATCAGAGACTGGTACAATAGGTCTATGGAATATAATGCAAATCTATTCTGCTACACGAGTAAAACTGTGAATGCTTTGTCCTCTCTGGGAAATGCTTTTTCAAGAATTTATATGTTTTGGACAATGTGGTATTATAGGAGAGAATATTGTCTTTTTCAGTCAGTCTAATTGGGTTTTCAGTGAACATATTTAGTGAAAATTAGTGAAAACGTTGTTGGAATATCATACTGATGGTTACTTTTCTTTTTTGAATAATCTTTTTCCAATTATTTATGGGAAAAACTATATCGCAGTATTCCCCAAAATCATCATTCATTTTTTTTTTCACTTTTTGCCTAAAAATGAAATAGTTCATGACCATACACTGCAAACAGATTGTTTGTGTTCATTCTGATGAGGGATCAAAAGCCACGTTTTTGATGCAAGTACTGAAGATTTTTAATCTTTAAGATTTCATTTCTGTAATTGTCTTATGTGCTTAGTGTTTTCTACTACTTTATTAATAGAAGAACTCAATTGAAATAAAAAGTCTTTCATCTCATTTATTCCCCCTAATAAAGATGCCATTCGCCGCATTTCTGAACGGTACAAATTGACTGAAAAATTATGTAAATCGACCAATTCTATGGTGCAAATCTATCGAAACGATGGTGCAGATCTACCGACCCGGTGGTGAAAATCAACGGTCTGATTGTATAAATAGACCGTCGTGAAAACCTACCGTGGTGCAAATCAACAATTTCCTCATTTAAATAGGGTAACAGTTATCCAAGATTTTGAGCGTAGAGTGGGAAAATACAACTTGGATACAATATTAGCACCAGGCACTCGGCAAGCTGGATAAATTGACTTTCTGCTCATTCAGTTGTTTGGCTACATTCTACAGTAAATTGGGTGACACATCAACCCATATCAACTGGGTTGAGTCAACCCAGTTGACTTGGGCAAATTTTATCCCAATTGATTTTAGATTGTATATCCTATTTAGCAATGGGAAATGGTATGCGTTTACTGAGTGTTAACCCTTTACCCAACGAATCGCCCGCATCCGCCCGCGTGATATGCAAATTCAGCAGTTGAAAAAATATTATTTTTCAAACAATTTCAAAAAAACCATATCATGTGACCCCTCGTTGGAACGAGCTCGTTCCAACGAGGGGTCACATCATATGGTTTTGTTGAATTTTGTTGAAAAAAATTAAAAAATTATATTTAAAATAATAAATTTTGATATCATCTGCGTTGGGTAAAGGGTTAGAGTGTGGATCATACTGAATACAAATACTTACATTTGTTTGTTATTCCATTCGTAGGGGGCGCGACGGTGTCGCGGTAACCGGTTCTCGTTAGATCACCGAAGTTGAGGAACGTCGAGCGCGGTTAATAGTTGGATGGGTGACCATTTCAGCGACTGTTTCGTGCTTCAGCGTTGTGTCATTGGACAAGGCACTTGACCATGATTGCCTACATGAGGGCACGATGACGCTGTGTACTAAGGCGAACTGCACGTCGATGGTGCGCATGCCCTCAACCAATCTAACCCTGGCTGTGCCGTGGTGCAGAACTCAGAGTTACGATATTGGACAGCTAACAGCTACTCGTCGTTGTTCGGTGGTTCTCTCCTGGTACTCCGGCTTCCTCCACCCGTAAAACTGTCATCGACATGATATAAAACTGACTGTTAATGTGTCGTTAAACCCTAATAAATAAATAAATAAATAAATAAATATTCCATTCGTAAGTTGGCAACATCATTAAACGAGTTTTGAACTGTTGTTTTGATAAAATTTTATTTTGAGCGCTTCTGAGTGTATGCATCATTGGATACTCTTTTTATATGACACTCCACCAAATAACTCAATGTTTTTTATCAATGTAATTTGGGAGCTTTATTGAAAAAAAAACGCGGTATGTTCCTCGCCCTCACTCTACATTGTCCTCTTTTTCTGGTTATAGGCATCTTTTATCCTGTTTTGGACCACGTGATAATTAGAAACTTTTACTTTCCCTCAGTTTATGGAGAATGTTGCGAAATCCATTCGGTAAACAAGACATCGTCCATTAAGTGAAACAATACACCGTCAAAAACGCGTTAGCGTTGCCGATGGTGCCTTCGGGCACTCAAGAGACGATACAGACAGTGAGGGGTCGCTTATAGCTCATTGGTTAGGGCAATGGACTTCAAACCGAAAAGCCCGTCGTTCGTGCTAAAATTGTTTGTACGGATTTAGTACGTTGCGGAGTCTGACAGTTGCTCGCCACTACTCTGTAGATCTCCGTATATCCCGACCTTCTACTTCTGTAAAACGGTCAGATAAGAGGTGACCCTCCTAGCTGAAAGTATCGTTAAACCCAAATAAATAAAAAAATAAATAAATAAAAAGACAGAGTCTAATTTTCTGAAATTGTTTCATCACTTTTTTCTACACAGAAAGTCGTTGGAGATCTATATATTCTAACAAATGTAAACGTTTTAAAATATTCATGTACCAAATCTCGCAAACACTGTTTACTGTAGCATTCCAATGCAATGGTTTATGTAGCTGCGTACATCGGATTCATTTTCCACACCAAAGAGCATCAAAAGCATTACAAAAGTAATGGCTGATAATTTTGGTCATTGGAAGAGATTTACTGAAAAGTTAGCTCCCCTTAATTTCCTAAAGATGACAGTAAATTTAGCACTAAGGGTGTGGGAATTTCATATAAAAATTTAAATTTCAAAATATTATGCACTTGTAGCAATCAATATAGCATCAATGTGCGCAAGATTTCACACAGTTCAAGCATTGTTCTGTCGAGTTGTATAAAAGTACAGAAGCTGACTTTTACATTGTTTTCCCAATCTGTTTTGACTACTATTCTCTGCTGAAACCCATGTAAAAATAAGAAATCGGCGTTTCTACCATCGTTTGATGTTTTGTAACTTTTTTCCTATTCCTTGTATCAACAGTGTGTGCACCGTGACATATAACACAGTCATTGTTCTTTCCATTAATATAACAATAACATGATTTTGAAGGGCTTTACAGTGTATTAACGGCTCAACAGAAATGGTTAACAGCCCAAGAGTTTATTAGCGGCCCGCCGCGACGAAGTCGAGGGCCGCTAATAAGCTCAAGGGCTATTAACCATTTCTTTTGAGCCGTTGATACACTGTAATGCCCCACAAAGTCATGTTATTTCTGTTATTGCCACTTTCGTACATCGGGGACATTACAATTAAATTATATGGGAAATAAGATAAATAAATGAAGTTTGACGTTTTAGAATTAAAGAAACAGCGACACTATCGTCTGATTTGTTGACAAACAAACCGGGTAACATGACTATCGTCTGATCAGTCTACGGCGAAATTTAGGAAGTTAGATGATGAAATATATCTTCAAAATGCGAACTTTAGGCAAAGAGTTTATTCATCAAAGATGTCATCACTTACTTTGCGTGTATCGCTTCCTATATTTGATACATTAACTATCCGTGACATAAAGGTAAACACTTGAAACTAATGTGTTAATTGTGTTTACAAATTAAAAAAATCCGAATTGAATTTCGATCCAAATGGAAATCTGGGATAAATATTGTTGATTGAATGAGAGATGTGACGTCATTGTCTGTATTCAGACGCGTCGGGATGTTATTGACGTGTTGGGCTGTTATAGTCAATAACGGCCCAACACGTCACATGACTTGTACTTGTTGAGCATTACGGGGTTTAAACGTCCGACAAAACATCGTTCATGTGAAATATTATAAGTGGTAACAATATAAAGGTTCAGGAGGTGAGATTTACACATTTTTTTCCTTAGAATAAAAATTTTCACATTACTGTAAAAATACGCTCGTTAAACAAAGAGCCAAAGTGAATGCCCAGTGTTCGAAGATATGATACTGATAAATATTCCTAATGACGGATTAACTGTGAAATATTTGCTTCCAATTAGCTTGCCGTAAAAAGCACAGTTTCCTTTTGTGTCTTTTAATAAACAAAAACAACAGACAGCTCCGAGAGCTGTCTGTTGTTTTTGTTTATTAAAAGTTGCAAAAGGAAGTTTGGCTTCATTTTCTACTGATATCATATGCGTTTGCTCAACAGTTACTCGCTTCTTAATAGTCTCTTCATTACTCGTCTAATAATTTCAAGGGAGACAACTTTATTGAAAGTCGATTTTCACTTTTCTTAACGATATTAGTCAGGGATGGTCAGTATATTTTTCTCTTTTTAACAAACAGGTTGGATGGTAACTGTGGGAGTGTTTGGACAGGTGTTAACGATATCCAAGTTGAGAGAAAATGGGTAATTTGGGACGGGTCACCCGTGGACTGGACAAACTGGAAAACAACTAACCCTGCGCAGCCTGCTGGTGGAAATACAATAAATTGTGTTATGTTGGATACCAACTGCGAATGGCGAGATAGAAGATGTCACTACACATATAAGGTGTTATGTGAAAGTTCAGGTAAATAAAGATTTGATTTTGATCTAATCGTTTGTTTTCTCCAGGTACGTGAGTCGCAATTTGGTGATGCTGGGCATGTGATTAGCCAGTGGCTGCGGATATAAAATGAAAATGCGTGGAGATATGGAAATAGAAACAACCAGAATGTCTCAGACCTTTTCTGAACTGGTGTCGTCTGAATTGGATTATTTTATCCCCATAAGTAGACGGGTATTCGATTAACAGAAGTTTGGGAAAATTGTTGACATTATCCCGCACTGTGACTATAATGTTTCACTGTTGATTTAAAACTAAAAACATTTACACCTATAGCATATGTGACGGTATTAACATCATCACATTTGAACAAAGACGTTACGCTGCAATGCCTCTATTCTAGTGAAATGCAAGAAGTCTTAAAATTTATATATATTTATTGTTTTTTTTATTTCGCAAACAGGGCGATTTTGGCACTGATACGCAAGAAATCATTAATATATCTGTTTCCTTGTTCCGGCTTATTATTTGGGACACCTGAGACAAACACTAGAGCTGTAGGTTTTTAAATTGCTTGTTCGGTTTCGATTTTGGTTTTTCAGGTGGAGTAAAACCTCGGTTCGGTTCGATTTTTATGAAGCCAAATAAAATTCAATAAAACTCCTTCTTATGTCCGGAATCATAACTGAATGGTAGTGAAATTGAATGAAACTCAATGAATGCCCGAAATAAGCTATAATACATGTACATGACGAATCAGGAAGGCCAATATAATAATTACCTAAATATACAGAACTTTTATTGTGCCTGGTCATTTTTCGAGGTCTGACACCTTCACGCAACTTGAGGAAAGCTGCAAACACAACTAAGCTGAAATGTCGGAAATCCACAGAATGTAGCCTCCCCAGAGTAGTGAGAGTACCCAGACACTGCCATTGGCAGTGTCTGGGTACTCTCAATACTCTGGGATGGCTACAACATTCTGTGAATTTCTGCAGCAAGAGAGTATTTTAATAAAAAACGAAAATCCGTAGATTACGGGATGTCGACGGTTTCGGTTTTTAAAAAAAACAAAAACCTCGGTTCGGTTTTGGTTAACCTGCAGCTCTAACAAACACGCGATTCTGTTATCGCCAAAACAATGACGTCAGTTTTTTTAAGCACTTTAGGTTACTCCCTTAAGAAAATATTGCTCTAAAAATTATACCAAAAAGATATTTATAACAACCCTGGGACGGAACAAAATAATTTATCGATGGGCGATACAGTCGGTAATAGAAAACATAAAACAAGGCAATAACATTGAAACTGATCACAAAATAATTGCAAAATATAAACATACTCCAATTATGATAAATCAGACATACATTTGTTTTTCATTTGACATGGCCATCTTTGTGAATAAGTTTATATAGTTCTTTTAAATCATAAATAAATTGTTAAAACCACCATTATGAAGTACCGCAACAGACGTTCAAACAGTACCTTCAATGAAGACAGACCATCCTAAATTCAAATAAAGCGTAACCAAAGAAAGGAAAAGGGTTGATTGGTTTGGGATAAGATGTAAACAGAAGATGGTATAAGACCACCTATATGGATACAAACTTTACTCAAGATAATGAAAACATGGCAGATAAAGATGTCTTGTGTCGAAAGAAAACCAAGAGTAGTACAAGAAAGACACTGCGTACAAGTGTAAAGAATTACTCAATTTTAAGTTGTGAAATTTAGAGACAGATCGTCCCCTGAGTTCCAATGTGTTCTATGTGCCAGTAGGCACATAGAACACATTGGAACTCAGGGGACGAGATGTCAAACATTTTAAGCAAAATACCAGACCAAAATGATAATTCTTCTTGTCCATTACTTTGCATTTCACTTCCAAATCCTCCCTGACTTCTATCGTCATGGAAGTCGACTTTTAATAAAATTATCTCTCTTGAAATTATTGGACTAGCGAGAAAGGTCCAATTAAGAAGTAAGTAGTTGTTGAGACAACACCGACGACGTCCACAAATAACAAAACCAAGTTTCATTTTGCAACTTTTAATAAACGAAAACAACAGACTGCTCTCGGAGCTGTTTGTTGTTTCCATTTATTAAAATTGACAAATGAGAGATGTGAATGAGTCAACAGACCCAATTTAATTAAAGAAAAGATAACACAAAACTTTTACGTGCTGAAATAAACAACAAGCATCTAAATTCCTAATCTCACTCACCTTACCAAGATCCTCAATTGAACAATGTATATAGGTCATGTCTCTTACATGAAGACCATTGTTATTCGGGAGCATAGGGTTAATAAAGCCTTCTCACATGAGAACCGCACGTGACAAATCAGCGGCCGGCCAGCGTGTTATTATTATTATTAGAAATTTGATTTCCTGGGAACAGGATTTCGACTATTTCTCTCCAAGAACAGAGACAGCATTTCTTTTACTTAAAAACTAAACCCGATTTTCTGTAAGCAAGATATTGATAATTTCTCACTGGAAACAGGGACAGCATTTTTATGTTCAACATGTACCCATACATGTAAGCATTGTATCTTTGCAAGCAGAAATGTTCCATTAACTTATCTTGGAAACAAGATACCTTGATTAGGGCTGTCACGATTTTGTAATTTAAGAATCGATTAATCGTCGCAAATAATCGATTAGTCGTAACCTAGATGACCCTCTCCCTCTCTTTGAAATCGATAAAAATGAAGTTCAAGTCAGCTGACCTACCTCAAGTAAACAACGAAGACGATCCTGTTTTAGGTACATTCAAAGCTTTGATGTTCTGAACTTTTGAACCGTCAGTGTAATAATCAAGACCGGTCGGCAGTTGCGAACTTCGCAACTGCCGACCGGTCTTGATTATTACACTGACGGTTCAAAAGTTCAGAACATCAAAGCTTTGATAAATATACCTGAGAGACAAATGCTTCCAATAACTTCTTGGTGTTTAACATCGATGTTCTTATCTCTTTACCTTTAGAAACAGTAGTTTTTTTCATCAAATTTTCTTTTAATTATTTATTAAACATCTAAAACGGGATACAATTTACCGATTATTCGACAACGAAAAATACTAATCGATTTCGCTGTGACCGATCAACAATCGACTAATCGTGACAGCTCTAACTTTGATGTACTTTTACATATGGATGCTATACACGGTGGGTGAGATTATCATTACCCGCTTGTGGGGGACCCAAGCAAACAAATGCTGCTTAAGGAAACTTGCATCCCTGTTCAGGGCCTGTTCACCCATCCACCTTCCCCCAAAACCATCCACATAAAAGTATCTATACAGTTTTCTTCAATTCAGTTTGGAACAACACTATCACCTCCTAGCATGGACTCCAGACCGCATGTATTTGCATTCAAAAATTTATTGTTGTCAATATCAGACAAGGAAACACCACCTCGGCGAAACAAACCCCAATTCACTGTTGGATATATCAGCGTGTTTGTAGGCAGCACCCAAGATTCAACACAGAATGGCCAAGCTTCAAGTTGGATTGCTTCCGCAATTACTCTATTTAGAGGTTATTACTTGAGTCGTTTCATATCTTCCGAGATATCAGCCCGAGGTAACTTCATATTAGGTTGAGATCGGAGGTCGAAGACTGACGTGACCATACCGATGGCTGATATCTTAGCCGTTATGCAACTAACCAAGTAATAACCTCTTTACTTATTAAACCAAAACAAATAATCACAAAATATTTTTTTATGTCTGTTGCAGTTTTCTAACAGTGTTACTGTTTCTCTTTCTTTTCACCAAGACCGAAGTTTCCTCTTCTCTCAGTTCAGTTATCCGAACGTCTCGGCTTCCCCACTGGGGAAGCCACGACGTTCGGATAGCTGAATAACTCTTCTCCCACTTCGACATATTTCGAGTTACGACTCTTTCTACAATTTTTTCCATTCTCCACACTTTCCTCACTTAATACCATCATTGATTCCTCGTCATTCTAACGGCTTCAAAATAAAATAACATCAGTATTCTCAATTACGTTCAACGAGTAACGGGTTCGATGTAACAAATTGATTGCGCCAAGAAGAGACGCATCAAGCGGAAGAACTCAGTTGGTTCACATCGGCCGAGATCCGCGTCATATCAGTCAACTTTTAAGTCATATCAGCCTAGCTTGATAATGCGCAATTCTGGAAAAGAAAAGCTTTTCTATTTATAACAAACAGCACCATGCAAATATAAGCGAGATAACATATCGGATCACACAATACGTGCATGAGGAGCCACTGTTGAATACTCTGTAAAATCCCTTTGACCTTGCAGCATCCCCATCAATCTGTTCGATCCAAAATGGAAAACTAAGAGGACGGACAATACATGCATGTCTTTGAGAATTAATTGCCGAGTGTGCATGTTCTATTGTCAAACCTCAAAGCCAAACCAGGAGACAGGTGATGGGCTGCAGCCGTAGGTGGTTGCGTAATGAATGTATGTGTGTATGTTCCCAATACACAGTGGATGACTCTAAGATCCAAACTTCTGCACATGAACCTGCAATGTTAAAAAGAGGGTGGGGCCCGACCACATGGTTTCGATCTTTGTTTATGACACTGTAACAGCTGGACATAGAAGTGGAGGAGCCGAGGCTGGACCTGTCGACCTCTAACACACACGGCGATCAATTTACTACGAGATTAAGATAACTAGACCAACCAGGCTGGTTGGTAAATGGTCCTGATATCTCTACCGCTACGCTAGTCTCATGTTCTTTGAGATTCATGTACACCGTGAATCACACTCCAGATTCCACCTAGAGCGGACGAAATACACACCGTGAGTTACCATAACACACAAAATGCCATCATCTGCTGAGGGCTGGTCAACGGCACCAGTGTGACAGATCGCGATAGAATTCACACACCGAAAATCTCACTCCAGATGCCACCTCAGAGCACTAGAAATAACCAGCGTGCTTCACCACCGCACGTGTAATGCCGGGAACTGCTGAGGACTGTCGACGGCACCAATGTAACTGGTCGAGAGAGAAGTGCAGGAGCCGAGGCTCGAACCGTCGACCTTTTGCACGCACAGCGATCGATTTACCACGAGACTAAGAGTTGGATAGCAAATGGCCCTTATACTTTTAACAAAACCATATCCGGGATCGGCTTTGTAACTTCATCTAACGGAGCGCTATTAACTGTCCATCAATATTCACAAAAATAGTCCTTTCAGATTTTAATATTTGTTCCGTTTTTGTATCCAGAATATACCTTATGAACCCTCCGAGCTCATTCAGATGACGGGGGTTAAACGCTAATTGTTAGACCAAAGATGAAAATATTTGGCTATTCAAGTGCAGGTGTCGTTAGCACGTCGCGTTAGAATGATTAGGAACTGACGGACGTGACGTGGCTACGCGACGTGGCGACGCGATAACGCTATAAGTCAGAATATTATCTTTGGATGTTCAATCAAGACAAAAGAGAGCGTTGTGGCTATATTATGGGCCTTGTAATAAATACCCGATGGACTGGAACCAAGGTGTAAAATTACACATGCAATCAATGCGTATATTGTAATTAAATGTCGATTACAAACTTCAAATGTATTATAAGTTACACGGTGTTTCCGCAGGGTGTATTGGATTGTACTACCCTTCTGAGATACGTATTTTCTGAGGCTGAAGATATCTTATGGCTGAAAGCCGAAGGAAATACGAATCTTAAAAGGGTAGTACAGTCCCGTACATCCTACTGAAACGCCGTGTGGCGAATTTATTACCGTACCCCTTCATTGTGTCGAGTTTTGTTTTATTACATAATCCACAAACGGCATTATAGTGACGAAAACCTCGAGAAGAAAATTGAGAAACTGAAAGAAACACTTTTCTTTATTATTCAGCAAGAACGCTAAAACGTTCGGAAAGGAATAGTCGAAACTTAAAACAACTTGAAAATGTAAACCGGGAAATTTTTTATCAATATCTCTTCGTCGGAATGACAACCAAGGCGTTTAAAAGACATTTTGACAAGCTGACGAAATAATTTTATTTGATTTGGAGTTATTTCCCTTCGATTGAACTCAAACATTTGGAAGCTTTCAGTTCATGGACACTGGGAAGTAACGCGTTGTTATTATTGTGGGAGACAAGTTGATTATTAGTGTTTTGTTTGATAAAGTGGTGCGTTGTATGTCTAGAAGAATGGGGACACTATATTCAGACTTGTACAAGTGCTTTAAAAAGTTTCACGGAAGAGACAATTCATATAAGGAGATTGCATGTTTTTCGAATCCACAACGATCTGCAGTGATGAAACCCCCTCAACAGAATCCCTCTTCTCGACAGTAAAATCAGACGTTGTGGATATGTAAACGTTTTATTTCAAGTGCTAGGAATATTCTCATGAAACAATGTTGTTCCCATTCTGTTTGTGAGTGTGAATGTTTATTATTACTGACGAACATGTTCGAGGCGACGGGTGAGAGGGAAATCGGCGAAGTGTCAATAAAATGTCTGTACACCACGTTTAGATGTCACATGATATTCTCATACACCCCGTTAAACTTCGTATATCCCGTTGGAGTTAAATGTACTGCACTGGATGCATTTAGTTACTGACCAATCAGGAAGCTTGTATTATTTTAATAGGGTAATAAAGTTAATTGTCCTTTGTTCCACTATGTACATTGGATTTAGTTCAGCTCATTTTCATTGTATTTGTTAGCAAATCTTAACCCTTTGAACTCTAGTGGTATCTTCCACGTTAGTTCAATGGCGGCAATTAGAAGAGTCCATATTCATTGTCTGGAGTAGACCCATCAATATTTTCAACGTGCAGCCTCGGGGGTGTGCGTTGAAAAAATTAATTGGTCGACCCCACACATTTATTGAACAGCCATCCTATAGAATGACGCTATGCTGGATTTTGTTACCAGCAGGAAAAGCGGCCGCTAGGGTTCAAAGGGTTAAGGTGAATGTAAATAGAAACAATGTAGGAAGAATTACCAAGTAGCACAGGGAGCAAAAAGGGTTATTAATTCCATTTTATGCAGGCCACTAAAAATTTGCAAGACGTGACGTCCAATTTTTTATTCAGCTCCTTTTTACACCCACCCACCCACCCCTACGTGCAAATTTTCTACTACCGTTCTCAGACACCCACCCCCTACTCTCCCATTAAAATCCAAAATAAACTTATAAACTTAGTAGGCACAGCTGTCTTTAGGGAGGTTTCATAATGTTCTTAAACTGGTACCACCAATTTAAACCTCTGTGGGCTGCTGTGGGACCCATTCTACAAATAACAAGCTGTTCATTATCAGGCTTGGCCAGATCAGGTGTACATATACGGGAACAAATGTTCATTTGAATTGTTCTGTCAGTATTCTCAGGTGTTTGCTACTTTCCTCTTCTATCCATACAAATTCTATTAATAAATAAATAACTTGGGTTGAATTTAGTGCATCAGAGAGAATTTTTCCAAAATACTGTCTGCACATTTTCTACATTTCTAACAAGACACCCACCCCCTACTAACGTGTGACATTTTCCCAGATTAAGCCCAATATTCTCACATATAAAGCTTCCTGATGTTGTATTTATGTTAAGAGTGTGATGTACAACATCATCTTTAAGGTTTGAAACGCAAATGATGGTATATATTAGCTGATATATTTTTAAAAAAAATCAAAAAATTGCACAAGTTTGAAATGCACATTTTTGGCGCACTCAAGAGACCCACCCACCCCCACGTCACGTCTTGCAAATTTTTGGTGCCCCCCCCCCCCCCCCCCGGTTTATGAGATATTTTTAGTTTATTTGTAATCTATACAATAAATAACATATCCCGAGAGCTTTGGTGAGATTCTAACAATGTAAATATTTAATAAATTCGCTTTTAAAGAATATTTTTTCAAGGCACTTCTTCTCATCGTGGGGAGAGTCAACCTCGACAAAACCAACATCAACGGTTCTGTCATTTTATGGTATAAATAGAGGATATGGAATGAGTGTTCTTCTCATAATATTTATGAAACGAGTCTAAGAATTTTCCCTTTTGGCGAGCCTCTGGCGAGCCCAAACGGAAAATTCGGACGAGTTTCATAAATATTATATGATAAAAACACTCATTTCATATTCTATTTATCATATGACACACACACGCACATATTAGCCACTTAGTATGACTTTTTAACCCACCACCTAACTTGAGTTGCAGGCGGCACTTGGAAAAAACATCCTCGTATAACTAACAATTTTCATTTTTTTGCCTCCAAAACATCGGTTATAACCCCTCATTGGAACGAGCTCGACGAGCTCGTTCCAATGAGGGATCATAACCGATGTTTTGGAAGCAAAAGGTGAAAATATATAAAAAAATGAATGGCGTTTTTCTTGTAGGTAAAAGATTAATACAATATAACCCACCCTAAATAGGACAGATAACGTAAATTCTCCCTACTGAAATTATGCAAATGTGACCCAGTTGTATTTTGTTTAGCCAATCAAATTGTCTAGTTTTCAAAATTGACAAATGAAAGCTCTCAACTCTAATTATGCAGATTATAAAAATGTGGCCCAGTTGTATTTTGTTCAGCCAATCAAATTGTCTAGTTTTGAAATTGACCAATGAAATTGATGGAAGGCTTTATTTATCACTGATTAATATGCAAATAAAATATCAAATGTTTAAAGTGAACGAAACGGACGAGTCATATGATAAATACTAGTATATATACTCATAAAACACGAATAAAACAATTTTGCCAACGACGATTAGTCGCAAAATAGTTTCTGTTTACATTTCCCTTAAATCAGATACCACGTGTTGACTAAAATACGGAAGAGAAGAAAAGTCGTTAATTACAAGCTAAACGCATCAGTCGCATGGTACCTCGTATGGGCATGACACAAAGATACATTTTCAAAAGCAAAAATAGTAAAGCTATGCCCCCTTCCCCGTTTCTATGGGTGAACCATGTTCCTGTCCACACACATGTGCAACAAATATTCCCTGAATTTCGAGGGTCCCGAAAGATACTCCGCCACTTTGTACGCAGAATATTGTCACTGTGTAAGGCCTGTAGAAACCCTCAACTAAAGTTACAATTGTTGGAAATTTACGATGAATCCGTTCTATTAACGGTTTATATGCTTTGCTTTTGTTTTTTTGGGCGAGGATGGATGATTTGTTTTAGTTGTTCAAGACATTTTCAAAATATTATACATTCTTTAATATCATTCAAATACTGGCAAAAACCAAGATCGCTTATTGCATAATTTGTCGTTTTTGTTGCCAAATGCGTCAAGCAAACTTATTACATAATGCGTCGCTTTTTATCGCATAGTGCGGCGTTATTTCATAATGTTTTTCTTTTCATTGTATAGTGTGGCGCTTTTTGCATTTGCATCGTTTATTACATAATGTTGTTGAACAAACCTCAGCCCTCAATTCCAGATCAGAATTGCTAAATCTCGCTTCGATTCGAATTCAGGTAACTCAGTTCACAAATATTGTATAGATCTCGACTCAGTAAACATTCTCTACTTTTCACTGTTTTTAATTTATCCATGGGACATGAGTTAATGGGTTAATAATTCATTTTCCTGTTGAAAATGAAAATAAAATAATTCTTTAACACTTTCCCTAACGTAATAGCTATATCTAACCAGCACCATTCACAGAACTTGTCATTTCAGTTATATTCCTTTTCAATTGTTGCCTCAAACCCGTTACCCGTTATGCGGACGATATCAAAATTTCTTACTTAAACCATTATTCTTTTTTTTTTAAATTTTCAACAAAGTTAAACCAAACCATGCCATGTGACCTCCTCACTGGAACGAACTCGTTCCAATGATGGGTCACATGATGTTTTTTAAATTTTTTTGAAAAATATCTTTTTTTAAACTGCTTAGTTTGTAAATTACACTGGTTAATGTTACGGATTCGTTAGGTAAAGACATAAAATAGCTTCTGACCCTTTGTTGGGGCGCGCTCGTTCCAATGATGGATCATAAACTCTGATTTTCTGGTTGTAAGATAAAGGTAGTGGGTATTAAAACAATCCAAGTGAATTGTATTCGTGTCAGGTGATGGGTTATTTATTTAATAATAATTATTATTTAATAATATTTTTCGTAATTATTTCATCAACCGTGTGACTATCAAACCTCTTCATTTTTCTAGATTTTTCACACGTACAACAGACAATGCACCGAATGAAGTGTTGTTTAAATTGCATAACAGTTTAAGATTTGAAGTAAAATGGAGTGACCTCGACCTTTATAATTTATTGATTATTTGTCCAATGAAGTCATGGGGTACACAAGAGGTTTACATGCTAAACCTGTTATCGTCAAAAGTTGCCCTGTTCATTTCACAATATGGGCTTTAACCCTTTACCCAACGCAGACGATTTCAAAATTTATTATTTTAAATATCATTTTTAAAATATTTCCCCAAAAATTCAACAAAACCATATCATGTGACCCCTCTTTGGAACGAGCTCGACGAGCTCGTTCCAAAGAGGGGTCACATGATATGGTTTTGTTGAAATTTTTCGAAAAATAATATTTTTTTCAGCTGCTGAATTTGCATATTACGCGGGCGGATGCGGGCGATTCGTTGGGTAAAGGGTTAAGCTATGGGTAGGGTCTTATTGGAACATATATGTTATTGTGATAAATTGACGGTAACATGGTCTGAGGTTTACGGCTCGGAGCTTATGTTCTGTCTTGTCGCCACACGTCTCGTGAACATAAACCCCAAGCGGCAAACGTCAAACCATATTACAATCAATTCATCACAATAACTTACAATATTTTGTAGCATGAAATGTCCTTGTGAGTTTGAAAGGTTAACCAAAGATGTTAGCTTTCATTTTTTTTTTTTTTTTGATAGAAAACATAACTTGATACTACCATTTTAATACCCTTGACAGAAACCACAAGATATGATAATGAACAACCACTTTGTCTAACATGAAAAGCAGACGACACTTGCAAACACAATTCTTGAACAACCATTTTTTTCATTTTTTGTCTCAAAAACATAGGTTATGACCTCTCATTGGAACGAGCTCGACGAGTTCGTCCCAAAGAGGGGTCATAACCTATACTTTTGAGACAACAAATGAAAAAATAATAAAATTAACTGGCGATTTTTGTGAATAGCGCTGACCGGTTTTCGCCGTTACGTTGGGTAAAGGGTTAAAATCCAGATGTTGAACAACAAAATCTGCTTAGGTAGGAATGGGGATTGGTTGGGATCTAAGGCTGCATCTCTCCCCCCCCCCCCCCTCCTGTCGGCAGTCTATACTTATCCATGTATATATTATGTTTGTTGGGGTTCAATCAGCATTTTACCGAGAAGGGCACACAAATACACTTGGTAAAAAATTACCAAAACAAAAGAGAAATAATTGAGCAGATACGGTAAACAAATGCAAGAGATTGTCTCACCTGGCATCCATTAAAATAGGGGAAGACACCCCCCCCCCCCCCCCCACACACACACACACACACTCCCAAGATCCTAAGCTAATCGAGCCCAGTCCGACACATTACCCCGAGGCTTGTTTCAGTCGATGCCCAAAAACTTTGATTGTACTTGTTTACTTTTGTATATTTGTTGTGTGGTAGATCTTAATTTGTCTAAGTTTGTCTCTAACTGGCTTTTTTTAATTCTTAACAGCACTTGAAACTAAATCGACCATGTGTTACAGAATGACTTCAATGGAAAGAGTGGTGAATTTCCAAATCTTCGATGGCGAATGCACAAATCATACCTTAATAATGATAGTTGCCAATGTAAGCCGCTTGGCCTGTGGTAGGAATTGTCAGAAATTTGATGAGTGTGTTGCTTTTGCCTTCAAAGATAAAGCGTGCAGACTACTTAAAAACAGCATCCAGAATAACTGCTTTGTTGGTTGGAAATTATACGTTATCAAACACTGTTGAATTCTTCATGATGCTTTCACTGAACTGAAAATGATTAATACAACCTGCGTGGTTGTAACAAAACATACTGTCATACTGCAAAGAAAACTGTAGTATTGTGATTGGTTACTACACGAGCTACATGCAGCTGTGCTCGTGTGTTTGCCGGGGTGCATAAAATACTGCGACAATATTACATAGTCAAGGGAAATAAATCCCGCTTGAAAATTGAACCGACAAAATTATAACGGCCAGAGATGCAAGTGAGGGGATTAAAATATTCTTGGTTCGGCTCATGTAATGATAGCGTTCCAGTATTACAGACTCGTTATACACATCTTTGGCAGGGTACACGGCTCCATGAACCCTGTCAAGATGTATGTACCCCGAACCACAGGCAAAACACCTCCAAAACTAATACTGTTGTGTCAAAACAATTGTTAACAGTGTGTTTTGTTGAAAAAGTTTTTTGTTCGTAAAACGATGGACATCTTCTTACAGTGATATGGTTAATATATTGTAAGTAGTGTAGAGAGAATTTTCCACATTTCATTGTTACATTTTTTTCCCTGAATCAAAACATCTTAGAATGGCGAGACAAAACGTAAAGCAACGGAAATCCAACTAACAGTTATAGTTGAGCGGCGTACTCAGGCGGGGTTGAGTAAGGTCAAGCTATCAAGCCACCAATTTAATTTTATTGGGCTCTTTGTTTACCCAGTTTTGCGAACCTTTGCGCGCAGACGACAGTTGATATAATGTGATGTCCCTTTACTTACAGAGATGTACATATATTCTTCTCTGCCCCAGCTATAGATATTCCACTCACCCAGTATTTAATTCCCATTGAAAACATCAAAATATTAACGTAAATTTTGTGGAACTACCCGACGTTATGATAAACCTACGGCCATGAGGAGTATTCATTTCTGATTGTAATGTCATCAGCATGTCGATCTAATCAAGTTTCGATTGAGCAATATTTATAGCTTTCATTCACAGAAAATGAATCTTAATGAATTTGTTTGGTTAAATCGTCCGGAATATATCAGTTGGTCGGAAAGGCGAACCGTAGATTCGCTTCTCTAACCAACTGAAGTATTCCAGTGAATCTCAACATAGACGGTACCTATTTGCTATCTGGATAGAATTAGACTGGTGGCCTGATAGCTCGAGGAAGAATCTTCACATTGAATGCCTGTACAAACAATCTGCGTTGCATTGTTCCGAAGAACGCTTACAAAAGTCAGAAAACTATGTTCTTTGACTTGAAGAGTGTTAATGCAAGGCGTCATCTAATTTTGGTGCGCTACTGAACCAGCTCTATCACTGGTGGTGATCCATTTTGACGTTCCACTGAAAAGCGGAGTGGCTTAACTGGTCCTTAACGGGGAAGAAATCAGTATAGTAAGACCGTGCAGAAACACTTGTACCTAAGCAGGTGTATTTTAAAGTCTGTTCTTTGTAGAATGGAGGGCCAGAGTATATCATGCTGTTGGTAGAGTATAACAACGTTCCCTTCTCTTCGTTACCGCAGGTCGTGTCCAGTTTTGAAAACAGCGAAGTTTTACCAAGTTGTACATTTTATAGCCATAGAAAAGAGAGTTGCTGTGTACCTAAGCAGGTGTATTTTAAAGTCTATTCTTTGTAGAATGGAGGGCCAGAGTATATCATGCTGTTGGTAGAGTATAACAACGTTTCCTTCTCTTCGTTACCGCAGGTCGTGTCCAGTTTTGAAAACAGCGAAGTTTTACCAAGTTGTACATTTTATAGCCATAGAAAAGAGAGTTGCTGTAATCTACGTGAATGGTCACAGATGCAATGACAAGTTGTTCAGCTATTTTACGATCGATAAGTCACTTATGTTACGAAGGAGGAAGAAAGTTGTACCACAAATTATGGTTAAACGTTTTTCATTTGTCACGTTCTCTTCAAAGAAACAACCTCTATTACATATTGAAAAGGTTGGTGACATTTCAATCTCGTGAATTTGAAAGGGTTGTTTTAATGCTTGTGAAATTTGGTTAGTTGTAACAATACATATAAATTTGTTTTGGTGGCCATAATATATATTAGATAATTCGTTGTTATCCATGATTTTATTTGAAGAATGCATTCCAAAATTATGTCACAGACCGAAACAGATATCCAGCTGGATATCATAGTCATAAATGTGAAATTGAGGAGTGTGCCTACAGATTCTACGAGCGGTAGAACATATATAACATGAAAACCGGAACCAAGACAGATCCGTGTAGAACGTCATAAGACAAGACTAGTGTTTAGGATTGTTCGCTATCAATCACCACAGTCTAACCGTGTCTCCGCAGGTACGAGGGCTATCACCGAATAGCTGTTCCATTGATTCCTATCCTACTGTTGTGAAAACGAACAAGTGTTGTATAATTCAGGCGCGTAGACAGGAATTTTGTTGGGGAGGTGCGCCCAGTATCATACGGAGCTCCGTTGTAGCATCTTTAAAAATATTATGTTCCAATAAGAGTAAAATCCTCGCCTTCTGATTGGATGAGAGCTAGCGTAGTTTCTTTTTTACTTACGGCTCAAGTTGCAAATGTTACCGTCTGGCGTCACCACACGAAATATTTGAAATGACATCCCCCGTTTCGTAATTGCCTCATCAACGGAATGACTAGCAAGACGCCGCATTTTTATGGATTTTTCACACGTGCAGCAGACGGTGTTCCGAATAAAGTGTTGTTTAAAG
Source organism: Pictodentalium vernedei (assembly GCA_031216915.1). NCBI lineage: Eukaryota > Metazoa > Mollusca > Scaphopoda > Dentaliida > Dentaliidae > Pictodentalium > Pictodentalium vernedei. The sequence goes on along the minus strand of CM062294.1, from coordinate 459,566,597 downwards.
TACAAACCGATTTACGATTTGAACTAAGATGGAATGAGTTTATCTGGTTGATTGATTATTTATCCAGTGTCGTCGTGGGTACACGAGCGGTTTATTTACTAAACCTGTCATCGTTAAAAGTTGCCTTGCAGAAGGCAACTTTTAACGATTACAAGTTTAGTGAATAAGCCTCTCGTCTTTCACAGTGTAGGTTTTGGGCTATGGGTAGTGTCTTATTGGAACATATACGTTATTGTGATGAATTGACCGTAACGTGGCCTGAGGTTTGCGGCTCGGAGCGTATGTTCAGACCATGTTACCGTCAACTCATCACAATAATTTATAATGTTAAATATAAGCAACTTTGCACTATTGCATGTGAAAAATTACATACAAAATAGATCGACATAGTTGATATGCATAATTTATTTTCCTTATATATACTCTTCAAAAAAGTAAGGCAAACCGGGTATAGTAACAATAACATGGTAGTGATATATATATATAGTGATGATGTGTGGCTGTAGATATGGTTAACAACATATCGTGGTGGTCTGAACATTATGCAACATTTTGGACAATGGGGCATAATTTCGGCCACCTTGACCCCAAAAATATTATATTGCAAATTAACAATGCAAAGTTTCCACTGGGTGTACCTGATCATGAAGTTGCAGAGAACAGCCACAGCGACCTCCACAGCGGCATCGCTACCAGGTCGTTGTGGGATTTCCGAGCACACCGATCGCAACCGTCTACCCGAGGCAGGTCTGCGTGCTGGCCGGACAGATCGTGGGGTCATTTTGACGGCGCAGCATCGTCGACAGCGACATCAATGGTGTCAGATGCACAGGGCATGGCCTCATCAGAGATGGAGAACGGTATGGTTCAGTGACGAGTCACGTTTCCTTCTTCGCCGCGAGCTGATGGACGATGCCGTGCGGACAGACGTCGTGGAGAACGTTTTGAGGTCGACAGATTTGGTGGTGGTAGCGTTATGATGTGGGCAGCCATCTCACACACTTGTAGAACGGACCTCGTCCATGTTGAGGGTAACTTGACGGCGCAGAGGTACCAAGATGAAATTGTGCATCCACACGTGCTCCCCATTATGCAGAATGCCAACGCCATTTTCCAGCTTGACAACGCCCGACCGCACACAGCAAGGCTCAGAACAGCTTATCTGCAGGATAACAACATCGGAGTCCTGCACTAGCCCTACAGATCGCCAGATTTGAATCCGATCGAACATCTATGAGATCAACTGGATCGACGTGTGCGACAACGTCAACCACAACCTCGGACGTTACCGCAGATGGCGCAAGAGTTGCAGGGAGAGTGGGCCAGGATACGTCCGGAATCTGATTACTTCAATGAACAGAAGGTGCCAAGCAGATTTGGACTCCGATGGCGGTCACAATAGATATTGATTTTGGATGGCGTCGACTCGTGAAGTTAACGTCTGAAACGTCTCCAGTTATGCTTCATTCATCTATTAAAACTTTGGTTAAGAATTGAGTTCGTTCTCAATGTCATTATCTCATAACGCGGGAACGTCTCTCATCACAGGAAACCCGTTTTGCCTTTCTTTTTTTGAACAGTATATATATCATACCTATACATGTAATTCTATTGATATGACCCTGACAAAAATTAAACAGTGGTAAGCTCGGTGTAACCAATAGACTCTATAACATCAGGACCATTCAACTTATTTATCTGAAACGCCTATGTATTCGGTACTCTTTTATAACCGAGGCTATAAAAGAAAAATCAAAGTAATGGCTAGGAGTTGCACAGAAACTACATCCAAACGGCAACATTTATGTTTTAAAGTAAATTGCTTAAGTAAGTAAGGTCGCCTCATTTTATCACAGGTTTCAAAATCACAATTGTAAGAGAGTCCCTCAAGTGGTGCTCCAATTTTGTGGGTAGGTGCCTTTGCAACGCGCCTGTGGTCGATAGTGTCAAACTCAGCACCCTAAATGAGTCGCACAAAGTAGGCAATAATACACGTATCCATGGAAAGTAAAATGCCATTCTGTACGTAAAAGGCTACCTCCGTGTTTCTATTTGGTCAAATGGCACTCTGAAAAGTCTCCAAAGGCCGTCCAATAACAAATGCTCTTTAACTGGAGAGTTCCAACCCTTTTTGGACAGGAATGAAAGACTAGAGACTCTGTGGTAGTTTTTCGTGATTTCTAGATCCAATGGTGGTGTTCTATCAAGTGGCATGACAACGGCGTGTTTTATTTTAATAGGACAAAAGACCGTCCAACTCAACAACAGAGAGCATTCACAATTTCTAACATGACAGGTTTTAATTTTTGAAGGCATGTTTTAACCATCCATATTAGTGTTGTATCAAGAGTCCAATGATCTAAATGAGCATTTGAGATAATTCGTTTGAGAACTTCCTGCTCAATGGTTTAAATTAACACAATTCATCTGCCGTTGGAAATGGATTGTTGCGTGGTATTGAAACTGGTAAAACAGCATTGGTGCTTGACAAATAAAGTTATAAAATGAACAACTAAACACATATAAACATTCACACGCATGTACCTCACACCTGATTGTCTTGGTGAATACTTGTGGCATGATGTTACAGTATTGGAAGACAGTTATCGGATGACACTCCACATAGAAGCCTATAGCCTACAGTTTTGTCGTGTGAGGATAGTAGACCTCCCTGATGGATAACCTATAACCTCATCAGGTATTGTAGGTTACTTATGGAATGGCAATATAGCATTACGAGATAGCTATTGGAAGAGATTGCCTCATAGCCAGGTTCATATGATCATCAAAACAAAATGGCAGTGATGTTAGAAGTAATAGTGGACGCCAGACACGGAGAGGATTAGACATAGCAGTAATATTCATAACAGCCTGTACTTGCAACCTTAGTGGGTAGTAGGTTAGTAGTGGTGGTAATTTTTTTTTTTTTTTTTTGCTGTAGTGATAGAAGTTAAGCCAGTACCGTCGTCACCGTTGAACTGATACTAGAGGAGTCAGTGATAGCCAAAGGAGGTATAGTAGTCATCGGAGATAGTGTAGTAGGCGTAGAAAGTAGTAGCAGTAGACATTAGCACAACTGTGGGATAGTGAGGATGTGTTTCCCAAGGCAGTGGTCTATAAGCCATTGGTTTTATTTACTTTCTTCTAAATGCCTTTTTTCCTGCAGATTTTAGAGCACTTAAGGATATTTTGCATGAAGCCGATCTTTGAATGCCATACAAAAAACCCATTTATTAGTTGGTTTTAAAGATATTTAACTCCTGAAAGTAAGTATCTATTAATTCTCTTTTCAAAGTGTTCAGTTCTGATGCTTTCATGTTATACAGACTCGAATTTACGGATCACACACAGTAACTCCCGTTTCACTACTACAATTACTTTTGAGTAGATTCAAAACATCGTGACACATATAATAAAAAGAGATTAGCAGTATAGTGGGGCTTACTGGTGTACTGTATCACATCGAGTTGATAACTTCTAACCAAGCAATATGGCACGATTCTGCATATCCGACTCGTGCGATACTGCTTAGTGAAGGTCCTCAATGAGTGCGCGATACAACACACGAGAAAGCCTAACTGTACTGTTGATATGTTTATAACATACCTGCGATCGAGTAATAATTAAGTCTCGATTTCGGAATCTGTAAAATCCATTTTGTACGAAATTGGGCAACAAACTACTTGGTGTAGTTGTTTCTGCGGCGTGTTCGTTATCTCTGTCCGGACTGAGTAGAGTCGATCTACCTCGTCATTTTAGTGAAACTGGTACAAATCTAATGTAGGTTCTACAACATTCGTTGAGAAATATATTGATGCGTCTGTACAACGAAAATATTCAAAAAAACGGTAATTAGTTGATGGGTTGTGTATTTAAAACACATTTTATAGCATGAAGAGGAGTTATCATCCGGAAATCATTTATTTTACAATTTTGCAGCAACTCTGGAACTTGACCTGCATTTAAGGTAGGTAGTAATGTTGCAAAATATTGAAGTCACACATCAAAGCAAACTGGAGTTTGTCAACCGAAAACCACCGATTTTACTATTTTGCGGCTTTTCAAAAGGAATAACCCCGGAAGCGCAAATGTCATAGCAGTAAAACTCGAACTTGACCTGCATTTAATTATAGGTAGTAATGGCGCAAAATAATAAGGCCATACATCAAAGCAAACTGGAGTTATCATCAAGAAACCATTTGTTTCGGACCGACGGTCAGGCAGACAAAGCGGCGACTGCATCCCTCCCCCAAATTTTTTATGAGTTTATGAGTATGTATCAGAATTATCTTTTCGATACTACAAAGAAATATAAATTTTCACTTGAATTTCTTGCAAACATTCTAGCTGATGGGGAAAAGCCATCGCAACCGTCACCTTTCAGTCAGTTTTCGCCTGGCTCTTTTGTCTCTGATAGTCCGATAGCGGCCCTTACCTTACGCAGGGACCATCGCCGACCAGCGCTGTTCACAAAACCTGAGCATTCGTGTTTTTTTTAAATTTTGCCTGAAAAAACATTGCTTATGACCCCTCATTGGAACGAGCTTGTCCATTGAGGGGGTCGCGACGTTGTTTTGGGTGGAAAACTAACTTATTTAGTCATTCACTAAATGTGTCTTCAAGTGTCCATTGTTATCATATGCTAGCCTGTGAATTATCGCAAATAACTACGCCCTATCACGTCGCCTTGAAGGAACGATCAGCTGATTTTTGTTTTTGTTTTGAAACGTACGCATTTGGGCTCGAATGGGGCTGAATGTTGTGCAATAAAATGACTCTTAGCATATAATAAAAAGGAAAATCAACTATATTTTGGTCAGCATCTGGAATTTTCTCATGAGGGTGGACCCGAACGTCGCCTTGAAGGAACAATCAACAGCTTTTTTGTTATTGTCTTGAAACTGGTTGCAGTTGAATTGGGCTGAATATTGCGCAGTAAAATGTCACGCAGCAATTAATGAAAAGAAAATCTACGCTGTTTTAGTGAATATCGGGAATTATCTCATGAGTGTGGACCTGAAAGTTTTATTTTTAAAAATAATACATTCAGGACCACAAGGATATTTCTAACTAAAACAGAATAGATATCCTCTATCTATTCGTGCGGAACCCTTTACCCAACATTTATTATTTTAAATATAATTTTTTAAAATTTTTCCAAAAATTTCAACAAAACCATATCATGTGACCCCTCGATGGAACGAGCTCGACGAGCTCGTTCCAACGAGGGGTCACATGATATGGTTTTGTTGAATTTTTTTGAAAAATAATATTTTTTCAACTGCTGAATTTTCATATTACGCGGGCGGATGCAGCCGATTCGTTGGGTAAAGGGTTAATAAAGGTTCAACCCCAATAGGATCCTCAAAACACCGGTGAGTCCGCAAATTTGCGCGATGCAAGTATTGACCCTACGACTCTTGCGTTTATTCCAATTCCAGCTAATGCTCACAGTAGTCGGAGCTCCATTAACTGTGGTCCTGCAATATAGATTCTGCCAAGACTCCTGTGATGTTCCGGTATCTCGGCGAGTCGCTCTCTCGTCTGACGAATAATCCAAACCGGACACGGCTATCAAGACGCTTGGTGACATTCCACTAGTGAGCGTTCACCTACATTTGGATTTAGACAAGGTGGAGAGTGATTGGGACAGAAGTGGGCCGAATAATCTAATTTATTGGTAGGCTTGCTTTACATCCGGACCCTTTCTTCTATTCGGAGTTGGCAACTTGAAATACCCTACGCAATAATTGACTGAGCGTTCAAGTAACGTTACCTGCATACCAACCTCGTTGTTGATATTCATGGATTTAAGCAACCAGCCAGCGTGCTGCAACACGTACTGGCTGGCAGGTTGTTCAAATCCATAAATGTCTCCAATCTCGTTGCAACTTCTGTGATTTAACTCGAATTTGGTCAGCACATTTCTTGTCTGAAAATATTTTCGCATAATCCAACAGGAATAAAACTGCAACATGAATATTCAGTGCCTGTGGGAGACACAACAGCCAGCCAGCACAATCAAAGTTTCAGCCAATGGATCTCCGGGTTAAACCCGGAGGTCCATTGGCTGAAACATTGCTTGTGTTTTTGTCGTTATGAACAAAATTTGAAAGTTATAGCTTGGGTGATAACCCCACTCCGCGGGTGATTTAGTTACAATCCACTCTCCACTTACTGTAGGTTATCACCACCATGTGGGTTTCCGAGATGATATATAAAAGTCGAGATCTCGTCTCTGGAAATTTATCGACGAGTCCGATAGGACGAGCCGATATTTGACCCAGAGGCGGGATCGAGACTTCAATACACCATCTCAGAAACTCGCATTGTGGTTATAAATTTATCTTACAATATGCATCCCTTTCCAGCTTCTAACGACGTCTCCTTTGACAATCACTCAGCGTCAGTGAATTAATTTATGAACAAAGATCATAACGTAAGGGAATTGCGTTCTTGCGCTTTTTATGAGGTAATTCCCATTGTTCATCTAGTACCGCAACCGCTGAAGTTTAGTGTTTTTTGAGTCGTGTCTTTCTTTGTTTTATTTTTCATGTTTAACGCATAGTAGGCCTATACAAAAATATCACCATAGCACAAAATGATATTGTCTTATTTATTTCGATAAGCAGGTGATTTTTTTATCATTTAATTACTGTAACAAAAACAGTGATCTCGATATGTGTAATAACCAGATGCAAGTAAAAAAATATCTTTCTGAGTGGAATGACCGCACATGTAGTTGCTACCTCAATACAGATTTGTATTTTGTCTAAACGGGTTTACTTGTAATAGGGGAGGTATTCTTTTGTTGTAAGATAAATAATGTTAACGCTACGACCCTCGATCATCTCCTTCTTTTCATTCCCGGAGGCTTAGTGATGTTATCCTAGTACCTATAGTGTCCCCAAATTAATGGTATCTAAAATGATTTGAATACCAAAAATCGTCAAAGTGAGTATTTGCAACACCTTAACTCTTTGAACCCGAGAGATCGTTTTTGCGGTCCAGAAACATAATACGTCATACTTTCATTTAGTATGGTGGCTGCTTAATTAAAGTGTAGGGTAAACCAATTATTTTTTTCAACGTGCAGCCCCAAGGCTGCACGTTGAAAATATTATTTGGTTTACCCCTACATAATAACTATGGTCTCTTTCAATTATTTCCATTGAACTGACATGGAAGATACCGCCAGGGTTCAAAGGGTTAATGTTGTTAGTAACACCCGAAAGTTTGATAGTTATATGATAAATATCCTACAAGGAAACTGCTTACACAAAAGTAGTACCGCATAAACGGCAGCCCAGTTACCCACGCTGTGAGGGAAGGATCTCTAAAAACCTCGCTCGCTTACACACCTTGAGACCCATCCACACGAACCATACATCCCATGAATTTTTCACTTCATTCCCAACAATTATCATATTGTGGTATGCATGGTCGTTGGAATAGCATGGATTATCCCAAGCTCACAATCCACCAATCTAATTTAGTAAGGCATTCGATGCTGCTATGTCCTGGGGCCAGTCTAGCCCTTAAAGTTATTGTTTATTCATTAGTGTTTAAGGTCACATATTTTAGCACAATGGCTAATCGTGACTGCTACGCGGATATAATTTTAAGTCTAGCCAATCTTTTTATGGCAATATTGCCCATTTTAGTGGACTTCCACAACAAGCACTATTTACCGGGTTCTCTTTTTTCCAGTAAAACGGAACTTGTTTACCACGGCAAACAAGAACTGCTTCACTTTCCAGGGTTCCTTAAATAGTGAATCGCTTATGTTTATATTCACTTGTCATGGTTCGCTTTTCGACCAACTTTTATATTCCAGAGCGCTGAAATGTTAAAAAAAACAACGATTCATTTTCTTTTCCCGAGAAATATTGTTCAATCAATTCTTGATTTCGGTGACATTTTGATAACATGACTCACCAGAGCCGAAATTTTATGATGAGGCCGGTTAGTTCCACAAATTATGATAAAATCTTGATATTTTCAAGGGGAATTGAATACTTATTGATTGGAGTATCTATAACTTGAGCACGAAACAATACCTGTGTACCTTCATAAGTCAATTACATCAACGGTCGTCTCCGCGCAAGTGTTTACAAAAAGTGGATAGACAGCCTCGAATTCCGAACAGATCTTGGAATTATCCTCAAGTACATGATTACACCACAGGATGATGGCGTTGCCAGTACAGTTAAAACTAGAAGTCCTGTCATGAACTGTGCGCTTATCTAGGCTTAATAACTGCGCGTAGGAATTGCGCGCAATTGCCATATCGGATGGCATCCAAAGCACGGCAGGTTCGCTTGGTTACTCAAAGCAAACACAGGCAATGTTTCTGCCAATGGACCTCCGGGTTACCCGGAGGTCCATTGGCTGAAACATTGCTTGTGCACAGGCTATATGTACATAATTTGATAGCCTTACTATGGTCATAACGCGTAGAATAACGCGCAGATCGACGTGCTATTTGTGCCCATTTCATGACAGGGCTTTTAGTTTTAACTGCAGGGCTAGCATTCCGCCATTCTCAGTAAAAAACACGGATAACAGAGCTACGTCCTACAGTTGGGACTTACTGAATTGCTGCAGTTGATATTCAGTGAGTACCACTTCAGAAATTGCTCAGGTAGGATCTTTTTGAATAGTGATGAGGGGTAATTTTGAACCACAATTGCTCCCTTACTCCGTTTAAAATTGAGAATTGAAATATTATTTAAGTTATGTTCCAGTCAGACTAAAATCCTCGCCCTCTGATTGGATGAGAGGTCACGTAGTTTCCTCTATAGTTGCGGCTCCAATACTATTTAACCGTCTGACGTCACCACGTTGAAATGACGTTGCCCATTTCGCAATTATTCCGTCAACGGAGTGACTTGTAAACCGCTTCATTTTTATAGATTTTCCGCACGTGCAATAGATGAGGTTCCGAGAAAAGTATTGTCTAAATTACAAATCAGTTTACTATTTGAACTAAGATAAGTGACCTCGACCTTTCTCTGATTTATTGATTATTTGTCCAGTGACGTCATACGGTAAACTAGGGGTTTATTTATTAAACTAGTTATCGTTAAAAGTTGCCGATGTCATTTTTCAATGTATTGTTGGCCATGGGAAGGGTGTTACAGGAACATAGACGTTATTGTGATGAATTGACGGTAACATGGTCTGAGGTTTGCTGTACGAAGCGTCGTGGTTGAACATAAGCACCGAACTGCAAAACCTCAGACCATGTTACCGTCAATTCATCACAATACCTTATTATATCTAGTGACTTTTATGAATTTATAATCGACTTTTTTTTTAGGCCCATCCAACCAATTATAAATGGGTTTTCACGAGGAAGAAAACTATGTGGTGGATGAGCAAGCAATATAAATAGAACAAACAGTTAAGGAGGATCTGTAATGATTTGATCAAACAGTTTCGAATACTCCGTTACCACTATTAAAGCCCATGGAAGAGCACGTAAGCCAGTAAAATAGTCAACAAAATTGTACGTTACCAATATTATAGCCAACAGGACAGTACGTAGCCAATATAATAGCCAACGGAATACTCCGTAAAAACTAGTATAGCCCCTGGAATAGTACGTAAGCCAATAAAATAGTCAACAGAATTGTACATAGCCAATAGAATAGCCAATGGAATACTCCGTAAAAACTATTATAGCCCCTGGAATAGTACGTAAGCTAATACAAAAGTCAACAGAATTGTACGTAGCCAATAGAATAGCCAGGGGAATAGTACGTTACCCGTATTATAGCCCACAAAATACTTCGTAATCAATATTATAGCCAACGGAATAGTACCTACATGTAACCAATATTATAGCCAGCAGGACAGTACGTAACCAATAGAATAGCAGACGGAATACTCTGTAAAAACTATTATAGCCAACGGAATACACCGTAACCACTATTATAGCCAACGGAATAGTACATAGCCAAAGGAATATCCACAGGAATAGTACGTAACCTGTATTATAGCCCACAAAATAGTCCGTAACCAATATTATAGCCAACGGAATACTACTTATATAATAGTATAGCCAAAGATCTCATTCATAAACACAGGGTTCAAATCGTTAATGTACCATAACAGGACTAAGCAAACGGGTATGTTTTTCGTTTTTCTTAATTTTTATTTCTTCGTTTGGGGCTTTTAAAGCGATGACATGTTATAAAGCTCGTAAATGAATGTTTTGGTTAACCCCTTTGTTCTGGCAAAAGGACAATTTTCTGCATCTCAGACGAAGGGTATGTGGGCTCTTCCGCTCCGAAGGCAGTGCCAGTGCTCCTGGTGGTAAGCAAAAAACTTTTTTAAATAATTTCTTGCTTTTTCTTCCAGTAAAGATATCTTTCGGCTTCAAGTGTTATGTAGCTACGCCCACTCCCCTCAACGCTGCTGCTTCTTGAAATGTGCGTAACTAATTTTTATTTTGTTTTGTGCAGAGAAGATGGTATTCGACGTGCCCAAACAATTATGATTTTCCTTCATCTATGATATACATTTGCTGTCGCACAGGCACGGGTGGGCCCGCTAGTTATGGAATAGATCATGTTCTGTCAAAAGTAAATCTGAAAAGTTTTATTTGTTTATCCTTTTAAACCCTGATGGTGTTTTCCATCTCAGTACAATTCCAGCTATTGGAAGAGTCCATATTCATTACCTGGGGGTAGACCATTCAATATTTTAAACCTGCAGCCACTGGGCTGCGCGTTGAAGATATTGATTGGTTGCCCCACGCTTTCAATCATCCTACTTGGTGAAATTATGACATACCACGCCCCTGCGCCTCCAAAGCGGCCGTTCGTGTTCAAAAAACGTAGAAATTGGGGGCCCTGATTCATTTGTAGCGAACGACAAAAATGGCGCTCCGGTTTTCACAGTCACGTAAAACACTTTTTGCAGAATACATAGTCTATTACTAGAAACGTACTCCTGATAGTTTGTTAATTAGCATGTTAATTATATCCCACTCTCAAAGGAATGTCGCTGAGATAGACATTCCCGTAGTGCGAACAGGGCTTCCCGTCCTGTGAAGGGTGGGACCGCTACCTTATAGTTTACAAAAAGGGTGATAGACGTCCGCTCAAAATGACTAACAAGCAAAAGAATTCTTCTGAATTCAAACTTTATTGCACATTCTTTTCCAGAAGCAAAATTCTATAAAACTAGATTTGATATTCTAGCAAACTACATTTGCTTCCCAATCGCATGATTGAATCTGAGTGTTGAAAAGGAGACCAGAATCACAAGCAACGTACTGTGCTGTACCAAAGTTACAGACCACATATCTGGCACAGTTTTGTGGATCTGCGTAGATGCCATCATTTCTTCCACTGCAAGAAAACTCTGAAAGAATAGAAAATAAATATTAATCCTTTGCGTAACGTAAACGCTTAAACCGTTCAACATTGTACACAAATAGCTACATTCAAATTTTAGTATTTTTTAGTATTTTCCTATTTTCTGTCTCCACAACATAGCTTATGAACGCTTTATTGAAACGAGCTCGTGCCGATCGTTCCCATGAGGTGTTATCAGGTTTGTTATTGCAAAGAAAATGGAAAATAAAATTATCACGTCCTCTACTTATGTAAGGTAAAAGGTCGTCAACCCAATACCTAAAACATCGACTGCATCCGCCCGCGTAATTTACAAATTGAGCTGTTGAAAAAATATTATTTTGAAAAAAAATTCAAGAAAACCATATCACGTGATCTCAATGAGCTTATTCCAGTGAGGTGTCACATGATATTGTTTTGTTGATTTATTTTTTTTTTTTAATTCCAAAAAACAATATTTAAACTGATAAGTCTTGATATCGTCTGCGTCTGGTAAAGGGTTAATGTGTGAAAACCAAGAATGACATGTGACGCTGTATTTCGAACTGACTAAGTTAAGCATGAAAATAGAAACTGTCACGTGGCGCTCTATTTCTAAATAACAAAGTTAAGTTTGAAAATAGAAGCCCAATGGCTGATTGCTTAGAGCACTTAACTTCAAGCCGACAGGTCCATGGTTCGATCCTGACCAGAGGTAACAGCGATATGTCATTGTGGAAGGCGTTTAACCCCGATTGCACACGTGGAGTCACGGTGGAATTGAGTACTTAAGTGTACTGCACAGCGATGGAGCACTAGTCTCCAACCAATGTTAACCCTCCTTGGGCGGAGTTCGTAGGTTGGAGAGCCTGACAGTTGCTCGCCACTGCACAGTGCTTCTCTACGGGTATTTTCTACTCCTTCACCAGTAAAATTGACCGACACAAGGTGACCCTGAGTGTCGAAAGCGTCGTTCTACCCCCACAATACTTTCAACAGACAGAGTCACCTCGTGTCGAACAGTATTATGTGTGGTGGAAGCCAGAGTACCCAGAGAGAACCGCCGAGCAACGGAGAGCAACTATCAGACTCTCTAACGTACTAACTCCGCGCAACCAGGGTTAGCATTGATTGTAGACAAGTGCACCATCGACGTGTAGTACAACTTATGACCACATGGGCAATCGGGATGAAGTGCCCTGCCCAAGGACACAGCGCAGTTACCCCCCCCCCCCCCCCGGGGGGGGGGGGTCGAATCATGGAACGTTCGGCTCGAAGTTCAATTCTACAACTATTGAGTCAACGCACTCTCCACTTGGTGCTATATTTTTTTATTGAATAAGTGCCTTATCATGAACTCTGGCGTCAGATTGATAATTATGGAAATATCCTATGCAATGACAACTTCCAAGTGAAATAAAATTCATCTTGTAATTGTTGTATTCTATTTGTTTCCATTAGCTACATGTGTATGTATATTTTGTCGGTGTGGGGAGATGTTTCTGAAGATAATAATTGTGGAGAAGATGATTTTCGGTGCTCGAAGTGGTTTTCTTTCTGGCTGTTGGGCAGCCATTGTGTTCTATTAGTTATCACAGTAGCACGTTAAATCGAACTAGTCGACCATAGAACAGACAATCGTTACAATTTCATCAACATACCGGATTTACCACGACGGTTGGCGTAATATATGTCAGTTATTGCTGCAACTTATTGCGGATTATAGCTTCAGTGTGTTCGTGTGGGCAACCCCCTCTAGAGTTAACATGTAGCTACTGGACAAATCGTAATTACATAGATTATATGAGTGTGCTCTTAGAGGTGGGGACTTCATTAACCCTTGTCTAACGAATCGCCAGCATCAGTCAGCGTAATTCACAAACTGTGCAGCTGAAGAAAATAAATTCAACACAACCATATCATGTGACTTCTCATTGAAACGAGCTCGTCGAGCTCGTTCCAATGAGAGGAACATGATAATGTTTGTTGAAATTGTTTAAACAATTTAAAAACAAAACAATAATAAAAATGATAATATTGATATCCTGCTTTGTATGAAGGGTTAAGGGTTGTTCATGCATTACTTCTTTCAACAATGCACAAGCAAACGTTTACGTAAAGAAATAGTAACATTCAATAAGATACCAGAAACATACTGATTGGTCAGGACCATTAGCAAAGATTTTTTCTTATAACCCCATGGGGATGTGGGATTAAATTATTGCAGAACCTCCGAATACAAAATGGCTTCGCCCACTTTGTTGTAAATTTTGTTCATTTGGAAGATACCATTCAGGAGATCTGTGTTGGAAAGGTTAAAGATGAATAGATTCATCATCCTTTTACATTAGGCCTATGTAGATTTGCGGAGTCGTGATGCAGGTTCGCACTACCGAGTGCGATTAATGTCCTCGTGATTATAGCGTATAACGTCGAAGGAAGTATTATCCAAAACATTTACTTAGTAGCGCATCCCGTCTAAGGACGTTCCATACAAGACATTTATTTGTAGGCTTGTTTGTTTGTTAATTTGGATTTAACGGCACTTCCAACAACCCGAGTCGGGTTGTGTCGGATAGTTTTACGGGTGGGGGAACTGGAGTATCGGGGTAGAGCCACCGAACAGCGGCGAGCAACTGTCAGGCTCCCTAACATATACAGCTTCGGTACAAGCAGAGTTAGCAGCGGTTAAGGTGCGTGTACCATCGGCGTGCAGTTCGTCCTAGTACACAGCGCCACCGTACCTCTCGAGGGGCAATCTAGTTTAAGTATCTTGCCCCGGGACACAACACAGTTTCCGCTGGTCAGAATCGAACTATTTATGGCCTTACCAGCGCCAGGCTAAGACTATAATGTAGTTTGAAACGATTGAGAACAGTTGTTCTTCAATTTATGCTTTCATGCGTTACAGTTAGAAAATGTGTTTTTCGGCAAATTTCAGGAAGCTCAATCTGTCTACTCTACACAGAAACATTATAAATTATTGTGATTAATAGATGGTAACATGATCTGAGGTTTGCGGCTCGGAGCTTATGTTCAATCGTGACTCAACTCATCGAAGTTGAACATACGCTCCTAGACGCAAACCTCAGACCATGTTACCGTCAGCACATCACAATAACGTATATTTTCCAATAAGACACTACCCATAGCCCAAAACCTACGTTGCGAGGTTTATTCACTAAACCGGTGATTGTTAAAGGTTGTTTTCTGCATGGCAACTTTTAGTAAATAAACCTGTCGTGTAACCACGACGGCACAGGATAAACAATCCGTAAACCAGATAAACTCATTCCATCTTAGTTCAAATCGTAAATCGGTTTGTAATTTAAACAGCACTTTATCATTTTATCATGAACACCGTCTGGAGCACGTGTGAAAAATCAAGAAAAAATGTAGTGGCTTGCTAGTCACTCCGTTGATGAAGCAATCACGAAACCGGCGACGCCATTTCAAATATTTCGCGTTTTGACGTCAGACGCTAAGATTTGCTACTGGAGCCGAAACATAAAAGAAACTACGCCATGAGATAATCTATGTTCGTGACAGCGATTCAACATAAAGACGAATTTAGGCCTCCAGATATTGTCAGTTATGTCAACTAGATGGATATTTCCAATTTCAGGAGTTATAATATCATCTGGTAACCCGGGGGAAGGCTACGAGTGTAATCCGGCATTCTGACCTCATCAACGAGACGGAATGTGACAACCCAGATCACTTTACTGTCATAATAATCACAATGTATCAGATCGTTGCATCAAACGATAATCGAGTATGCACGTTTCCATCAGAATAATCATTGTGAGACTTTCTTTTACAATAAGGCTTAAATTACTGGTTCAAAATGGCGAGCCAATATAACAAATTGTCCATTATAATATGCAAATCTTGTGACAAGTGACAAAGAAGTGTTTCCCATGATTCTTTCGCAAAACACGCGTTCGTAGTTTGTTAAATCTTACCAGTTGTGCTCTGATTTCCTTCTGTTGTAGTTATTCTTGCTGTAGTCGTTTCTGTTGTCACTTCGGGTGTATTGCTTGTCGTTAATCTGGTTGTCACAACATTGCCATTTGTCGTCGTCTCACTGGACTGTCCAGAGTCTGCGGCTGCCAAAAGGGTTTTCATTGTATTTATTAGTGGGTATGCTTGTCTGGATGATGAACATGTCTGTCTGAAGTCGTCCATGCCCACAGCCCATACCATTGCACCGCCATATCCGTTGTCTATCACATAGTTTATCTGCAGAAAAAGTGTTAATCCATCAGTGGTGGTTCACAAGTATGCGCAGAACAAGAAATGCGGTTGACAAGATGGACCACATTTTCTGGTCTTCATTTGAACCCGTAAGACCACTTTTCTGGACCAGGACCGTGATTCAACTTGAATTTATCATGTACAGCACGTGGAGAGTGGATTGTAACAAAATCACCCGCGGAGTGGAGTTATCACACAAAGTATCACTTTCAAATTCTGTACATATGGGCAAAAAACATTAGCAATGTTGCAGCCAATGGACCTACGGGTTTTACCCGGAGGTTTATTGGTTGGAACTTTGCTTGTGATTGTTGTGCTTTGCAACAAATTCGCAATTATTACTTGGGTGGAATCTCCACTCTGTGGGTGACTTAGTGGTAATACACTCTCCACGTACTGTAGATAGCTTTTCCGTGAATTAATGTGGCAGATCAATCAGGATTTTCAACGTGCCTGAGGCTGTATGTTGAAATCATTGAGTCGTCTTCATACAAATAAAGAATATAGACTTGACCAGTTGATGGCTTTGAACTGGCATGGAATATACCATTACAAGCCAAAGGGTTAAGGGGAAGAGGATGCATTAAAATAATCGTCAAGTAATGAACTAAAAAAATGATAGTTCGGAAACCTTTATTGTGTTTTGGAGTGCGCTCTGGATTTCTACTTCCTGTCTACCAGAGAATGAAGCCGATGATTTTTTTCCGCTCTTTTAATCTAGTCAAATAAGCCAAATCATTTTCAAATGACGGAGTTTTCAGATTTGTATGAGATATCACTCGCAAGATGACAAACACTCGGACACCACGGAGAGTGAGATCACGGAAAGTGATCGCCGCTGTATTAATCTCTTTGTGAAAGTACATTCTGCTGTGCGCTCTCATCTGGAAGATGATTGACAAAAAGGGCGTGCCCCAACAGAACGCTCCCTTTTAGACCATCACAGCGAATAGTGTAAGATCACTTGCGATTAGTGACATGTAAACAACAACCCATAAACTGTCAACTCGTGTCTGACAATTGGTGATCGGGAAGTGAGGGAGTTTCTACCATAAACCAGCTAGTGCTGTGGAAGGTCATTCGGGATACCGCAACGGCAATCATAATGACACTATGGTATCCTTCGGAAGATTATTCTCGATGAGTCCCATCCCCCAGCACACATTCAACTTCCCTCGATAGTCCCCCTATGGTTCTGCTCGGAGATGCCCATCAGGGTAACACAACAATAATTGTCAATAGTACATTACGTTTTGACGTATCTCACATGTGACGCCAAAAGTTACGTGTCAAGTGACATTATTGGGGTTATCCTGATAGCGTGAGCGACCATGTTGAGACGTTTTACTACGGTTATGCGTTGCCTGTGTTGTTGGGATGACGTGATTTTTGTTACTAGGGGCTCTGGTTTATGCGGGGGCAGGTGTTTGCTATGGGACCCAAAATACTCAAATAGGATGGGTGTGCGTTCTGAATATATGTTCGATTTGATGGAAGTATATCTTATTACTGAAATCACCAAATCACTGATACGACCAATAATCGCCCAAACGGATTCGTCTGGCGAGCACCTCCCCATCTTCCATGGGATAGTTTCCTTTTGGAGTGATTCTACTTGCAGATACCTACCGAGATGCTTGAGCCATGACAAATTCCATTGGAAGGGACTCGTTGGTGAAATCCCCAATACAACCGCGCCGACCGTCTTGCTGTGAGGGTCCCACCGCACATGCACATCAACAGGTCCAGCAGTTGCGGAAAAAAATAATATTTCGTAGTATCTACGCGTGTTTGGTATTAAACTATGAACATTTGGAATAATTCGTACGAAACCATATGGAGTTTCTTATCGATGTTTGAATATAAGGAATGGATGTTGTTTTGTCAAAGAGTATGAAGTCCTAATAGTGTGACGAATTCTGCGTGAACGACATCAAAACACAATTGACCCTCAACTGGCAGTCTACAACCTGTTCCATGGCCGATTATTATGCGAACAGAGAGCGTATCAGTTAATCCCTCTATCCATCTTGATATTTCATAACTAAAACGAATTAGTCAAGAAAAACAGACGTCGCTCACGCCAGAAGGGACGTTTTATTGTAAGTCCACTTCAGATAGTGCCGAATCCAGTGTTTGATTCAATTTTGTTCAATGCAGCGGATACATGTACACCAGGGACGATTTTCAGCATGAATTATCTTCACACACTCCAAGAACTGAGGCCACTGGCATAGGACATGGCGTTTCCATTATTATTCAATATCAAAGACTCCCGAATCAAATCATTCTCGATTCTACCGTCTATTGTACATCTCGGAACATATTTTCAGTCCATCGGCAGAGTAGACGTCAACATAAACCACCGATACTAAGTTCAGATAAATGAGGTCATCGATATGAGAAATGACGTTATCAAAAAAAAAAAAAAAAAAAACATCAGTAAAACCTTTAACTTCGGCTATTCGATTCTGCGAATTTACATAATTGTAATAATCAGCTTGATGCAAGTAAAACAACAGAGTTCGGAAGAATAACTTTGAAAACTTTCGCTCAAATGGCCATCGTGTCCATATCATAACAGCGACTCTCCAAACCATTTTCACTCGATTAGCAGAACGAATTATTGCATAAAAGCAAATTTCAAGACCGAAAACCACAGGATTTGTAACAACGCCAAAATGCAAAGTCGTACTTAACATAACGCTGCTCATGTTGCGACATATGAAAAATAAAGTAACATTCCAATACATTTTCAACTCAGTATTTCTAAAAATGTAAGAGTCCACATCCCTGACTTATCTCGTCGTGAAAATCGACTTTCGATGCAGTAATCTCCCCTGAAATTATTAGACTGGAGAGGAATGTCCAATTAAGAAGCATATAATTGTTGAGGAAACAGCCACTACATCAATAGAAAATAACGCGAAGTTTCCTTTTGTTACTTTTAATAAACGAAATTAACAGGCAGCTCTCAGAGCTGTCTGTTGTTTTCGTTTATTAAAAGTTACAAAAGGAAACCTGGCTTTTTATGGTAAGCTAATCAAAAACAATTTAGTAACTGTTCACTTTTGTCTCTTTCTTCGGCGAATGCTTTTCACAGTAATTTACGTGTCTTTATTCTTGCAGGGAAACCATTTAGCAAATCTTACCTCCAAGACTATTATATTAATGGAAAGGATAGTGTACGTATTACAGTACGTGGAGGGTGTATTATCTCTAAATCACCCGCAGAGTGGAGATTCCACCCGAGGAATAATTGCAAATTTGTTGCAAAGCATAACCAGCACCAGCAAAGTTTCAGCCAATGGACCTCCGGGTTTAACCCGGAGGTCCACTGGCTGAAACATTGCTTGTGTTTTTTGTCGATATGTACACAATTTTAAAGTTATAGCTTGGGTGATAACTCCACTCTGCAGGTGTTCTGGTTGCAGTCCACTCTCCACGTACTGTATATGCCACGATGCGCGCACTGTCGATATAAAGAACAGACAAAAGTTACAGAACATCAAAAGATGATGAACGCTCCGTTTTCTTATGTTTAAATGGGTTTAAATTGAGAATAATAGTCGAACGGTCAAATTGATTGGGAAAAGGGTTGTATAAAAGGACAGCTTTTTTTATTTTATACTAGTTCACAAGAAAATGCCTGGGTTTTGTGAAATGATGCTCTATCGATGATACAACTTCGCTAACATTTCGAAATTTCAATTTTATATGAAATTCTCGTACCATTAATGTTAAATTTACTGACGGCTTTAGAAAATTAAGGAGAGCTAACTTTCTTGTAAATATCTTCCATTGACGAAAATTGTCAGCCATGAAGGCTCATGTCACAAACATTTTTAGATTCGATGAAGGTGAGCTTCATATTTGTATACTAATATACCAAGATAGATATAAAAAAACATCATGTTACCAACAATATATACAATTTAAGCAACATAGAAGATTCGAGCGAACTTTCAGTAAATGGACTTGCGGGTGAACCCAGAAGTCAATTCTCTTTGGTCAATAAGGCCTATGAAATTTAAGATTCTGTTTCTCAGGTCCTCCCGCATTGTCGTTTTGACTGGCCTTGCTCTCTTTTTATAACCAATGCAAACTTCAAAATTTGAAAATTAAATTGTTCATTTAAAATTGATAAATTTGTCCCTTGAGCTTTTTTGCACTCAAGGGACGAAATACAACACAACACATGCTAGTCTGTAGATTATGATCCCTAACACATAAAACAAACCAAGAATATGAATTTTTGATGGCAAATAAATAATTACAAAAATAGAAAATAAAAAATATTACCAAAAATGGCCAGAGAAACAGATCTACTTTGTGAGGCCTAATGCTTTTTGCGTTATTTGTATTCTAAGTAATGTTCCGCCAGTGAAGGTATTCACAAAAAGAACAAAACAACATTGGAGCTTCTTGAAGGATTGAAAACGCTATTTTATTATTGATTGATTTATCCCCTTCTCTTCATTGACTTCACCACGCGACATCAGCAATATTTAAGGTCGTTGCAGTAGTATTACTCAACGTTGGCGACCATAATCTCGTGATAGAATGATTAAATTCGTTGCTGATATTATATCGACAATTGAATAGATCAGCGCGTTCGTTCCAAATAGAAGGCTATTCTTGCCCGAAATTGGTATTCAACGAGCATACCCCCGCAATAAGTGCATTTACATTACGGAAAACACAAGGACCTTGACAAAGATCGCTCTCATGTGAGCTACTTTGGCAAGCAAATGGCTCTCCTGAACTATATTCCATTTTGCTTTACAAACACTTTTTAAATGCCCAATAAATGATGTTTGTGTTTTCATGTAATGTATTCAAGCCAGTCAATGCCAGTAAACTATTGCCGAACATGCATTTGTTTTTCACGAATCCCTCTACTTCAGTATGAGGCTATTGGGCAAGAAATGTTGCCCAGATACCAGGTAGAACTTTTTGCGCAATCAGCCAATATTAAGATAGAGATGTCTGCAAAAATTCAAACGATTCTCCTAGTGAGGACAGATTCTTTGGTACGGACGCCGTGGACTGGTCACTTTGCATGGTGGACAATATTTCCACGGACGCAATAATATAAGATTCTAAACTATAATTATAGGAATAATCAAAAAAATTAATTAATAAAGCATCGGGTACAACCCGATGCTTCATTAATTAAAATGTTGCTGTTGATGATTTTTATTACACTCTAAATCGGTTGGGTTAAAAATCAACCCAAATCGACTGGGTTGAGTGAATATGAACCCAGTTTGGGTTCATATTCACTCAACCCAGTCGATTTGGGTTGATTTTTAACCCAACCGATTTTAGAGTGTACCTGGTAAAGTCATGTGTGGACATCACTGCCCACGCATGGACTACAACCAGTCCACGTCGACTGCACTGTACTGCATGCAAAACTGAAACAATATTTTTACAGATAATCTAACAATTAATAACATGACTGTACAGGGCATTGCGGTTTATTGAAGGCCCATCAGTCATGATTAACAACCCGACTCTCCCCGGACTGGTCAGAATCAATAAGTTTACTTCTTTGAAGGTTCAAGATTAAAGGCAGGCTTAATGTCACTTCTGTATTTCTCTTTGAGAATGGAGCTGTCGGGGTGTCCGAGATTCCGGCGATGTCAAAAAGGGCTTAACCTAAGCATGCAATAAACGCTTACGCGGGATTAAAACTGCACAGGCGGCAGGCGTGCAAAAAATCCTGCTCCAGATATCCACCACTGCATTATACCACAGGTATATACTTGAAAGCAAACTAAATACTTAATAAAAGCAGAGTTAAATCATCAAGCGTTGAGAAAAATGCCGAGACTCACCACGGTAGTGCTCATTACGTTTACTTGGCTTGGTGGTGTATTACGTTAGTGGGTCAGGTATCCAGGTATCTCCTCTTGGACATACGTACTATTGTCACGCTGTGCTTGTCCATGACCTGTATCACCATCTGTTCTTGCTGTTTAGGATATAGCGTCGGGAATTTAATAAGTCACACAAATAGTGAAGTGAAGTTGTGTGGTAAAACATCTGTGACGTTTCGATCAAATTTGGCTTGTTTTCTCCGCCGTCATAAAATTTTCCCCCAATTCACCTTTGTATTGGATAATTCGATGTTGACATTCTTTTCAAATTGTTAATATACTGGATAATACAGTTTCGAGAGATGCCAATACATTCAAAATGGATTTCAGCTCAAATTCAAATATTTGGAATCTGTTTTTGTAACTCACAACAAGTTCAACAACACGCCTGTACTTTGTGTGTCTGTGTCGTGGATGACTCCACCAATTTTCAAAGGATGTGAGACCTTGTATTTACAATTCAATGGATGTGAGCTGGTAAGTTGAAACGTTCAGAAAAAGACAATGTTGTAGCACTTTTATTTTTAATATTTTGGGGGTAGAGTGTTGATTTCTTTACTAATCTGTGGGCTTGATAGTTTTTTTTTACAAACATCTATTTCAGAAATATTAGGTGTTTATATATTTGTTTTTTCCGAGAGAAATATGTCATATTATATATTTCCCACCAGTAACTGATTTTCATTGACTACTTGCGATGCGGTTTCTTATCTTGGCTCACTACTAGTGTGGGGGTGGCTGGGGCGGGGGCGGATGAGCTTAGCCGGGGTAACTGTGAGTAGGAGGGCGAGGTGAACCTGAATAACTGCGAGTGTGAGGGAGGTCGATCTAAATCTGGGTATCTGTGAGGGGGGTAGGCGAAATGTCTGCTCATGCGCCCCCTTTCCCTCGCCAAGGCATTGACAACGGAAGCTGAGATCTGAAATAATAAATAAACCTAACCTTGGTGGTTATACTCTCAACGTCATCATACCCTATCCATTCATTTCCCTTTACATAATAAGGGACCTTTTCTCTGCTTAACAGATGCCTGGTACCTTGCCCACCGTCGACAATCTTGCAAATCTGAAAAATGAAAACAAAAAATATTGGTAGCAAGAAAAATGCCTCGCAGGAATTGTAGTTCACAGGCCTACTTTTTACTTTTTACTTATTAGTTTTTATTTTATTATTTTTCGACACCGTCATCATCTACTGCTGTTGCTGTGGTAGTAGCTGTAGAAGTTCACTCAACTTTTCATTGATTATTTAAACCTAAAATGCAAACGTTTCCGGCTGTCTCTCTTCAGTCATGGAAATTACTGATTAACCGATGTTCGGCAATCGCATCTGACATCGTCCGATTTTAACCCTTTACCCAACGTAACGGCCAAAACCGGCCAGCGCTATTCTCAAAAATCGCCAATTAATTTTCATTATTTTTTTCATTTTTTGTCTCAAAAACATAGGTTATGACCCCTCGTTGGAACGAGCTCGTCGAGCTCGTTCCAACGAGGGGTCATAACCTATGTTTTTGAGACAAAAAATGAAAAAAATTAGTTATTCCAGAATTATTTTTGCAAGTGTCGTCTGCTTTCCACGTTAGGTAAAGGGTTAAGTCATCGGTTGACCATCGGTAGAGGTATTTGAACATCGGTCCATGCCGATGGTTACATGGAACACCACTGGATCCAAATTGTTTGTATTATTTACGTTTAGTTAATCTCAAACAAGCAGTAACAAACTTAATTACTTGCCACAATCGTTGGCAGGAATCAAGATTGGCATAATCTCGTTGATTGGTCTGATCTTCTCTTTGATTGATGCTCATGACACACACCCCGCCTGTTGAGTGATGACTCAATGAAATGGACATCAGCAGAAAAAAAGTTAACAGCGCAGCGTCTTTGATCTTTGACGTTAAATGTCGCGCTTCCGTGAAAAGGATTATCCATATCCCCTGCTCGCGTGATACAACATTAACCTTTCTCAATAAGTTGCAATCTTCATACGGTTAGATTACGTGTAGAGAGTAGAGACCTACCTCATAGTACGCCAGGAATCCAGCCGTTCTCGTGTAGGTTCCAGCAGGACCTCCCCCAGAAGCAGGAGCTCCTAATCCCGTGTTTGAAGTACTCAGTGTGAAAGATCGTCCGTAGGTTGGCATTCCAATGATAAGTTTTCTTTTATCAGCTCCACGTGATGCCCAGTATCGTGCTGCATAATCCTTAAATAAATAAAGTGAATATGAAAACTGTCTCTATTTCATAACTTATTTTCTTTTTTAACTACTGCTTCAGAAAGTGGCGAGAAGGTGGGACGGGGTTAAAACTATTCGATGAGCTATATTTTAGCACCAAAACATATGTATTTAAAATATGTAAATGCCGTCTGCTGTTCGAGTTAAATATATGGCTAGGCACTTCGGCGATAAAAGTCATCCTGGAGAAACTTGAGGGAGAATGGAAGATATATTCAGTGGGTAGATACTGCTTTTTGTTTTTTTTTGTGTGTAGGGGTGGGCGTGGCATTGCGTGTACACACTCCGTGTGAAGGCAAAGCGTTTTATATCCCTAAATAGAACAGTCAGTCAGGTTTCAAAACTCAACCACGTGACTTTAATGTAAGTGTTCGTGTATAAATGGTCACATAGATACACCCGAGTACTGGGTGTTTGAGTGATATATTGTTTTATAGGTGTTGTAAATCCAGGTTAAAGCTACTCAATTATTTACCTGATCAAATTTCACATATTATTTTCTGCTTGTCTGAAGCTCATACACGCAGAGGATAAACACTATCTGAAATTTCACACGGAAAGTATGGTGCTCAAAAGAATATCTGACAATATGGTAAATGGATTGGCGAGCAACTTTTTAAAGTGAAACCATGCCAAAACTTTCCTTGTTCTATGAGAGCTAGTTATTGGTGTAGACTTATTTTTATATTTTAGCTCTACACACCAACCGTGGTGAACACGCCAACAATGGGATTTCAATAGTTACAATTTACGCCTACAGTGGAAGTACGTCCAAGCAGACCTTTGGTGACGTCGACCTGAACGCAACTTGTCTAAATTTATCGCACGTCGCCTCAGGAAGAGTGAAATGAAAGTGACAATTATTTATTATTTTTTTAAATGAGTTTACCCCGTAAGATACCAAAACTTAACAAACGTGCATTGTCTCATGTTAATAAAGCATCCATAACTCGACATGGTATATTATTATGCTATTAAAATGAAAAAGACCTAGTTTCATTTTCCATTTCGTTTCGGCGATAAAATTGACAGCAGAAGTACCGCCCACCGATGCTCGTGTAAACAAAAACAGATTTGCATGTATGTACGTCTGGTGCTCAGTAAAATCGAGAAAAATAATAGCGACTCTTAATAATCTGACAATCATGGTATAAATAAAATATACCCATAGTAGCTTGGTGTACCAAATGTTCACCACTCGTGGTGAAGTGGTGTTAACCGCGCGCCAAAGGCTTAACACCACTTCGCCACTCGTGGTAAACATTTGATACACCAAGCTACTATGGGTACATTCTATATATATATCTTCGTCTTCAGCCTTATTAAATGATTTCAGATGAGGGTTGATAATTAATCGGCTTTGCTTCACAACTGAAAAGACTTACGGTGCAATAAAGTTTTGGTCTTGCTCAATACTGCAAAAATACTTCAGTGCAGTATTTTACATTAACATATTACCGTATTTGTAACGGTAATGTTTTACATCTTCAGCGCAGTGGTAAATACACAACATGAAATATGATTTACGCCACAAAAGGCCCGTGGAATGGAGTTTATCCAGATAAATACTGGAGTTTATAAAAAACAGATGAACAACCACGATTTGAGCTAAAGAACGTTATCACACAACTGTAGATACCAGTATAGTCGGTACCAGTAAGGTACTAGATTTGTACCACGATACTGGCATGCGGCTGAAATAATTCTTCTACCCACGACGTCAGAAGTCAATCAACAATATTATTCAAATTTGGACATCCCCGAATTATCAGTTTTCTCATGGTGTTGTCTGTGAGGTACAGACCCGAGTGCATTTATATTAAGTTGTGTGTGGCTGTCAGTGCTACATTCATTTAATAGTACAAAATATAAACGTTTCCCAAGTGCGGTTATGTTAATTATCGATCTAAAAATATATAGCTTCCTGGAGAGATAACGAATTCGTTTCTACTCTAAAATGAAGGTAAATGCCGATCATGTCTATTTTGTATTAATCGGCTATCGGGTTTCAGATGGAAAACAGTTCAGGGTCTGTAAATCCATTTTGATATTACGGAAAAGTCGAATATATTTATATTTAGAAACTGTTAATACATACACAGGACGTCACGATGTTAGAATGCTTTCGCCAACACGGCACGGGTGCCAGCGCGGAAGGATGGAACGAGTTGCATAGCCTCGCGTTCTTTCCTTCCACGATGGCAAGAGTATTTACGAACGCAAACCCATTCACAGCTTCCCATATACAGTTAAAACTAGAAGTCCACTCATCAACTGCGCGCCAACACCTCGCAATTTAGCGGGTTTATCGGCGCGTTAGGTCATATGGAAAGGCTATCACATTCTCTACGCAACCTATGCACAAGCATTGGTTTAACCCGGAGGTCCGCTGGCTGAAACATCGCGTGTGTTTGCTGTGAGTAATGGCAAGACTCTGTGGTAATTTGGGTATTTTCAGTAGGAAAATTGCGCGCAATTCCTGTGCGAAATTGTGTCAAGATAAGCGCTCAATTCATGACAGGACTTCTAGTTTTAACTGTAGAGCTTTGCACATAGCCCTAGAGCTGCAACGGGTAAGCTATTGTATTTTTCATTAGAATTTTTTCGCCATATGCTTTGGAATAGATTGACAAAATAACTCTCAAGCGAAATGACATAACATCACTTTCAAAGAAATGTTCCCCGATAGATTCACCAGTCACAATACTGCCTTCAGCAAGATGACGAGGACCTTATTAAGTCAAAGGGTCACAATGAGTCTCTTTATGACGTGGTCTAAAGTGCTCAGTGGCTTCAGCCTGTTTCTTTCTCGAAAGAATTCATGCATAATACTTTGAAAGGTCTATTCGTCTGGGCATTGGTGGCCAAAAATCACAGTTTGAAGTGGTAAATGTTCCCATATTGCAATTGGAAATTTAACCCTTGAGACTTCAATTATCCTGACGTTCAAACGTCACTGGGAATTCAGTTTTTTCAACGTTTTTCAAAATGCGACGTCAAACATCGGAAAGTACCAATAACAAGATAGTTTTCACATTAGTGATTATCTGGTTGAGGTCAACTTGAGGACTAGATTATTTTTGGTGGTCTGAATTTGTCATTCAACGCTTGTTTTGTTATAAATTATTGGAAAGTGCCTGCAGCACTCTCCAATAGTTTGTAATAAAACAAATTTATATAAACAAAATATTATTTGTGTTTGACTGAATATAAAATATTAGCAAGGAGAGTGTTGGCTTTCGCTCTGGAATTTTTTAAAAGCCCTGATAGTGGCCTCCAGCACTCAACCAGTTAAGAAGTCTTGACAGCAGGATTATATTAGTATTTTAAGCTGTGATAATATTTGGCTCAACGGTTATCACTGCGCACTATTCTGGAGAAAATAGGAATTTGAGGTTAAAACTTAAAAAAATCGAAAAATAATAACAAAACAAATGACCACAAAATATCAACGTGCTGTTTGATTTCGTACGTAATAACACGTACAAACCTATCAAAGGGTTAAATTAAACAAAAGATGTCGTTCGTAATTCCACGTACAAAAGTATTAAAGGCTTAAAAGGCATTTCTTTCTGATTTAACAGACCTCACTGAGCTCTGTCAAACGATATTGAATTGGTTTGTTACTATTTGCAATATGGGAAACATTTATAGGTAGAAATATTGATATTTCGACATCAGTTTATACAACCTAACCAAGAAAATGTAACCACAATTTAACCCTTTACCTAACCTGAAAAGCAGACGACACTTGCAAAAATAATTCTTGAATAACTAATTTTTTCATTTTTTGTCTCAAAAACATAGGTTATGACCCCTCGTTGGAACGAGCTCGACGAGCTCGTTCCAACGAGGAGTCATAACCTATGTTTTTGAGACAAAAAATGAATAAAATAAAGAAAATTAATTGGCGATTTTTGAGAATAGCGCTGGCCGGTTTTGACCGTTACGTTAGGTAAAGGGTTAAAAGCATAGGTTATGACTCCTCATTGGGACGAGCTCGATGAGCCAACAACAACAACCACAATTTAACCCTTTACCTAACCTGAAAAGCAGACGACACTTGCAAAAATAATTCTTGAATAACTAATTTTTTTCATTTTTTCAAAAACATAGGTTATGGCCCCTCGTTGGAACGAGCTCAATGAGCTCGTTCAAACGAGGGGTCATAACCTAAGTTTTTGAGACAAAAAATGAAAAAAATAATGAAAATTAATTGGCGATTTTTGAGAATAGCGTTGGCCGGTTTTGGCCGTTACGTTAGGTAAAGGGTTAAAAAGGTTTGAAGAACAGATGAACAGAAGATAAGAAGAAGAAAGTGTAAATAAAGAGAAAAATCAGGAACATTCCAATTGTCCTCCCTACGTACAAACATACCGTTGATTTGTCATCGGTTGCATAAAGTGGCGAGTTGTGACCGGTAACGCTTTCAAATGCTCCGTGGAAATCATACGTCATTATGTTGATGAAGTCCAGATGTCTGAAAAAAAGTTTCAATACAACTAAATTCCGCGTCTTTAAAAAGGTAATGAAAAAAACCCGAGCATTTCCCGTGGGGTAAGCTAGAGGAAATACAATTTATCTTAACTGCCTTGCGATTTCGTCGACTCAGTTTTAAAAGAATGACTATAAAATAAAATACTTAGCATAAGGATAACAAAAATGGCGAATCTATTTTGTCTTTGTATGGAAAACCAGAGTGTCCTGGTGTATACCTATCTGCACTTTTGTTTAGTAGTGGCGGCAAAACTATATTTTATATTTAATTCTTGCCAAAAATACATAGCTTATGACCACTGATTGGAACAAGCTCGTTCAAATGAGTGGCCATAACCTATGATTTCTAGGCCAAAAAATAATAGTTACAAGTTTTATATTCATTCTAGAATTTTATTACGCAAGTGTCGTCTGCTATTCGTGTTGAGCAAAGGATTAAATAATAGTAATAAATAAATATTGATTGAAATGATTTTTTATCAAAAGTGTGCTTGTCTTTTTGAGATAGGCGGTATTCCGTAAATACCGTTCGGTGTCTGTATCTAGCTAATACCGATTTACCCAACCGAGGGAATCTTAAAATGCCGAAATTTCGGTTTTGAAAAATATTCCGGACATTAGTTAAAAAATAGAAGGACATACAACAGAACATTACGCGACATTATTACCACTTGATAGGGCGTTCCCTGGTACATTAACAAAGTTTAACAGGGCAGTACAAGAACGTGACGCTCAACTTACAAAGTCGCGTGATGTGTCCGGCCGTTAATGAGTTGAACATCTCATTAACAGTCCGACACGTCAAGTGACTTTTGTTTCTCGCTGTCGTACACTCGAAAATGGAAACAGTTTCCAGAAATGGTTTCAACTAGTAAACAATGTGATTTTATTTAAATTATTAAATATGTAAAATGTCCAGCAAAATTAGTCCCATAAGAACAAGCAGCTGTATATAGTAAGTCCGCAGACATTTTAAGCCTTTATTTCTGATTAAAAAGCGGCAAATATCGGGTCTGTTCTTAAGTTTTCTAACTTCGTTGCCATTGAAAGAGTACCGACGCCGATCACGTGATAATGAAGTGACACCAGTTTGTTTGAGAACAGACGATAATATCATCTGCCAAAATTGAAAACGTTAAAAATGTCTCAATCAAGCGAATTGAATGAAGACGAATTGGCTGTTTGTAGCTGCCATGTAAGGTACAGGGTTAAAACTTTTGTCAGAATCGCAGTGGTAATAATAGTAATAACATGACTTTGTCGGGCCTTGTGGTTTATTAACGGCCCAACAGGTGTGAATAACAGACCTTCAGCTTATCAATGGCCCTCGATTTCGTCTCGGACCTTTTATAAGCTGTCGGGCTGTTATTCACACCTGTTGGGCCGTTAATACACCGCAATACCCTCCAAAGTCATGTTATTGTTATATTATTATAACTCAATCTATAAGTTAAATATAGAATAAATAGGTACTAGGGACAGGAAACAGATTTAAACCACGAGTAGGATGAGGGTTTTAACCACGAGGCTTGCCGAGTGGTTGAAACCCTCATTCTACGAGTGGTTTAAATCTGTTTCCTGTCCCTAGTACCTATTTGTTTTATTTCTACCATGCTCTTTATCATTTCTCCACTTCGTCACTTAAAACCAACAAACATTTCGAAAACGCCCCTTCTGTTGACAGTTCAATGAAAAACTTTAACGTGCGTATGAATACATATCGACTGGTGAGAGTGATACACCAGTGCCTTACCCGAGGTGAATTCATATAACCGAATATTTCCACCAGCATGGGAATTCAGATCATTCCATAAGAAAATCAGAAATAAATTTTTATTCAGAAATAAACAACAGCGTTTTTGTTCATCTCATTGGGAACTATTATTTGTCAAAACAACATTCTGGTCCGCCTCCCGACTTTCGTTCGAAATTCAAAAAGCAAGGTCATCAGGAAGTTACTTAGTTTTTTGTTTTGTAGTTAATGTTAAAGTTTGTTATTTGTATGTGATTTCCATGGAAGAGTGTATTCAACAAGTTATTTGGATTTGTTGGCATTCTGAAATCGCCACACATGTTAACATTTAGTGTGTTGGAACTTTCCTGGGATTGGGAAACGACAATGTTTTTAGGAACTTCCGTAATTTCGTGTGTTGTTGGAATCAATTCAGGAGTAACATTGGAATCCGGACTACGACTTATTGTGGAGGTGAGTGCACTGACATTTGATTTTGATGTAGTACTCAACAGCCTGGAGCATCTTTCCTGTTCTGATTCACCTGTTACAGAATAGTTATTTATACTCGACAAATTTTTATGTCCACTAATTGTAGCAATGTCAATTGGCTCCACTTTATTTTCTCTCAACTTCTGTATAAGATGCTTCCTGGCACTGGTATTTGTCAATCTTGAGCTCAAATTTGCACTTTTGGCCATTTTAGACATAATTGTTGATAACTTTGTTTCACCAACTTTCTGCCGTTTAAACCACCAGTCCCATGCATTGTTTACAGGCGTTGTCCTTGTCGCTATATAGAAGGGATCGTCCTCTTCACTAAATCCGATTGGTCGCTTTTTGGCATATAGTTTGTAAATGTACACAGGATTTCTCTCATCGTCATTTCCAATGTTTTTAGGAACTTCCGTAATTTCGTGTGTTGTTGGAATCAATTCAGGAGTAACATTGGAATCCGGACTACGACTTATTGTGGAGGTGAGTGCACTGACATTTGATTTTGATGTAGTACTCAACAGCCTGGAGCATCTTTCCTGTTCTGATTCACCTGTTACAGAATAGTT
This sequence comes from Pictodentalium vernedei, assembly GCA_031216915.1. NCBI lineage: Eukaryota > Metazoa > Mollusca > Scaphopoda > Dentaliida > Dentaliidae > Pictodentalium > Pictodentalium vernedei. Next base: position 459,535,578 of record CM062294.1, on the reverse strand, counting down.
ATTTATACTCGACAAATTTTTATGTCCACTAATTGTAGCAATGTCAATTGGCTCCACTTTATTTTCTCTCAACTTCTGTATAAGATGCTTCCTGGCACTGGTATTTGTCAATCTTGAGCTCAAATTTGCACTTTTGGCCATTTTAGACATAATTGTTGATAACTTTGTTTCACCAACTTTCTGCCGTTTAAACCACCAGTCCCATGCATTGTTTACAGGCGCTGTCCTTGTCGCTATATAGAAGGGATCGTCCTCTTCACTAAATCCGATTGGTCGCTTTTTGGCATATAGTTTGTAAATGTACACAGGATTTCTCTCATCGTCATTTCCAGTACTATACATTCGTGGAGAAATTTCCCGAAAATTCCGAACGTCTTCCCCTGTCCGTGTCTTTGTCTGGCGTTCATTAAGAAGCAGATACTCCTTGCCCTCACTTTCATGTAGGGTAACATCATCCCATCTCAAATTATAGTGTTCTTTTATTCCACGAAGTCCGAACTGGATTGTATTATTGAACCATAATGTGTTCAAAATTGAATTCGGTGTTGAGCCACCGAGCAAACCATTACTGTAAAGTTTATCGATTTCATGATCTCTAATTGGTTGGGCGCGGTTTGGTTTATTTCCTTTCCCGAGACGTTTTAGCTGTTTTTGTTTTGCAGTCAAAGCTCTTCGGGCCGTATCAAATCCGTCATCTGCCCTATTCATGATTGATGTGCCATATTTATGCCTTTTCAGGAATCGGTCAATACTAGAAATCTGCCCTCTTAAGGTGCTTGGCTCATAATCGCTGCCATCATTTCTTCGCACGCTTATTATATAATTTGCAACCAAAATGTCCAATTCGGCAACCGGAATTTCATTAATTTCCCTGGTTTCATTTTTGTTTCGAAGAAAGGTCCTAAATGTGTTTATATCAGATAGGGATTTCTTTAAGGTCCCTTTGCTCTACTGGGCTGTTATAAACTCATCAGTTTCATCAAAATTCAAAGTTACAAATTTATTTGAATGCTCTTGTGCATTCTCAATTGGCAATTGGGGCTCACATGATGCAGTATCTGATTGATTTTCAATGTCATTAATAGCATGTTGCTGATACGATTCTTTTGGAGTGGTTAATTCATTGGAATCAGCAACTTTCGAAGAAATGTTTCCAAGAGGTATGGCAATAATTTGGCCTTTCATGTCAATCACCTCCATTGTCTGTTTCTGAGTAGGCCTATTCATAATTGAATTTGAAGTTGAAGTTGAACTTGAAATATCATTTTCGTCAATTTCGTCGTTAAATTCTTCTGCAAAACAACTCATAAATTGCTGGTCATTGAAAATGTCCTCCAGATCACTGGCGATATTAAAATCACCGTACATATCGTCCATATTTAGTAAATTTCGTCTTTCTTAAAACTAATTTTAGATCGTAGCACAAACAGACGCAGAAAAACATGAGTTTTGTTTATCTTTGCGTCTGTGGGCAGTACTTCCGTCAGCACGTGATGTTTGATTGACAGCTACGCACATCGTCAATGCTTATTGAACTGAACTTGTATTTTCAGTCAAATTAATATTATCGGCCCTCAAATTATACTCTAAATGTGTAATTGTAATCAACTTTATACTTAAATAGCCATTTAATATCGTACCAGTGCCGTAAACGACACCTGATCCGACGCTGATTGTCGAAAACATCGTGAAGTGTGAATGTATTGAAGTCGGGAAATTCGATCATGTCAAAGGTCAAGTTCACTTTAGTTCCTACTATAGGTTAAAATTTTTGTTTGGGAAATCCCATTGAAAACGTTTTAAGCACAGTAGACGCTTTTAACCCTAGTGGGATTAAAAGCTGAAATTTAACATGCAGGCTTTTAACAGGTAGTGACGTAGTTGAGCATGGTAGAAAAGTCGATTAACATAAGTTTGAAGGCCCGTTAAAACTCCATAATTTCAGTGACGTCATTCGACGGAGCCGGGCCGCGGACGATAATGGTATAAATAGCCATTAGCGGCCCGCGGTCCGGCTATTTTTAGATTTCATGGTCTTATGAATTACTCCCGTTCGGATGACGTCCCTTTGTATTTCTGAACTGAAGTCGAACGCACGATCGAAACAGAAATATCGAACCGACTTTTGTGATTATTTCTGTGCTGAAATGAAGCACTATCAGATGGAAACAAGTTTCATTGCACTGTGAATCGGTCGCACTGTAAGTATACTGATAAAATCATCGTTCGTTCGTTACAACCGCCTGGTAATAATAGTAATAACATGATTGTTGTCAGGCATCATGATTCATTAGCGGCTCTGCAGCAATGATGAACAGTCCTTGGGCTTATTAACGGCCCTCGACTTCGTCTCGGGCCTTTAATAAACCCTCGGACTGTTCATCATTGCTGCAGAGCCGCTAATGAACCATAATGCCCTCCAAAATCATGTTATTGTTATATTCATGACAAGAAGATCCCATGGTCTATGTGTGTAAAGGCAGTTACCACCTGTCATTTGATGTCACAAAATGCTGAAAGAAAATACCCCGGGGGTATTTCTCTCAGCGTTTTCACATCAAAAGACCGATAATGATTACCAGCGTTGCGTTCAGCATTTTGAGAATTCGGCGGTTTTGTTTGCTATAAATAGAGATTATTACCATTATGTGGATGTATCTGAGTCTCGCTCCGGGTTCTAAGGGCAGATCACGACGAGTCGAAGACGAGTCGTGATCTACCCTTAGAACCCGGAGCGAGACTCGGATACATATTTTGGACATCCACATAATGGTAATAATCATTTTATCTTACAATATATTGGGGATAAATCAAGAATGTACACGAATATATAACGAACTATTTATTCCCACGGATGAACAAAAAAGAAAAAAAATGGAACTCACGCGAAAGGAACGTGTTTGTATCCGACGCCCTGATACAAACATCTGTATCAGGGGCTCGGATACACGACAGTTGCGGAGTTAATACAGACAAAAAAACATGTTGATTGTAAGATAAAACTATGAACCATAGCTGGACAGTACCTAAAATACCTAAAGTACCTATTTGATATTGATATCGGTGTGAGTACATGTATATTGTTGACACCGAATATCGTACAGATACCGAGGTAAATCATTTTAAAAATATCGATACCGAAATTTCAATACCTCCCAACTCTAAGTGTCTATGTACGTGTGTGTGTTGAAGGGAGGGGGGCGGCTGATTCGAAAAAGAGCGGCCCTCACCCCCTGCTCCAGTCACCACTGAAAGCTTTGGTCAAATTTACAGGGGCTGGCAATGTGAAATGTACATAAACCTGACAAAATGGACTGCGGTTGATGATGAGCATGTATAAAGGCGGAACAAAATTCCACCATTAAGTTTTAATATACTCTGTTGACAGGGGATGAGTATTTCTTCAGTTTTGCAGAAAACAGTTTCTTTGTCCAAATGGAGAAAGAGATGTGATATTTTGACAGGTTGAAGAAACTGCGCATAAAGGCCATTTCATTGCATATACTATACCTTGTCGTGTTGGCAGAGTGAAAAAGATATAAATCAATGATTATAACCTCTTTTGGTGTCCATTTTGCAACAGCTTTTAAGGATTTTTTTATGTCTTAGCATTATCTACATAAAATGTGGTAATGCAGTCATTATCAACTAACCGCTATCGTGATAAAACTTTATTGATCAACTTACCTGGGTAGCGATAATACAGAATCGATCAACTAACATCTACAATGACTATACAGTTATAATAATAATAACATAATAATAACACTTTGGCCAGCCGCTGATTTGTCGCGGTTCTCGGACGAGAAGGCCTTGGTTACCCCTGTACTCCCAACTGCCTCCCTATTCCCACGCTTCTCCTCTCCTCTCAACACTCGGAGACGAACTGCTTGATGACATCCCTTGCCCCATTCTTCCCAATCTTTCCGATTAGCATAATAACCCTCTCCTTTGAGTCTCCCCCTAACCACATGTCATCCATTTTCCCATCCCACTTCCCCATTATACTCCCAGTGAATCTTATTCTTTTAGACTGGTACTTTGGGCATTCTAGAAGAAAGTGTTACAGGGTCTCCACCATGCCCAAATTACACATTTGGCACTCCCTTTCACTGTCCTTCCCAATTTTTCTCCTCAGCTGCAGAGTTATGGGCAACTAATCTCGATAGTAACAATACAGTTACAATCAACTAACTCCTGTAGTGATAATACTGTTATGATCAACTATTCTCGACAGTGATAATACAGCTATGATCAACTAATCATGTGAGTGATAATGCAGTTACAATCAACTGGCCTCGACATTGAAAATAAAGTTATTCTCAACTAATCTCGACAGTTATGATCAACTCACGTGGACAGTGATAACACAGTTGTGATCAACTAACCTTGACAGTGCGCTAATCTCATACGCTTGATCTATTACTGATTTACCAGCCGAGACTGCTGCCGTCAGTAGTAATTTAGACCGTCCGGTCCTTGTAGCTTCGGCTTGGAATCCTTCTTGCAGTTCCTGTAAAACAAAATATTCAAACTGCCTTAATGGCCATCTAATGCAATTTATCGCACTACATGCATGAGTCGTATCGATAGGATATAGATGACAAATGAGACGGGAGATCTGCGTTACAAGAAAAACAGAACATATTGCGTTACTAAATGTAAATGTTTGCAGTGTGTAGATGGTTTAGATGGAGATTAAAGTTTGTTGCTAGATTATAAATCTTGTGTTGTGAGTCGGTCGGGAGAGGGTCAAGCCACGCGCTGAAGTCAGTAGCCATTCTGGTATCTGTTATGGGGTGGGGGTGAACAAAGTTTACGCTGCTCGTCGTTATTGCCTATCTTATTATGTACACTGTATTGTGATCACAAGGCTGTTGCCAGAATCTGGTCGCGATCTGGTGGCAACCGTAATATACCATGAAGTCGAGATTTTATGAATAAAAAGTGTCAGAATCAGGAACGAATTACGAAAAGCAAACGAAAATAGCACCCCAGATTCAACGTTCTCTCATCTCTTTTTTTGACATGACGTGACGCCAGTATGCTGTGAGAAGTCCATTTGTGATCCGATCTAAATTCGCTGTCAGTTTTTCTGAAGTCAGTACTGCACTGTGCATATGTGAGGATATGGAAGGGTGGATCAGGCTGAGCGAAGTATGCGGAATAATATGCATGTATATTACACTCGCGCCATCTAGTGTAAAAGTTTAAACATAGAGGATAGGGAATGATTTTTTGGTCACTCGATATTTATGAAACAAGTCTAAGAATTCACTGTTTTTGCCTCGTCAGAGGATCGGCAAAATCGAGAATTATTAGACAAGTTTCATAAATATCGAGTGTGACTAAATAAATAATTTGTTATTCTGATTATCGTATGACTCCATAGTTACCAAAAACACATCTTTTAGATAAAAAAGGGTTAAAGAATGGGATTTCACCCGTTGTCAGAAAGCAATATAACATAAGTACAAGAATGTCAAGATCAGTTTCAGAATAGCATTAATCTGACGAATCAGGAAGCTTTTTTTTTTAAATTGACCTGTCCAATCAACTGAAGGTGTTATGAAGCCCTAATTAATATGTATTGAAAATATGAAATGATAATAAACCGAGAAAACGGAGAAATCATATGATAAAATTAGAAATTTTTCTGTGAACTAACAGTATTTATCTTACAATCAACATGTATTTTGTCTGTATTAACTCCGCAACTGTCTTGTATCCGACCCCCTGATACAGATGTTTGTATCAGGGGGTTGGATACAAGCACGTTCCTTACGCGTGAGTTCCATTTTTTTCTTTTTGTTCATCCCTTCGAATAAATAGTTCGTTATATATTCGTCTACATTCTTGACTTATCCCCAGTATATTGTAAGATAAAATGATTATTACCATTATGTGGATGTACAAAATATGTATCCGAGTCGACCTCCGGCTTCTAAGGTTCAGATCACGACGAGTCGAAGACGAGTCGTGATCTACCCTCAGAACCTGGAGCTCGACTCCGATACATATTTTGTACATCCACATAATGGTAATAATCTCTATTGAATACAAGAATGTAGATGATATCTCCAATATTGATAAGGTACAGAAATGATGATAATATCTACATGGAGTCCCCCCACCCCCACCCCCAATCTCCCCAGGTGGAATGTTACTGTTTTGTGAGCACGAATTATAAAATTCATGTGCAGGAATTACTGAAAAAGAAACTTGGAAACAATTTGCACTTTTGGTGTGAAGATGTGAAAAACATCTGCATTCCCCGATTTTACAGAGTAACAACATTTACTGTGAATGCATGTGGATATGTAAACGATAATTGTTTTACTGGTTGTAAATATATTGCGTCGATCGGAAAGTGAGGTGGCGTACTTGGAGTAACTACTATCGATTGGTAGAAGCGGTATTTTAAACATTACGGCAAGTTTTAATAATAATTTATAATTGTCCAAGGGAGAACACCACGGACACCCCTCCCTCCACGAACCCACCCCATTTATCTCGTCGTGAAATTCGACGTTCGATCAAGTTATCCCCATTGAAAGTATTAGACGGGTGCGGAACGCCCAATTAATAAATATGTAATTGTTTAGAACACTCCCATGACATCAGTAAAAAAATAAAGCGAAGTTTCATTTTGTACTTTTAATAAAAGAAACCAACAGGTAGTTCTCAAAGCTGTCTGTTGTTTTCGTTTTTTAAGAGTTACAAAAGAAAACTCGGTTTTTATGTCAAGCTAATAAGAGGCAACTAAGGAGGCGGCCACGATGGCTCTTTGTTCAGATAAGGAGTCTTTACAGTAAGTTGCAAGTTCATATTCTTCCCAGGAACAACATTAGCAAATATTACCTCCTAGACTTTTAAATTAATGGAAAGGATGTGCACATCGTTTGATACAACGAGTAGAAACAAAGTCATGGAGCATCAAAGCAGGGTGAAAACACCGTTTTCTTAGTTTTAAATGGGTTTAAACAGAGAATAATAGGTCATCGTTTAGCCCCTTGAACTCTAGTGGTATCTTCCATGCCAGTACGATGGCAGCAATTAGAAGAGTACATATTCATTATTTGGGGCAGATCAATCAATATTTTCAACGTGTAGCCCGAGGATGCACGTTGAAAATACTGATTGGTCTAATCCACAATATTTACTGAACAGCCGTCCTATTTAATGACGTTATGACGTATCATGTTCCTGGCCGGAAAAGCAGCCGCTGGGATTCAAAAGGTTAAAATGACAGGGAACAAGTTGCAAAAATCCAGCTTCTATAGTTTATACTACTGCACAGAAAAATGCCTAAAGTGTGTGAAATGTTGCACACATCGATGAACCAACGTCGCGAGCATTTTGAAATTTTAATTTTTAAATGAAATGTCCATACCTCTATTGTTAAATTTACTGACAACTCTAGAAAATTGACGGGAGCTAACTTTCTTGTAAACCACTTTCAATGACGAAAATTGACAGTCATGCGTGGACCTTTCGGTTTGAAATCCGATACTCTATCCATTGAGCCACCGCACCTCAGATAATTCCGTATTATGCCAGTTATGTCACTAACAAACAGTGTTATTAATAATCTACAAACCTGACAAAGGCTAGTGAAGTAGGTCTTATCTTGTGCACGTCCGCCCCTATCAGCTTTAGCAGGAAACTCCCAGTCCAAGTCCAAACCATCAAAACCGTATTTTCTCAAATAAGCAATTGATGTTGTAACAAAATTGCTTCGAAGAGATTCGTCAGCTACTAAAGTTGAAAATCTTTCTCCACGATGGGTCCATCCACCCACAGCGAGCATGACTTTGAGGTTTCTGTTTGTTGATTTAAGATTCATCATTTCTTGATACCTGAAAAGACATACTCAAACATGAACATAATATAACATGAGATACGGAGGTCTTATTTATTATTTTGTTTCCAACCACAACAGAGCCGCGAATCTACTGTGAACGAAGAAGGTGTTCGTGATTTAGGGCGTCGAATAAATATCGCACAATCAAATTGAATTAACCCTTTACCCAACGCAGACGATTTCAAAATTTATTATTTTTAATATCATTTTTAAATTTTTTTCAAACAATTTCAACAAAGCCATATCACGTGACCCCTCTTTGGAACGAGCTCGACGAGCTCGTTCCAAAGAGGGGTCACATGATATGGTTTTGTTGAAACTTTTCGAAAAATAATATTTTTTCTGCTGCTGAATTTGCATGTTTCGCGGGCGGATGTGGGCGATTCGTTGGGTAAAGGGTTAAACCAATGGGAGTAAGAAATGACCAAAATATCTCTTACTCGATCGGTCATTAAAATGTGTGGCCTTTTGTGTTTCTCTCTCGTACCGACGACAGTTATGCCTGCTGTATATCACAGACAATGAGTGACGGATAGTTTCGGAAGCGTTATGTGGGAAATAAATTTTGCACTGGGATGATTCGCTTTTCTGTTAAACCGATTTTTTTTTTTGGGGGGGGGGGGGGGGTCTAATACGGTAACAAAATTTTCCTTGAATCAACGTAGGAAACTTTTCTCAATCGAAACGTTATTTGACCAAAGATTGACGTCATTATAAGGAATGATAGTTTGTTTCTGTCTATTTCGTGAGCAATGCAGGGGCGTAGCGGAAAATTGTGTGCCCCCCCCCCCCCCCCACACACACACCGCGAGATAGAGACGGGGGCCCTTTCATAATGGTGGTTGTCTTTAAAACAGGAGCAAATTTAGTGTTGTTACCGTGCACAGCATACAGGATTTCACGTAGTACATACGCCATAAATTAAATGAAGCTATAGCCTATAGCATCGATTTTAAAAGTACGACTCTGTAGATTTTTTTATTACGTGTTTAAGTTTCACCCCCACCATCCAACGATACACACATGCACGCCCATGTGTGACTTGAGAGGCACCATGTATGTATATTGTTTATTTCTCACCCCTATCAGTTACAATGGTGTAGCGTCCACTTACCTGAAAAGCACACAACACTTGCAAAAATAATTCTTGAATAACTAATTTTTTTCATTTTTTGTCTCAAAAACATAGGTTATGACCCCTCGTTGGAACGAGCTCGTTCCAACGAGGGGCCATAACCTATGTTTTTGAGACAAAAAATGAAAAAAATAATGAAAATTAATTGGCAATTTTTGAGAATAGCGCTGGCCGGTTTTGGCCGTTACGTTTGGTAAAGTGTACATAGACGACAAAGAGTAAGTCGTGTGGAAGTGAGAGTTTCAAATTATGTGTATTTGGTACACAGTCTCGCTCTCTATCTCGCTCTCTCTCTCTTTCCCTCTTTCATCCAGCGTTGGGACGTCCTTCAAAACGGGGGCCCCTGTTCTAGCCCCCCCCCCCCCCGCAGTGCGGGCCCTGCGGGCCCATCCCCTACGCCACTGCAACAATGAACACCAAAAACAATGGCCAAACTCTGTAAATGGGCGTAGCCTATTTACAATATGTTTGGCCTTTGTTTTTCGGGTTCATAACTCAAGAAATGGGCAGAAATAAATGGCCATTCCTTATGATTAAACTCGAGGGGAAATAAATTTAAACACTCTCTACTTTGTGGAGCTAAAATAAAAACCAGGACGCATCATGGTTAATAGTGATAACTAAATAAAAAGGCATAATTTTCTAAAATTCTGTTTGAAATAACGATGCATTTTACTGAAACATGTTCTTGTGTCATTAAAAAAATTGTTGACCAAAGAATTGCGTAAGTTAAAAAGAACGTTGTAGGCCATGCCCACACAAAACTTCAGTCATCCTTTCCACTTGACGGGAGGATACTGTCATTCACAGCAACACTGAGTTAAATTTAATTCTGATTTTGACCATTTCCCGAGAAACTGAAAACATAGTTTGTAAATGTGGACTTCGATATAAACCCAGATGACATGAAGTTGGTTGAACTTTGTCTCAGAAAGAGTTCATTCAGGCTATTTGGAAATTGGAATGTTTTGTTCGTGTGAGTTTCGTTTGTGGATTATTGTGACCGGCCATTGTTTAGGTATTGTTTGGGTGAAACGATGAACGCAAATTATCATATAAATAAATTGAACACGGAATTAAAGCATGATAAGGATTTCATTGTTTATTAAATTTTATTTTGAAAGTCCTTTTAATATGATTAGATAAATATTAATTACTGTCCATGTTGAAACAAGATGAGCGCGCACCGGTTCTTTTCCGTTCACACTGCACAACGTAATTTTTAAGACAGACATTGGGGCGTGGTTTAGGGCGGGCCTAAATGCGTTTTTTTTCTGTTCATTGTGTTATGAAAATAAAAAAAACGAAATACTTTAGCCAGTCATTTTGCCTGAAAAAAGGTTTAATTATATCATTATGAAGGGAAAATAAACGCAGCTGAGATTTTATCATTAAGCTGCGTTATTCCACTAATTGTATTAATGTCTTGATAATGTCCAGGTGAATTAAATATTTATTGACTGGAATATCTATAACTGGAGAACGAAAGGATATCTCTATATCTTTGTGAGTGAAATACATCACATTATATCAACGGCAGAATGTGTGAAAATTTCCATGGAAAGTGGGTAAACAGCACCCCATAACTGAGACGAATTCCGTACAGAATTAGACTTGTGGCCTGAGAGCTTGTCTTCCAACATGATCTTCTACACACCAATGTTTCACAACATCACACCATATAAACGCCATGGCCAGAAGCTCTGTAATGTTGCATCTAGGCATTTTTCTCGTTTCGATGCCTCAACCCTGTCTTCACGCAGAATGTTACTCGCTTTACATTCACACACATATTTTTGGTACATACTATATTTTTGTCGCTCTTCCAGAATATGAAAATGGAATTTTATCTCACAATAAGTATATATGGAGTTCGTACAGTACTGTCGCCGTGGACTGGTCACTTTGCACGTGTTTGTAATATATCCACGGACGTAATAATATTAGACATCAAAGCTTAATTACAGGAATAATCATCAAAAAATTAATTAATGAAGCGCCGGGTACAACCCGGCACTTCAATAATTAAAATCTGCTGCTGATGATTTTTTACTACCTGGTAAACGCATGCGTGGACATCCCTGCCCGCTCGTGTATTATGACCAGTCCACGGCGGCTGTACTGTAATTGCCCGAATACAACGTGTATCAGGGGTTCCTAACACAAAGTCTGTATCTTGATCTACAAAATACAAATGCCTGCTTGGTGATGGTTTGTTTACGTTACAATTTATAGAACATTACAAGATTTCTAAACGCGTTTGCGACGGACCTTGTGCGTTTCTATTCACGAAAGTAGAAAAAATTCAATTCTCAAAGGCATTCAAGCTGACACAACTCGCAGTCATGCTGTAACGTCGCCGGGCCATTTCGGAATGTTGAACAAACGCGCTCTGCGAGTTTATCCGAGAATCGAAAAAGTTCAAGGCAGCCGAATAGAGTCTCAATCGAAACGTCAGGTATTTTATGAGTCTGAAATTGAAATCTGAAATTAAAATGTTATATAGTCAAGTTATTGGGAATTAAGGTACTGAGGATTCAAGATAGATCTGTCATCACCATTCACTTTATTACAAAATGTGGTATCAAAGTCTCGCTCTTCTTTCTAAGGCAATATTTCTTCTCGTCTCCGACTCGTCGAGATATGGCCTTAGAAACAAAGCTATAATAGCCCTTTCAGTTTGTAGCGCTGCTAATTGAAATATTTAGCACCATCAAGAAGACATGAATAATATTTCGCATCATTGTTCTTAAATAGAAACTGTTCTTACTCTTTTCTAAGCTCCAACAGAGATGAGAAACGACTGTTTTCCACGCACAGTATTCACCTTTGCTCATGACGTTTTCCATATATCCAAATTTGGGCTGTCACGATTAATCGATTAATTGACTGTCGATCGGTCACGCCGGAATCGATTAGTATTTTTCCTTGTCGGAGAATCGGTTATTTTACCCTGTGTTAGGCGTTTAATAATTAAAAAAAATGATGAAAAAACTATTGTTTGTAGAGGTAAAAGGTCAAGAACTTTGACGTTAAACCTTAAGAAGCCGTTAGAAGCATTTGTCTTTTAGGTGCATTCAAGGCTTTGATGTTCTGAACTTTTGAACCGTCAGTGTAATAACCAAGACCGGTCGGCAGTTGCGAACTTGCGAAGTTCGCAACTGCCGATCGGTCTTGATTATTACACTGACGGTTCAAAAGTTCAGAACATCAAAGCTTTGATTGTACCAAAAAGAGGATCGTCTTCGTTGTTTATTTGAGGTAGGTCAGCTGGCTTGAACTTCATTTTAACGACTTCAAAGAGAGGAAGGGGGGGGGGGGGGTCATCTAAGTACGATTAATCGATTATTTGCCACGATTAATCGATTCCTAAATTTAAAAATCGTGACAGCTCATGTCAAAATATTTACAACGAAAATCAGTAAACAAGTGTATTAAGATTTCTTATAAAAGTTATATTTATCCTATGCAATGTCTTCAGACGACCCTTCAAAAATGTATGACGTTCCGGAAAATTTAGAAATTAAGCTAACTGCAGAAGCTGAAAGTTTTGTATCTTTTAATTCGAATTTAATTTCTATACCTGTGTTTTTTCCCAACTGTGATGAAGACTTTGAAGCTATTGCCAGTGATGATGAGTATTCTACGATTGATGCGGGACAGTCTCTTATACAATCACGGATTCGTACAGAGTCTGTGGATTCACACGATGAGCATCCAGGTGATGATTCTTCCGATGAAGGTGTTGGTCATGTTACTGTGAGTGTTGATTCTGATTACCGGACAGAGGCAGACAATGGCGATGTTTTTAAATGTGTAGAACGAAGAGACGGCTGTATCGCGAATGTTTAAATTACTTTACGTATGCTCAGCTAGCAGAACATTGATTGGCCCAATGGAGACATGCCGGTCGTTGGAGTTTTGTTGGGCTGTGAAATTAGTAAAAGTGAATAACCCACAGAGCATGGATCTCGCAAAGTCGAAAGCGCAGAAAGTCTTTTTACCGCTTTTCAACCGTGATGTTTATATTGACTGTTTTCTGTTTGTTTATAATATAAGTTTGTAATAGTTTAAGAACGTAAAGATGCAATTATTTTCATCTGGTTTGACACCATGAGTACATGGCAATACCTTAAGGAAACCACAGCATGCACTGACATTAAGAGGATGTGGAAACATTGTTCAATTTATAACAACGTTTGTACGTGTGGAGATTCATAAAAGGGAAACACACAGCAGAGTTGCTGCAAGAATATTGTATGATCCGACGATTCCTGGCGCACCTGCTGCTACCTGTTTTATCCAGTCTGTACACACTAATCATGTGACCCCCTCATTGGAACGAGCTCATCGAGCTCGTTCCAATGAGGGGGTCACATGATTGGGTTTTGTTGAAATGTATTTTAATTTTTTTTAAAAATAGTAATTGAAATAAAAAAAAATAATTGATTTTCTCTACGTTGGGTAAACGGTTAAGAAACTTGTCAGGAACTTTCTCTGAAAGTATGATCATTGATAAAAGGGCTGAGATTACCTTTAATGCTGGATAAACAGTATAATTTCTAGCTCTCCTGCTGCTGTATTCTTTATCAACCTTGTAAATATTATGTTAACATCATTTTCAACTGCGTCAAGTGTTCTCGTGGAAGAGTAAATGTATTTAACCCTGTACTCAACAAGAATAAAAGACAACACCTGCTAAAACGAATTCTTGAATAAGTAAAATATTTCATTTGTTGCATAAAAAGTAGATTATTACCCCTCATTGGAATGAGAACAATAAGCTTGTTCGAATGAGTGACCACAAGTTATATTTTTTAGAAAAAGTCTGGAGGTATAAACAAAATTTAATTGGCGATTTCTATGGATAGCGATAAGCTGTTTTTCTTGAACTGTTGGGCGAAGTGTTATAATCAATATTGTTACATTTGTGTAAGTTGGGGGTTGATTATCGTAAAACAACTTCTTGAGTGAAGCATGTACACTTGCCATACATTTATAAACACATAAATGTCCTTAAACAATATAAGAGGACGAACAAAATTTCAGTTATTGTACATGCATTTTTAAAATGGAGGTCCATTAACAGAAGTATTGATTGTACATTTTATTTTTTCAAGCGAGACGTCATCTTTGCTTATGAAGATATTGACAGGTGTTTTGATGAATAAACTTTCTCTACACTATAGCTGTACATTTATAGAACAGTACCCAGGATGTCAGTTGTTGTTTTTTTTCTCATCATTCTACAATAATATACAAATGAAAGGATCTCGTTGGAATATTACAACCAAGGTTCTCTATTGCTTTTATTACATCGATAGTACCAGAACCTGATGTTGAGTCTTGGAAAGTTATTTTAGATATTTTTTTCAGAAACGATATCAGAGACTGGTACAATAGGTCTATGGAATATAATGCAAATCTATCCTGCTACACAAGTAAAAATGTGAATGATTTTTCCTCTCTGGGTAATACTTTTTCAAGAAATTATTTTTTGGACAATATGGTATTGTAGCAGAGAATATTATCTTTTTCAATCAGCCTAATTGGTTTTTAGTGAACATATTTTGTGAAAATTAATACTGATAGTGCCTTTTTTTAAATAATCTTTTCCTAGTATTCGTGAGGAAATCTAGATGGCTGTATTCCCCAAATACATTATTCAAATTTCATTATTTTTTTCACTTTTTGCCTCAAAAAATAGTTTATGACCATACACTGGAGACAGGCTTTTTGAGCTCATCCCAATAAGCTGCCATAAGCCACGTTTTATTTAACCCTTTACCCAACGCAACGGGAAACCTGCAGCCGCTATTCACAAAAATCGCCAATTAATTTTCATTATATTTTTCCTTTTTTGTCTCAAAAACATAGGTTATGGCCCCTCTTTGGAACGAGCTTGTCGAGCTCGTTCCAAAGAGGGGTCATAACCTATGTTTTTAAGACAAAAAATGAAAAAAATTATACATTCAAGAATGTTGTTTACAAGTGTCGCCTGCTTTTCATGTGAGGTATAGGGTTAAGATTTCATTTCTGCAATTGTATTACGTGCTTAGTGTTGTCTACTACTTTATTAATAGAAGACCTGATGCTGAGTTTTGGAAAGCTAATTTGGATAAATAAAATAATACACAGCTTTTAAAAAAAATTGAATAACAGCGAACTTTTTATTTGTGATAAAGTATTATTTTCTCATTTGTGACTGCGTTGACCACAAACAAAACCATTTGAGAGTAGGGGGCGCGGTAGCGTTGAGGTAACCGGTTCTCGTCAGATCACCACAGTTAAGCAACGTCGAGCCCGGTTAGTCATTTTGGATAGGTGACCGTCTGAGCGATCGATTCGGACACCCGCGTTCTGTCCTTAGTCAAGGCACTTAGCCCCGATTGTCCACATGGGGGCACGATGACGCAGTGTACTATGGCGTACTGCACGCCGATAGTGCGCATGTCTTCAACCAATCTAACTCTGCCTGTGCTGCAGTGGGGAGTTAGGATGTTGGGGAGCTGGCGGCTGCTCGTCGTTGCTCGGTGGTTCTCTCCTGGGACTCCGGCTTCCTCCGCCGTAAAACTGTCACCGACACGATATGACCTTGGTTGTTAAAGTGTTGTTAAACCTTAATAAATAAATAAATTTGAGAGTAACTTTTACATTAATTTGATCAATTTGCACCATTTGTAAAGTCGATTTGCATCATCTGGGAAGCCGATATGCGACACGTAAAAGTCGATTTGCGCCATATATTAGTTGATCTCCAAAACTGACAATATGTGATTTTAAATAAAGAAACATCCTTTGGATTTGTAAGGAGGTTGTGTACTAATTTAATTATGTAGGTCTGTCGGATTACCTTATTACTGATCCTGCTTCACAATTTAGTACAGTACGTGGAGAGTGTATTGTCACTAAATCACCCGCAGAGTGGAGATTCCACCCGAGGAATAATGGCAAATTTGTTGCAAAGCATAACCAGCACCAGCAAAGTTTCAGCCAATGGACCTCCGGGTTTAACCCGGAGGTCCACTGGCTGAAACATTGCTTGTGTTTTTTTTTCGATATGTACAAAATTTGAAAGTTATAGCTTGTGTGATAACTCCACTCTGCGGGTGTTTTGGTTGCAGTCCACTCTCCACGTACTGTATTTATTGTGGTCCCTGACCATGCTTCATCAACCTTTTCTATACGCAAAAAAGTATGCATGGGTGTTGAAAGTTTAATAATCATGAGATTCGAATTCAAGAAACAAATAGTCTTTCATCTCCTTTATTCCCCTTAATAAAGATGACATTCACCCCATTTCTGAACGGGACAAATTGACTGAAAATGGTGGAAATCGACCAATGCTCTGATGCAAATCTACTGAATCGATGGTGCAGATCTTTCGAGTCGGTGGTGAAAATCGACTGTCAGCTTGTGCAAATAGACGGTCGTGAAAACCGACCGTTGTGCAAATCGACCATTACCTCATTTAAATAGGGGAACAATTATCCAAGACTTTGATCGTACAGTGGGCAAATATCCCTTAGGTAAGATATTAGCACCAGACACACGGCAAGCTGGATGAACTGACTTCCTGCTCATTCAGTCGTTTTGCTACATTCTATAGTCAGTTGGGTTACACAACACAAAGCAACTGGGTTGAATGAATATGAACCCAAATAAGTTCATATTCACTCAACCCAGTTGACTTGGGCCAATTTTATCCCAATTGATTTTAGATTGTACAGTACGTGGAGAGTGTATTGTCACTAAATCACCCGCAGAGTGGAGATTCCACCCGAGGAATAATTGCAAATTTGTTGCAAAGCATAACCAGCACCGGCAAAGTTTCAGCGAATGGACCTCCTGGTTTAACCCGGAGGTCCACTGGCTGAAACATTGCTTGTGTGTTTTTTTTTGTCGATATGTACAAAATTTTAAAGTCATAGCTAGGGTGATAACTCCACACTGCGGGTGTTTTGGTTGCAGTCCACTCTCCAGGTACTGTATATCTTATTTTGCAATGGGAAATGGTATGCGCTTACTGTGTGTTACAGTGTGGAACATACCAAATAAATATACTTACATTTGTTTGTCATTCCATTCGTAAGTTGTTAGAATTTTATCGCTCGTAGTCAGTTGTGAAAAAGCAAAGATGACATGGGTACACAAATCTGCAGGAATATCTGATGGAACGAATCGTCCTGTGCCCGTTCGATACTGCGCCCAGCTTTCATAATAGCAAAACAGATTATATCCACTGGAGGCTGAAAGATAAAACTTGATACATTGGTGTGAATCGAAATGGGCGTAAACAAAGAGGCGAGGGTTTACACCAAACCCTTTCGCAATAAAATTCCCAGTCGAGATATTTTCATTTGTTCTGGGGTCGTAGATATTGAATCGCCCTTAATAGCAATCATGTACTATTTTTTTGATTGATTTATATTGGGGTATAAAGACACTTTCGACAGCCAGGGTCACCTCGTGTCGGACTGTTTTACGGGTGGAGGAAGCCAGACTGCCCGGAGCGAACTAACAACCAGCGACGAGCGACTGTCAGACTCCCAAACGTACTAACTCCGCATATCCAGGGTTAGCATTGGTTAAAGCCAAGTGCATCATCGATGTGCAGTTCGCCTTAGAACACAGCGCCACCGTGTTCCCGAGTGGGCAATCTGGATTAACTGCTTTATCTAACGCCACAATGCGGTTACCGCTTGTAGAGATCGGACTGTGGACCTTTAGGTTTGAGGTCCAAGGTTGTAACCAATGATCCACCGTGCTCCCTATATACTTTCTTACAGGGCAAGATTTAAAATTTCTATTTGAGTCACACACAGTTAGTCATAAAAATGGAGAGATCTGAGGTATCCGATTCGGGATATTGGCGGAACAGCATAGCCAGCTTGGAGTACAGTGCGTGCTAATTATATAATTAGTTTGGCAATCCTGTGCGTCACGGCTACTGTGTGTATTTACCCATAAATCAATTTCCCAGAACTTGTGAGTTTTTTAACTGCATTCCCGTCTGAAAAATATTCCAACTGCATATTTGTTTCTCGAACCATATTTGTACCTTTTGTGAACGCGAGATCAAATGATAGACTCATCCCCATTTTAACCCTTCATTTAACGAATCAGCCACACCCGCCCGCATCCGTCCGCATCCGCCCGCATCCACCCGCATCCGCCCGCATCCACCCGCAAAATTTACAAATGGAAAAGGTAAAAAAATATTTTTTCAAAAAAGTTCGGTGTGGGTTGGTGAAGGTGGGCCTCGTGGTTTTCTCCCCAAGGAAAATGTGCATGACAATCAATATGACATGACACTCGACATCGGCTTTTACATTGCACATCACATGAAGCGACGGCATGAAGGATGATAACTTTGCCTGTGTAATTAAGACACACAAACACGCACACAGCAGTTGACTTTTACATTAGTATGATTGGATTTTAGACAACGCTATTTAATTGGCTGAGGGCTAGATTATTTTTGGTGGTCTGAATTTGTTATTCAAAATTTATTTACTACAAATTATTGGAGCGTGCCCACAGGCATACTCCAATAATTTGTAATAGAACAAATTTATATAAACAATTTTATTTATGTTTGATTGAATATGATACATGGACGAGGAAATCACATGACTTTGCTCCGGTACCCTCATTCTTTTGAAAACTCTGATAGTGGCTTCTAGCACACAACCATTTAATAACATCACAATATAAGCCAACGCTATGAAGCAAAGAATTTCGCAAACCTACCGGAAACTATTTATACAAGTCTCCACAGCACAGAAGATTCAATTGGGCGGAGATGACGTATTTATCGATCAAGCTTATAGCGTCTGTTGGTACATAGGTTACATCCACTATATATTATATAGAACTCTTCTAAGCATCTGCCGTTAATTAAATACTTCCGGTTGGTACCGCAGTGTTCTGATCCGTATTCTATATTAAGTGTGATCCAGAATATCACGATGGTTGCACGGTATTATACAAAACACATCCACTGACAAACAAAACCACACCCTAAGAAGTGGTCAGATATTCGATAAAGATCTTTTACCTGTTTTTGTTTTTCTTTGTTCCTTTCAGCGTTTAATTTCAGTTACACCCCCCCCCCCCCCAATCCCAGCCCCAGCCCACCCCCTTGAAGGACTAGATTGCCGCAAATATTTTCAAAAAGGAAAGAACTATTGAAAGTCGAGAATATAATTGCGATTAAGTTAAACTCATGTGATAAGATTACAGAAACATTTTGCAAATATTCCCTTCAAATGTTCCATTGAATTTATAACTTTCAACAAGAAATTTGACTTTTACACTGGAATTCATGCACACGAGTTACAAAAAGACTCAATTATAGAATCCAGAAAACAAATAAATCACAATTATAAAAATGCATCTATACAGGACACTTTACTAAAACGCACTGACCCATAAGTATTTTTGTCTAAATTGGCGAAGAATATAGTATTTATTATTTATTTATTTATTGGTGTTTAAGGTCACATATTTAATGGCTAATCATAACCGTGACAGTTTTACGGGTGGAGGAAGCCGGAGTACCCGGAGAGAACCACCGAGCAACGACGAGCAACTGTCAGCTCCCCAACATACTAACTCCACACAAGCAGGGTTAGCATTGGTTGAAGACAAGTGCACCATCGACGTGCAGTACGCCTTAGTACACAACGTCACCGTGCCCCCAAGCGGGCAATGGAGATGAAGTGTCTTGCCCAAGGACACAACGGGGTTGCCGCAGGTGGGATTCGAACCGAGAACCCCTCGGCTTGCAGCCGTCACCTCTACCTACTGAGCCACCGCGCTCCCCGAAGAATATAGTAAATTACCTACATTTTTATAAACGATATAGAAGGACATACATATTATCTCAAGACAGTTAACTAATACATAAGTAAAGAGTCAGTTGTAGTAGTTAGTTTTGTCAAACAATAAACAGCATGTATAATTACTACTTATATCCTCACTCTATTGTCTTTACGGGAGGGTGGGGGTATGCATGCAACTTAAAACACCTGACAGAACAATAGACCAGGTGTCAAAGTGACGTCACTGGAATATCTCTGCTCCATGTACCCGAGTCCACACGTTTTGTTGATTAAACAAACGACATGGTGTAAGTTAGTTACCAGTATCGCTGTTGATATTTCATGAATTTTAACAGCCTGTCCCGTGCAAATGTATGAAATACCTCCGGCTCAATTGGTAACCATTACAGAACTAGTTACTACCAGCTCCCAAGTAATAGAAAGTAGTTAACTTTCCACCCATGAGATGTCAACAATCTCAATCATACAATTATGTGCCTCAACGTCTCTTGAGTTCCAGTGTGTTCTATGTGCCTACTGACACATAGAACACATTGGAACTCAGGGGACGAGTAATGCAAAATAGGTGAACACTTGTTTTTTCTTTTTTTTTTGGTGGGAGGGGGGGGGGGGTGGGTGAGGGTGACAGAGTCCTTAATCCAATCTTATAGTTCTGACTGTTTGCCAAATGTGAGAAGGCCGTGCATCTTGGGATATTTCCACCTTTTCTCGTTTTTGAACAATGATAAGTCGTCGCTTTCAATAACATTTTTATACGTTTTTATTTCGACATTGGACGCTAGCGTAGTAGCCAGTGTTTACAAAATCCCAACCAGAAGAAAACAATATTGATCAGCTCAGGGCCGAAAACTCACTTACCAATAGAGACTATACTCTAAATCAGTTGATTACCCATACTCTGATATCGCTAGTAGGTTGATTTCGTTATTTGCCGCAAGTCGCAACTCGGATGTTTTTGTTCCTCCTTTAGTATCTCGGCTGTATTACTGACGTCGTCATTTTGTTAAATAGTTTTCAGTTTCTATATTTATATGTCATCAGCACAATAAACAATCTATCGGCTGCATCTAATCAGTTCAATCCGATGAAATCGGTTGCCAAGGGAGACTGCAATTTCCCTTAAAACAGAGATTGTCGCCCCCCCCCCCCCCCCCCCGCCCCAACCTCTTAAATTAAAAGTTGTAAATTCAAGACGACGCGAAAGATTCACTTCGCCAGTCTATTCAAATAAGAAGATTGTAGAATTATGTTTTGCTACAGACTATATTAACCTTTTGAACACGAGAGGGAATTTTTCCGGCCAGGGAACATGATGCTTCATAATTTCATTTTATTACCTGTTCTATGTAATCCCCATCTTCAGCAACGCTAAACTATGCGGAAAATGAAAATATGTTCCACACATATGTGCGGAACGGAAATCGTTGGCGGACTATTTTTAAATAGAAACGACATTTCACTGGAATTTTCAACAAATCGTGGAACGCAATTACAATTTGAATCGCTAGCGATAGCTGAAATTCATCCCCTGACTTCAATTGTGTTCTATGTGCCAGTAGGCACATAGAACACATTGGAACTCAGGGGACGAAACAGTAACACACGTAAATTTGGTTGGCGAAAAAGTGTGTTCTTTTTTCTTTTGATAGTTGTTAAATGAATTGCTGAATGTCCTTCCAATAATAATTTTATTATAAACGTGAAGTCGTGTATGAAAAACAGAACGACACTCGCGTGTGAATGGGTTAATCGATATGGTACGAGTGCCAGCGCGGACGGATAAAACGAGAGGGCGCAGGCCTTGAGTTTTATCCTTCCGTGATGGCACAAGTGCCATATCGATTAACCCTTTCACACGCGTGTATCGTTCTGTGCATAAGTCGGATGGCTGCATGTGCTTCAACCGCTATTGTAATACAAACCCTATTGTAATAAATTTATTATCGATACAAACCGCTATTATAATAAACTTTTTACAATAGTGGGCGATCCAAATTTTTACCTCAACCGCTTATTACAATAGCCGAGTGCCAATTGTAATAAGTTTTTCATTAATTTGAGAATAAGCTAACAAAGGATGTCTACAGCTTGCGAGCCAGTTTCATTGACGATTTATACCAATCACACCGACGAAAAACCCAGAAATTGACGAAATGACCAGTAAAATTTAAAATATCTTGCTCTGACCAATGTCCGAGTAAACCATAAAACTAGGGATGTCAGCCTCTTTTAGTTTTTGATATACATCAACATTTGTACGGTTTTCTTTATAAATATAGTTAACCCTTTACCTAACCTGAAAAGCAGACGACACTTGCAAAAATAATTCTTGAATAACTAATTTTTTTTCATTTTTTGTCTCAAAAACATAGGTTATGACTCCTCGTTGGAACGAGATCAACAAGCTCGTTCCAACGAGGGGTCATAACCTATTTTTTTGAGACAAAAACTGAAAAAAATAATGAAAATTAACTGGCGATTTTTGAGAATAGCGCTGGCCGGTTTTGGCCGTTACGTTAGGTAAAGGGTTAAAATATTTGTAAAATATAATACGTATGACCCTGATATGGCTGACATAGGCGAAGTGAGTGCGCTGGAAATGAGTTGGGCGGTAGATAGGAGACCGATTGTTCTAAAATTTGTTTTTTGTATAAACCCTTTCAACGCTAAGCTACCGAATAGTTTAAGCTAACATTTGGTTTGTGAATGCATTTGGTGGAGTCTAAAACTATACCATTGGGGAAATCTGTCCAAATTTATTCCAGCAGCCCATGGGGTGGTTGGATTCAATTATGACCAGTCATCCTCAAGTATTTATTGTGGCTCAGTGACTAGAGCCTTGGACTCGTGGTCTGAAGGTCGTGATTTGAAATCTAGTCCGTGCAATCTGCGTTGTGTCCTTGAACAAGACACTTCATTTTCATTGCTCACTTGGAGGCATGGTGGCGCCGCGTGCTGGGACTAACGCACGTTGACAGTACACGTGCTTTCTACCAACTGTAAACCTGCCTCGGCGGGACTAGTAAGTTGGAAAGTCTGACAGTGACTCACTGCGGCTCGGTGGTTCTTCCCGGGTACTCCGGCTTCTCCCACCCGTAAAACTGTCGCCGGAAAATATGAACTTGTGAGTATTTGACATTTGTTCCACATTCAGCACATGAAGCCAACAAATAAATTATGGAGAATGTTTTTTCATCAACCCAAGATGTTACTTCGTATTTCTTGTCTTTGATTGTTTTGTTTAGCTTTTACCAAATGCAACGGCCAAAGCCTGACAGAGCTCTTCCCCAAAATCATCATTCAAATTATATCAGTTATTGAATGTTTTCTCGGAAAAATGGCTATGACCCTCTTTGGTACGAGCTCGTACCAACGAGGGTTCATAAGCTACATTTTTTTTGTGGAGGGGGAGGATGGTTATTTTGTTTTTGTAATTCGAAAGATATTATTGGAAGTGTCGCCTACCATCATTGTAGTGTAAAGAGTTGATGTTTGTAAAAATCAGACTGAAAGCTTTTTTCTCCTGCCAACATGTTACAATCTCTAGTTGTCATGAAACATGTTTAGCTCGACCCTCCCCATCCGGTCTGTTAAACATTCTTTCACCCAATCAGTTTTTTTCTGCAACATAACGTATATCGCTGTACGTTTCTCTGTTTTATTTTTAAAAAAGTCATTTCTTTCAATTTTTCCTGCCGCTGGATAATGCAAAAAAATGTTTTGAATATCTTCTAGTGAACTTCTTGCAAACAGACCTTAACGTACATTTGTAAGTTTATTGATTTATTGGTGTTTAACGATACTTTCGCCCGCCAGGGTCACCTCGTATCCGAATTTGTAGGCTTGCTCACGTGTATATTTTCACACCCTTGTTAATTTAACCCTTTACCCAAAGAATCGCCCGCATCCGCCCGCGTAATATGCAAATTCAGCAGCTGAAAAAATAATATTTTTCAAAAAATTTCAACAAAACCATATCATGTGACCCCTCGTTGGAACGAGCTCGTTCCAACGAGGGGTCACATGATATGGTTTTGTTGATTTTTTTTGAAAACTTTGAAAAAATGATATTTAAAATAATAAATTTTGATATCGTCTGCGTTGGGTAAAGGGTTAAAATGTGAATGTGAACCAGGTATCAGTGTGAGTCTCGTCTGGCATTAGTAAAAGTTCACCTAAAATATCATTGAATTAGGAGAACGTATGACGGAGTCTCAATGGTTTAAAACCTTTCGATTTTCCAGTGTAAACTAGTCCGGTTTCCCAACATACAAGATAAACCAATGAGTTAGGATTGTATTGAGCATTTGATAAACATACCTTGAACTAACAGGAAGAAGCTTGATATGAAACAAAGTACATTCATTTTCTGAAAAAAAGAAGAAATCGATCGTAGGTGCATATAATTAAACATTTTATTGCGAATTAATCATATCTAATCGGCTAACAGTCTACCTGAATAACATTTGACGCTGTCATCTTTGTACAGTAGAATAATTGTTTTCACAAATACAGTTTAAGGACAATAAGAAAGAGCCAATGAAATAAACATTTTCGAGGGCCATGTGAAAAGCCCTGTGCGTTTCGCATATACACAAGGCCGTCGCTACCGGGGGGAAGGGGGAGGGTTAGAGGTACAACACCCTCTATGATGTTCCTGGAGAAAAAATCAAGTAAAATTATTTCGGCATGATGCCGAAATAATTTTATTTGATATTTTTCTTCTCGAACTTGCTTTGGGAAATGTACGGAAGTGTATTTGTGACATGATAAAAAATAATTCTCAGACCCAGAAAGTCGAAATTTCGAATTATTATCTCAAAATTTGGACTTTTCATCTCGAAATTTGGACTTTTTATCTCGAAACGTTCGACTTGAAATCTCGAAATTTCGACTTTGTATCTAGAAATATTGACTTAAAACTCAAAATTTCGACTTTTTATCTCGAAATTTCGACTTTTTGTGAAGTTGTATCCTTTGTAAAACGGTTTGGAATAGAGCGTCAGTATATTCGATCATCAACTTTAGGATGCTGGGCGGGGTTGAACAAAATTCTAATTTACCATCAGGTAACGTATGTCAAAATCGATCTACAAAATTGGGCATTTGTATGGGTGAGGTCTGTTGTACTCGTTCGGAAAACAACATTCCACTTGGAGTGGTCGTTAATGAATGAAAAGGAGGCCTGCCACAAGCTGGCAGAAATATCAAGGTTCGGGTATTATTCGTGTCCGGTCTGCAGGGCGACAGTTTGTTCGAAATAGAAGCCGGTATATTGTCGTGCATACTAATGCATTGGAAAAGTAATTTATTCGTCTTAGGGATAACAATGCATTGTGGTGGTGGCGAAGGGGATGGTGGAGGGCGGGGGGGGGGGGGGGGGTCACCTGTATTCAGTTCTGGATAAGACAGGTATAGGGTAGGTATAGCCACATAACTGAGATAATTGTTGGCTGTTTCAGCAGAGTTTCAGTCACTATGACTGACAAAGCTGCATGCTAACCATCACGTGTGTTGGTGGCACCAAATATTATGCTGGCGTCCAACGTTTTAATGAAACTAACACTAGAATAGTATGTCCCAGGCCTCAAGCTGAAAAGTTGGGAAGACGGAGATGAGTCCCATGAGCCTGTCTGTGTCGGAATTTTTCAAGTTGCCTGTCGGAAAAGTTGTTGGGCACCCGCACGACAACAATGCTTTAATTTTCATTGTGCAAAATTACCTTTAGGTTTCAAATATCCTTTGTGTGAAAGCACTTGTTCGTTTATTATTATTATTTTAAAGAATTACTTTTGAGAAACAAAAGTAATTGTTGAAAATAATGATAATACTAAACGCACGTTTTGGAGTCCGTTTCGTTTATTATTGTTTTAAGAAAACATATTGAGTAATGGTCAACGATCCGGGAACACTGTCGGAATATTTACCTATCGACCCATCACGTCGGGAAATTTTGAGATCCTATCTCTGAGCCTGGTTTTGGCGTGACAGTAACTGGAAGCTTGAATTTTTTATTGCGGTTTAACGTCACTTACGGCCAGCCAGGGTCACCTCGTGTCGGATAGTTTTACGGGTCGTGGAAGCCGGAGAAGACCACCGAGCAGCTGTGAGCAACTGTCAGACTGCTCAACGTACTAACTCTGCATGGCGTCAGCATTGGTTGAAGATAAGTGCGTCATGGACGTACAGTGTGCCTTAGTACACATCGACACCGTACCACCACGTTGGCAATCGGGATTAAGTGCCTTACCAAAGGACACAATGCCGTTACCGCTAGACATGATCCAACCGTTAACCTCTCGGTTTGAAGTTCAAAGCTCCAACCACTGGCAAGATTGAATGGACCGCTCGGTTCATCCATAAGACGGCCCTTATCAGGGCCATCGAAATGTTTAAAAAAAACACTAACTTAACACATTGCCATCAACATTAACCCCCCTCCCCCCTCTCCCTGCACTTTAAACCGAGAAATAAAGTTATTTCAACTCGATAGGAGTAAAATTCCATTCGCCGAGATTGATACAGGTGTATGCTAAATTTCGAAGAGTAAAAAAATCCATTTCCAAACCCTTTTAGGGGTGGCACAGCCGGGGCGGGAGGGGGGGGGCACATGGGACACGTGCCCCCCCCCCCCCCCCCCACACACACACTCACACACTTTTTTCGCCACTTATAGGTACCCGAAAGGCATTTTCCGACATAACGTACACAACCCCTATATATATGGTCACTACACATCACCTGTACATATATAGTCACATTGATTTTCTTAGAACCCGAGAGGCCGCTTTTCCGCCCCATGAACATGATACTTTATAAATCCATTAAACATGATAGCTTGTAAGTAAATGTGTGGGGAAGACCAATCAATATTTTCAACTTGCAGCCCTTACCCTATTGAAAATAGTAAGTGGTTTACCACACAATTGCTGCCATTGAATTGATATGGAAGATACCATCAGGGTTCTGAGGGTTAAGTAAAAAAAATAAATACATTCGCTGTAGTTAGTGTCTTAAATAGGGTGGGTTCAAGGGTGTGGGGTAGCGTATATAAATTTATATATTTTGCATGAATTGACACCGCCCCCGAAGAAAGTGTGACCCCCCCCCCCCACACACACACACACACACACACACTTTTTTCGAGCTTCCACCGCCTCTTCCTTACAATAAATAATATAACAGGCCACTCCTCGATGGGAAGGGCGGTGGCGAAGTATTTACAACATTGGACTTTAAACCGAAAGATCGACAGCTCGATCCTGATCAGCGGTAACTGCGTTGGGTAAAGACACTTAATCCCGTAATGTGTGGGCACGTAAAGGTTGTGTACAAAGACGTGCGGTACGTCGATGATTTACTTGCTTTCAAACGCAGCAAACTCGGCTTGTGCAGAGTTAGTAAGTTGGAGAGTCTGACAGTAGCTCGCCGCTGCACGATTGTTCTCTCCGGCTTCTTCCCACCGTTAAACTGCCCAACACGATGTCACCCTGGCTGTTGAAAATGTGGTTAAATACAAACAAACAAAAAAACTTCTCCCGAAAACAAACATCGATATCCAACCGGCTAAGCCCGCACCCAGAGGGAAAGACTCCAAATTTTAAAAACTGTAACCTCTTTACCGATATCTACATACGTAAATCCTTCCCAGTAAGCAATTTTTTGGCTATATACCTTCCCTATACCTGTCTTATTCAGAAATGAATACATGTACTTACCCCGCCTTTACACACAAGCGCGCAGCCACCACCACAGTGTGGTGATAACGGTATGACGAGTAGAATTACCCCCCTACATATTCATTAGAGTGTATATAATGATACACCGACTTTCGGATTTCTGATTTCTGACAATTTCTCAGCCTATCGAACGGCAAGAATGCCACCCCCTCCCCCCCCCCCCCCCCCCCCCCACTACAACTACGGCTGTGGTGAGTCTTCATTCCTAATGGTAATGCTATCCAAACATTATTCAAATCAGGTCACAATTTAATCACTATTTCTTCCATTGATTTCAGGACATAACAACGGCGATTTCTTTACAGAACTATACTGGTATCCCGAGAGCTTAGATATCGTCTTATGTTCTGCTATTAACACAGAAATGAATTAGTTTTTTTTCTTATAATATTAGAATGTTCCTTTTCATGCTCTATCGGTCGATAGTACTTGAGTTTGTGTGATTTCGGAAATAAAACCTGAAGCAGCGAAGCTGCTGAAGGTTTTATTTCAGAAATCACACAAACTCAGGTACTATCGACCGATAGAACATGAAAAAAAAACGTTCTAATTATTTTATTATGCCGAACAAAAAATTACTTTCATTGTTAAGCGTTATTCGCAACATGCCACCAATCTTGTAATAACAATGTAGTCGAAGCCAAAAACATGACGTCATTTCGAACGAATGACGTCTCTTCGAAAATGACTTGTCACAAGTGCTGTCGCTTTGGGATTTTCTATATCACCAAATGCCAGTTTTTACAACTGCATCATGCTGTTCATGTTATAATTCATTGTTAATGCTTGTGTGATAAGTGGTATAAATTAAAGGAATATAAATTCATGTTTCTTGGACGACGACAGTTGTTAGAATTAAGCGGAGTGAAACAACTTATTTTGAACTTGAGGCGGAGGCTCAGTGAGGCCGAGGAGTACTAAACTGGTGGAAATATAATTGATTGAAGTCATAACTCATATTCAGGATTCACTGAAATGGTGAACAACACGAGAGTTTTTAATATTTCTGATTCTTTTGAATTCATTGTTTACAGTTGCAATTGAAAACACACCCACTGAAGATGACATAGTTGTTGGTAAGTTTGTGTCTATCGGTGACGAAAAAAATTAAACGGACACGGCGCCAGCGTTTGGTGTTGAGAAATTCCAAACAGAGCGTACGTAATCGACGCTAATCAGTGGAAGTGGAGCTTACATTTTCTTTGTTCTTTTGTCTCCAGCGAAGAACGTTCCGATAGTACCCGTGTTTTGCCCCAAAACTCCAGTATTATGACTTTTAGAAGGTGTCAAATTAACCAATCACGGCTGATGTTACAAACTTGAGACATAATAAATTTACAGAGAGGTATCCTACTCATTTGATACTATAACCCTGTGGTCTGGATGAGTAAATTACAACTGATTCCCCTTCATTTTTTGTTTTTACTTTGCGACCTGCTACTGGGTCGCAAAGTTTTTTTTACATAAGCATTCTATGAACAACTTTAGTCTGGACGGAAGTTCGACGATGTTTCTCTTTTCTTTGCAATTGTAACTCTATATTATATGCCCAATATACGAACTGAAACACGTGAACATTAATTTCAAATTTCACGAAAAATGTCGTTTCGTCAAAATTATAATCAATGGTTTTGTATTACATCTTGGATATTATGGTTTGGATGAACAATTAATATTTTTGTTCCAAAGCGAACAAAATCATGGACATTATATTTTTGTGAAATTTCAACCTGACACAAACATTTTGGTTCTGAGTATCCCACATCGTTTGCACCCCTCGCTGCATATTCAAGATACAACAAATACAATTGCTTGGTATGTTTAGCCGAAACCCTGAAATCTTATTTTAGAGAAAAGGACCCGTAGCAAAATTAAATAAATAGCTATACTTACGACTTTCGAGTGCCGCCCTGACGACGTGGAAAAGAATGCGATCTGGAGAAATCTGTTGTTTCTTTTATAAGAACGAATATTGTTTTTTAATTATATTATAGAAAGTTTAAAATAACAATAACGTTTCCATATATGCATCCGCACATCTCTCTTCTCGGATTAAAATTCAATTCTGGTACTACAAACAGCTGTTTGACAAAAGGTTAGAAACATTAACACTTTCACCGAATCGTGTTTCTTTCCGTCAGACAATACTAAGCCAAAGCAAACCCTTCATATCTCAATTCCAAAGAGTTTAATGTTGGTTTTCTTACGACCGTACTCGTGGTTCAATGGTTGCGGTATTGAGTTTGAAACCGAATGTTCAACGAAGCCGAAACTTCGACGGATCGATCCTGACCAGTGGAAGCTGCGTTGTGTCTTAAGCAAGACTCTGAACCATTTGAATCCGAGAGATCGCTTTTCCGGTCCAGGAACATGAAATGTCAAACTTTCATTAAGGATAGTTGCTAAGCTGAAGCGTGGGGTAGACCTATCAATATTTTCAACGTGCAGCCCTAAGGCTGCACGTTGAGAATATTAATTGTTCTACCCCCAGATAATAAATATCGACTCTTTCAATTGTTTTCATTGAACTGACATGAGAGATACTACTGGGCTTCAAAGATTATACCCGATTGCCCATGATGGAGCACGTTGGCGCTGCGTACTAAGGCGTAATGTACGCCGAGAGTGTACTTGCATTAAACTGTTTGTAACTCTCATTGTGCAGAGTTAGTAACCTGTAGAGTTTGACAGTAGCTCGCCGCTCCTTGGTGGGTATTTCTGGGTACTCCGGCTTCCTTCCCACATAAAACTGTTGTATACGATGTGAACCTGACTGCATAAATCGTGAACCTTTTACGCGTTATATTTGAAACAGAGGTACACATTTTAGCTTCCCTGACTGAAAAAAAATTCATTGGATCCAACAGTGAGACTATTTTAATATTTGGTATACAACATCTCGGTGGGAGGGCAGATTCAAGTTTGTTCAAATTGGGTCCCTGGGTTAATATTTGGGCTCTATATTGGATTGGTTCCCAAAGTTTAGCTTAGTGAAATATTGGCAAATTTTTTAAACTTTAAAAAAATCTTCTTCTTCAGATCCTCCAGTCAGAATACTTTGGTATACATTTTTTTTTTTGGGGGGGGGGGGGGGCGGTGTCACAATCATAATTGTTCAATTTGGTTCCCTGGTAAAATTTGGGCTCTCTATTGGATAACAACCCTTGGAAATTTAGCAGTGCTTGTCTACAGCTGATAGAACCGGAAGCAGTAAGGAAGACCTATGATAACAATTATCTGACATGGACACGAGAGTTTTGAATAATTTCATCACTTCATTCCTCTGTAGTGTTGATGAATGTTTACTTACTGAAGGTGACCCAAAATACTTCTTTGAACCACTTTTTCCGGTGATCGATTATGGCCTCTTGTTTTTCTCGTGCTCCCAAAATATTTGCAGGTGGTTATATCAAATAATTTCCACGTCACCCTTCGGACATACCTGGTCGTGGACTCTAAGTAACTAAAAGAGAAAGCATGCCAGTGAACGACTTAATATCACGTAAAACGAATACATTCGTATAAAGAAAATAGTAGACACTTGTCAAAATCACTTTCTAAGAGTACACACTAAAAACTAAAATGTTAAAACTGACACTTTCAAGGTGTTAAACCCATTCTAACTCTTAGGGTTTGATTTTAACACTCAAAGTGCAATGCTTTAAGCACTTAGACATTACAATCGTCAGACATCTTAAAATTGAATGGATGGCACTTCCCATGTGTCTAGCATTGGCGGTTCTTCCAGAATCGTCCATAACTTGATTTGCGCTTGGTGGGTACATAATTAAAAGGACACAACGCAGATGACGCGGATCAGGCTCCAACTCTCGAGCCCGAACCGCGTCATCTGCGTTGTGTCCTTTCAAGTGTCGCGACATTACATTTGTCAAGTGGTGTTATTGTAACACCTGTCAAGTTCTGGGGTATCTACACTTGAACAAAGTGCTAGTTCAGCACTTAGCAAGTGTTAAATACAGCACTTCAAGTGTAGTTTTTAACACTTTAGTTTCAGCGTGTATACGCGGTAACAACTAGGGTCCGGCAAATCACCATTTCCCCTCGAATCGAATCAGGCAAAGGGTTCGAAACCGAATCGAATCTCGAGTCGAATCCACTTCTCAATTTTAACGATAGTACGACCGTTGTATTAGTGCTTTTGATCGCCTTTGTAAACCTAGTGTTAATATGACAATAACGTGATTTTGGAGGGCATTTTGGAGGGCATTATGGTTCATTAGCGGCCCTGCAACAATGATGAACAGCCCGAGGGTTTATTAAAGGCCCGAGACGAAGTCGAGGGCCGTTAATAAGCCCAAGGGCTGTTCATCATTGCTGCAGGGCCGCTAATGAATCATGATGCCTGACAACAATCATGTTATTACTATTATTACCACTCCCTGTTACATCTAAGCGCACGATGAATTGCTGGAAGAAATAATCACTAAAGTCGGTTCGATATTTCTGTTTCGATCGTGCGTTCGACTTCAGTTCAGAAATACAAAGGGACGTCATCCGAATGGGAGTAATTCATTAGACCATGGAATCTAAAAATAGCCGGGCCGCGGGCCGCTAATGCCGATTATACCATTATCGCCCGCGGCCCGGCTCCGTCGAATGACGTCACTGAAATTATGGAGTTTTAACGGCCCTCCAAAATCATGTTAATCTACTAATAACTTATAGATTGAGTGGTAATAATATGTATATAGGGCTTCACGGTATTTCGATATTTCACCGAAACTCTGAATTTTTTTTTTCAATATCGAGCCAATTTCAACTCACTGACATACCGACCTTCACGATATTGTCGGTTAGCAAATTCGATATTCTCAAACTAATGGTAAACTTAACTTTTTGGACTTGAACTTTATCTAAATTCATCACACGCACACCATAAACTACCATACTTTTATTTAATTTAGCTATGGTTCCAAGCCAGAAAATAAGCAGACTGTCATCTGCAAAATGAGGTCCCCAGAGGTGAATTTAGTGATGCTACCCTGCACAGCAGGGTAGCATCGCTAAATTTACCTTCTGTGAACCTCAGTCTGAATCAGGGTCTGAAACCTAAAAAAGAAAGTGGTATTCAGATGATAAATTGGCCCACTGTATGGGATAGCTTCATCAAATTCACCCTCTGGGGACCTTATTCTGCAAATGTCAGACTGTTTATTTTCAGGCCTGTGTGGTTCCTTTGCAAAATCAAATACACGTGATTCTATTCGTTCCAAGCAAGAACTATCACAAAGTACGAGAAGTATTGAGTGCGTTTGGAATTCTGCATGGTCATATCAAACAAGGAATGTCAGTTCTCAAATACTCGATATTTACTCACATTGCTGTATTTAAAAAAATACCGTACTCGGTATTACAAATCGGAATACCGTGAAGCCCTATATGTGCACTGGACTATTTCGCACCATCGAACCACTGGTATGAGTACACTTGTTTCTGAAAGGACCAATATATTCATTCGCTAGTCAATGGTATTGCATGAGTAGTGACGACTGCCACTATAGGTGCAAGCATTTAACACTGAATTGCCCACACCCAAATGCTGCCACTATAGATACAAAATTAACATAGGGTTCTCCATATGGGGCTTGTACCTATAGTGGCATTTTGGTACCCATAGTGGCAGATTTTAAAATCTTTTTCCTGGCTCCAAAAATGCTACTATGTGTACAAAAATGCCGATATAGGAACAAGCCCCCTATGGATAATCCTATGTTAATTTTGTACCAATAGTGGCAGGAATTTGGGTATGGGGAATTCAGTGTTAAATGTTTGTACCTATAGTGGCAGTCTTCACTACTTCCGTGTAGAAATGTCTGACATGGGCCTGATGTTCAATGCACTTTCATCAATATTACAACCGTATAGGACAGGGTTCTGCCCCGGTGACATTCAGACTAGAAGCTATCGTTTTGAATGGATCACTGCCACAATGAGTTTTGACATTTTCTATTCTCAATATTCTGGTGGTGACAACTTATTCTGCATTTATCTTGGCAACGAGACTAGATTCAAACGCAAACTGACCTGGTTCGCCAAGGTGGTTGAGGGAGAAGCAATGTATCACCACCCTGTGTAGAGCAAGGCCCCATCTGCAATGCTACACCATTGCAGATGGCGCCCTAGTCCACCCAAGGGGCGATAGATTATGCAAACTAGAGGTATCGCGATCTCCCTTATTGCACCCAGTTAGATTAGGTACGGTCAGCCTAGTTCCACACAAAAACCTGCTGGATGAGGTGTCATCTTCAAAAAGTCGACAACGGAGAGATGTTTGAAATCCAAACATCTCTGGGATTCGAAACCGAACCGAATCTCGAACGTTCGCCAGGCCCTAATCGACTTGTATACCATGATTACCTATTCTACTATATATAAAAAGACTATAACATACACGTAACTTTTAGCTACACACCAACCGTGGTGAACACGCCAGCAAGGAGATTTCAATAGTAAAAATTTACACCTACAATGGAACTACATCCAAGTTGACCTTTGGTGACCTCGCTTTGAATGCAAACTTGTCTAAATTTATCACTCGTCGCCTCGTGAAGAATGAAATGAAACCCGCAATTATTTATTACGTTTTTAAAAAAGTTTACCTCATAAGGTACCAAAAGTTAACAAACACACGTTGTCTCGTGTTAATAAAGCATCCATAACATGAAATAGTATGTTATAAAGATATGAAAATGAAGAAGGCCCAGTAATTTGCGCATTTTGTTTTCTATTACATTTCGGCGATAATATTGCCAGCGGAAGTACCATCCACCGGCGCCTGTGCAAACAAAAACAGATTCGCACGTGTGAATATTGATTTATTTAACATTTAAACTCTTATTCAACTGACGATCATGGTATAAATAAAATATACACAAAATAGCTTAGTGTATCAAATGTTCACCACTCATGGTGAACAGTTGGTACACCAAGCTACTATGGGTATATTCTATATATAAACTGACCATCACAGAAAGCGACGACGCTGACCGTTGACAACTTTGTCGATGCAATTACGACCGACAACTACACGCGCAGCAGCATGCATTTTCATTAGTATGATCGCAATTTTGACAACGTTATTCAATAGCATCAAAGAGAAGAGTAACCCGTGCTCTGAGGTAAAGAATTCCACAAACCAACCGGAAGTAACTAAAGTAAGTCTCCACAGCGCAGAAGAGTTCGTGGAATCAGATGGAGATTTATGTATTTATTTATTTATTTATTTGTGTTTAAGGTCACATACTTATGCGCAATGGCTAATCATGACTGTGACAGTTTTACGGATGGGGGAAGCCGGAACACCCAGAGAGAACCACCGAGCAACGACGAACAGCTGCCAGCTCCCCAACATCGTAACTCCGCACTGCATCACAGGCAGTGTTAGGTTGGTTGAAGACATGCGTACCATCGACGTGCAGTACGCCTTAGTACACGGCGTCATCGTGCGCCCATGTGGACAATCGGGGTTAAGTGCTTTGCCCAAGGACACAACGCGGGAGTCCGAATTGATCGCTCAGACGGTCACCCATCCAATGATTAACCGGGCTCGACGCTGCTTAACGTCGGTGATCTGATGAGAACCGGTTATCGCAACGCCACCGCGGCCCCATCAGATGGCGATAACCCGTTTATCTATAGAACTTATAATAACGAACTATCTGACAGTCTCTATCGACATGCGATCCGAAATTCGATTCGTTCAATTATTTTTACTCGATTCAATTCGAGACTGAATTCGAGTCAAAACATGAACTTCGCAAATCCGGGCATCTATGCATTATGGCTTCCGATATTTTTAAATTTGTGGGTTATGTAAATTTGTTTGTTCGTTTGGGGTTTAGCTTTCAATAATTAGGGTCACAAAGGGTCGGGTAGTTTTTTACGGACGGTGAAAGACTGAGTTCCCAGAGTGAACTACCAATCAACGGCAAGTAAGTGTCCGACTATCCAACTTAACCCCTTACCCAACCAAACGGACAACATCGTCCAGCGCTATCCACAAAAATCACCATTAAATTTTCATTATTTTTTCCGTTGTTTGTCTCAAAACATAGCTTATGACCCCTCATTGTAACGAGCTCCACGAGCTCGTTCCAATGGGGGATTCATAAGCTATGTTTTTTGACGTGAAAAATGAAAAAAAGATATTTATTCAAGAATTTTGTTTGCAAGTGTCGTTTTCCTTTCGTGTTAGGTAGAGGGTTAATATCCTCGCACACGCACGATTAGCATTGTTTGAAGGTAGGTATATCGTTGGCATTTCGTATGCATGAGTTCACAGAGCAGTCGTGCTCGTTCTTGGGCTGTTTTCATTAAGTTTCCTGAACAAAGACAAACCACAAATGAAGCACTATTTGATTCTTGACTACCTCTTGTACCACCTGAAGTGCTATAAAAGTAAATAAATGCTCGTGAAGTATGATGCTATATCATTATTTATCGATCCAAACGAAATATTGCCCAATACCTTAACACATCGAAAACGACTATTGACTTCCATTTTATGTACGTTTTGGTATGCGCAGATCAAACCTACCATCTGATTAATTGTCGGAAAGGGCTCAGAGAGCCCTTTCCAACAATTAATCAGATAATAGAGTTTCAAGTATGTCATTAATTTTATGAAACTTTCTTGCATACAAGCGTACATAGAGGTCCTCCATCTATGGATAAAGTGGGCGTGGCAGTGAACGGGTTAAACTGCATTTTACACTTTGATACTTGACTACCTCTTGTACCACCTGACCCGACCCTTCGTTCCATTTGTCCTGAGGCGAGACAAAATCTCGTATTGACCAAACATTGCTGTACCAATAGTTCCTTGCACCATTAAATCATCAATATGCCATGGATTATTAATAGATTGTGATGAAAACAGCGCTTCTTCCATATTCTCCGTTAAAGAAAGTTTTTTTCCAGCCCAAGATTCAAGGTAACTTTTCACAATTTGTTAATAGTTGTTAACAATAAATCACGGATTTCTGTGATATATGATATAAATGTGATTTGATGAAGGGCCAAAGAATGCTTGAGCACGAATGGCAACATAGCGTGTGCTGTGTACAAATCGCTTTGTACACTTGTCTTCCGCCACAACGAAATCTTCCGCTCCATGTGACTTGCACCACAGTGCTGTTTGTTCGAAGTGCGGAGTGTCACCTGTCCGAACAGTTGTTCTCATGAAACCAATTAGTTTAAACATATTTTCATTTGCCATTAATGGTGCAAACGAGGATTGGAGGACAAGAGCTTTCCTCTTTGGATTCCCTCCGCTCCCATTACAATAAATAATAAACATAGTGTACAGGGAGCGGCAACAAGCTTTTTGAAAACATATACAATAAGTAGTTAATGGGGAAAATGCATAATAAAAAGAGATAGTGTTCACAAGTACAAAAAAATTATAAAACAGGAGGCAGTGGGAAGGCCGATTTCCTTCTGGAATCCAATATATAATCATGCGACCGCCAAAGGAAAGAAGTGTTAACCATTTCAACAAGGTGAGCATAAAGTTTTGCGAGAAGAAAAAAATTGGTAGTGGACGAGCAGACGACAAAAAGAGCAAGAAATCTGAAGCGAGGCTCTGTAATAATTTAATCCAACAGCTCTTCAAAGCAGCTGGGTTAAATTATTACTGAACTTCCCAACAAACCAGGATGGTTTCGCTCTTTTCGCCGTTGACATTCTTAACTGAAATAATACCTTCCATGGCGCCACTGTTGAAAGGGTTTATTTGGATGATAGAGGGCTAGGACCAGACGTCACAAATCTATCGATGTGTGCGTGAACCGTAATAACTTTGAGTTTGGGTACACACCGGAATACAAGAATGGTAAAAACGGTCGAGCCAAAGTAGTACGGGGTTATATGGAGAAATATATAGTGTGCCAATGTAGTACGAGATCACATGGAATAAATATGTGGTGTGTAAAAGTTGTATGGGTTTTATGGAATAAATATACAGTGTGTCAAAGTAGTATGTGGTTATATTGAATAAATATACCGTGTTTCAAAGTAGTGGATTATAAGAAATAAATTTATATTGTATCAAAGCAGTATGGGACATATGGATATAAATATATGGAATAAATATATAGTGTACCAAAGTAGTATGGGTTATATGGAATAAATATATAGTGTGTCAAAGTATACTATTCAAAACAAGTAGGGGATATTTGATAAAAGTGACATATATGAAGAAATATATTTATATTTTCATCAACAAGACAGAAGACAGTTGGGGCATTGCACTGTGGCATCTGGGGAATGATTTCATCAATAGTTGGGTGTTTGACAGG
Source organism: Pictodentalium vernedei (assembly GCA_031216915.1). Lineage (NCBI taxonomy): Eukaryota > Metazoa > Mollusca > Scaphopoda > Dentaliida > Dentaliidae > Pictodentalium > Pictodentalium vernedei. The sequence goes on along the minus strand of CM062294.1, from coordinate 459,497,674 downwards.
CACACTTCCCCCGCACTGTGCTGTAGAAGGCATGGGCGGTCAGTCAAAAATTTACCACATTCAGTCCAAGACCTCAATACCTTATAAATCCTCCTCTGTTCGCGAGAGAAGCGCCGATCCGTAGTGGCATACTCCTCACCAAACGTCTAATATCAGCTTGACTGATGTTATTTCATTCTTCCTACAGCGCAGCGGCGAGTTCCTGGACATTGGTAGGGGGCTGTTGGCGTTGTCGTAGGCGACTGCCAAGCATTCCCAGACGCGCTCGATTGATAAAAGGTCTGGACATAGTGCTGGCCAAGGCAGTGTAGTGATGTTCTGCTCATGTATGAACTCTGTAGCGACACGGGCTGTCATCTTGGAAAATGAATCGACGGTCGTGACTTCGCGCAGAAGGCACCACACGAGCTGCTAACATGTTGCCACGGTAGTACTGCCTTGTGAGACGTCCTTGGATGACATTTAATGCTGTTGTGCTTGCCATGGTTATTCCTCCCCACACCATAGCCGATCCACCGCCAAAACGATCGTGCTGCCTAACGGTTACGTCATGGTATCGTTCGTTCCGCCCCCCCCCCCCCCCAACACTCTTTGTCGCATGTCGTGGAAGTCGAGAGTGAACCTCGATTCATCGGAAAACATGACGTTTTTGCAACGACGATTGTCCCAGCGCTGTCGTGCTCCACACCAATTGCGCCTTGCTGCGATGTGACATTCAGTCAAACGTGGAATTATTCGAGGTCGTAGAGCGTACAAATTCCAGCTGTGTAGACGATTTCGAATAGTCTGACCACCGACTCGCACATCTATCGCTCAGTGCAGTTGCTGTCCAATTTCTGAGGCACTTTGATGGCCATTACGTAATGCTGTGGTTCGGATGAAACGATCCTGGTTAGCAGTTGTCGCCGTTAGACGACCTGACCGACGTATGTCATCAACATTGTCTGTCTGACGGAAGCGTGACTGCAACATGCTAATCACCGATTGAGTAATGTTGAGAGTTTGGGCCACTGCAGTCTGTCTGGTGCCAGCTTCCAACATGCCAACGGCACGTAAACGTTCGTCGCTTGTCAGTCTTCGCATACCTCCAAAGTTACGTTTCGACAGAAATTATTGATGAATGAGTTTATACCAAGAAAAGAACGATGAGACCTCCGAAAAAGCCCGTCCAGCACAAATGAAATTTTCAAAACGTACCCCGCAGACATTAACGCGCGCTCGTGCGAAAAACCTGCACGAAGTTTTCGCGGGCCGGTGACATTCATGATCCACACTAAACTTGGTAACATGTCGTCCTCTGAGTTCCAATGTGTTCTGTGTGCCAGTAGGCACATAGAACACATTGGAACTCAAGGGACGATGTGTCCAATCACGCGTATCCAACACCATTTACCGAAAATATCAACATCAGTTTGGATATCCTCTACTTTTTTGAATAGTATAGTATGTGTTTTATACCATGATTACCTATTCTATACTATATATAAAAAGCCTATGACATAAATTTTAGCTTTACACACCAACCGTGATAAACACGCCAGCAATGGGATTTCAATAGTTAAAATTTACACCTACAGTAGAACTACATCCCCGTTGACCTTTGGTCACGTCGACGTCGACCTGAATGCAAACTTGTCTAAATTTATCGCACGTTGCCACGCGAAGCGTGAAGTGGAAGTGGCAATTATTTATTACGTTTTTAAATTAACAAACTTGCATTGTCTCATGTTAATAAAGCATGCATAACTCGAAATAGTATGTTATTATGTTATTAAAACGAAAAAGGCTCAGTTTCTTTTTTTCATTTCGTTTCGGCGATAAAATTGACAGCGGAAGTACCGCCTACCGATGCTCGTGTAAACAAAAACAGTTTCGCTCGTATGTACGTCTGTTCTCAGTAAAATCGAGAAAAAATAACACGACTCTTAATAATCTGACGATCATGGTATAAATAAAATATACCCAAAGTAGTTTGGTGTACCAAATGTTCACCACTCGTGGTAAAGTGGTGTTAACCGCGAGCCGAAGGCTTCACCACACGTTTTGAACATTTGGTACACCAAGCTACTATGGGTATATTCTATATAAATAGTATAAATATATAGTGTGTCAAAGTAGTATGGGATTATATGGAATAAATATATGGTGTATACATTTGCCCAAGTAATGTACTCATTGTGTAGCTGAAAAATGAAAAGAAAATTTTTCAAAAATATCAAAAAACACATATTATGTGGTCTCTCAATGGAAAGGGGTCGTCAATCGCGTTCTATTGAGTGGGCACAAAATATGGTTTTCTTGATATTTTTAACTTTTGGAAAACAATAATTAAAATAATAAATGTTTATAACGCGTGAGATGGACAATGGGTTATTGCTTAGAGCAGGACAAAAAGTTGATTTACACACTACAAATTTATTTTGTTTATTCCAACATCTGCTATACCAAAACAGCAACACATTAACAAGCAAAACATCAAGACTCAAATACTGATGTATTCATCTCTCCTGCACAGTATATATATATATATATATATATATATAAGAAAAAAATATTAAAGTTCAAAACAAATACACCGACATCACTGACTATATTCCTGCTAGCGCTTTCACCGCTCTGTATGCGGATCTTCAGGCATTTTGATTTTTATAAAATACGTTATATATTAATATTTTTGTCTTATAACTACCAGCACAAGGATTTGTTTATAAACTTCTGATATATATATATATATATACAATGCAAAGCAGTGCAATGGCGTCACATCTGTTGTAGGTATACAGTATCATCAACATATCATAAATCTATAGAAGAAAACAAAACAATTATAAATTAATGTACACAGGTTTGTCTTCGAACTGTTCCAAGCCTGACCTTTTGAAAACAAAACAGGAACATATAGTTGGCCGTCGGAATAAGAATATGAACATGGTATTCTCCTGCGGGTGACTGGATATCTGCTCTGAGTTATATGAAGGTGTGGGTCAGTCGTCAGAGACGCGGGATCACTCCAGTTACTGGCCCACTTTCTGCCCAGTGTATTGTGGAGGTCGTATCAAATTTTTGCTCAACAGCATTTCTTTATGGTCTGCTTCTATCAGTCATCCATTTTATATTTGTTTACTTTCTTCTTTTCTTTGTCTACATTCACTAAAACCGTCCATAGTTTGTTTTCGACAAACACATGGCTGTTTATAGATAATTTGATGAAGATAATAATTTTTATATTCATATTAAAATTGAAATCTGTTTTTTTAGTAAAAACAGTTGCACGGTGTCATCTAGAATAATTTATCTGTAATGCCACACTGAGTGGAAAACCCCACGTATAAGTTTTCAGTTTTCTATCGAATCCACACATTTTAAGTTGTTTCGTGTATTGATCAAAGGTTGGAAATAAATATTGTTTAAACTATAACAGAAGAATGGACAGTTTGAGCCCATTCACAGATGTAATGAGCAGGAGCGCACATCCTTAACCCATTTCCAAACATGACGGCAAAAAACTTGAAAAAAGGCACAGAAAATTAACCAGATTAAGCCAACCATAGAATAAAATATCTCGGAATTTTCTCAGTACAACTATACATATATGGATATCAATAGAACCAGCTCGTCGAGCTGGTTCTAATGCTATCCGTGTTTGTATGGTTTTTTGAAACATTGTGAAATTTATTATGGAAAACTGAAATTTTATTTATTTTTTAAACATACTGTGTTAGGTAAAGGGTTAATTAAGTCATTCAACGAAGCTGAAATGACCTATTAGGATCGTTTATTTGTTTATTTATTTATTTATTTTCTTTTTCCTGATGAAAATTAAAGGTACTTTCCCATCACGTGAAATTGAGCATACTTGTAGATAATGACCATAATTTCAGGCGTTTTCTTTTACTTTTTCGTATTTCCAACCTCGAACCGAGAGATGACAATTTGTTTTCTCTCAATCATTTTTCGAGAGTATAATATCCACAAAAACATATCTAAAAATGTGGGGCCCAACCGTTTCATGGTAGGGGTTATAGGGACAAAAAATAAAACGTGTCTGTTTTTTGGAAATTTTAGTATGTTGTGGAGACCAAAAAATAGGAGATGGCTGTTTTGGGGTTTTTCCTCTTTACCGTCATTTTTTACCGTTTCTACGCCATTTCAAAATTTAGGCCGTATTGGGCTATTTTTTATTTTGCTTGGAAAGTTACTTTTGTTATTCCAGTAGCTCCAGATAAATAAATTACGCAGCTATGAAACTTCATACACCGTTTCGTGGTCATTTGAAACTGTCAACCTCAATTACTCAATTAAAAAGTCGACTCCCGATGCCAGCAATGCTAATTTTACGATTGTTTTCTTGACCTTTGACCTTGGGCGATTGATGCAATGTATTTGCGACAGCGATGAAATATGCAATTTTCAACATTTTATTGCCAAGGACGTGGTTAGAGGTTTCCGATTGGGGGGGGGGGGAGGGGGGGGAGGGGGGTGTAGGGTAGTTTTAACCTTATTGTGAGCCTTGGCCTTTCGCATTTTGGGAATATAATCTCCTCAAATAACATATCTAAACTGCTTTCACTTTTTAGCAGACAAAAATTTAGTCGGGGGATGCAGTTGCTCTGACGGTTTGGCATCAAGGTCACCAAAATTCAAGCCTCAGATTTTGATGAAATGTAAGTATGATGTAGAGCTCAAAACCTGAAAGATACATGTTTTTGAACTTTGGATTTAATGTCATTTTGGACGTTTTTACGCCTTTTGAACTTGGGCCCTTTGAAATATCGCTTATTTTGTGAACCGATAACGCACAAAATAAAGCAGATGCCACCTTAATATTCTAAAGACACGTCAATCGATAATTGGAAACGTGCACAACTATATATTTATTTCCATTGATGCAATATATTTGTGGTAGTGATGAAATATTTAATTTTCAACATTTTATTGCCAGGGACGTGACTAGAGGTTTCCGATTTGGGTGTAGGGTAGTGAATTTCCAAATAGGGGTGGGGCCTGGAGGGGGAAACCCCCCTCCTGATCCCTCCCCCTAGTTGGAAAGTCACTACCGAGAAACATTTTGAAAATGAAGCCATGAAAGGGGTCATGAAATTGATTCTAGTAACTGAAATGTCAACACATTTATGAAAGAATTGTCAGGTTATTGTTATGTGGTATTACTCTGGGAATTGAATATGTGCTAAACAAATGCTTAAGCTGAGAACTTTGAGCAATTCACACTGTCCTAACATTAAATCAGATCTTATGCTGGAATGATCAGTTTTCGATGTTTCATCGTTTTGTAACTGCGAATGATGGAATTAACTCAGGATAACGAGTTTACATGATGTGATTTTCTTGAAGTGCATTTCGAGGATTTTTTTTATTACGATAGGTATATGTACTATAGAAATCTCATACCGATTAACATCATGCATAGTTATGAAGCTCGATATTGCGTACACTGTAGTTGTAAATAGTAACAGTTGGAGTTTTTGCCGATTTGAAACCGAGTTTGAATTTTGGGGAGTAAAGGAGACATCAGCATCACCGGAGTAGCTCTAAAATCCAGATAGATGGAATTTCCAGCAACTCATACCTTGCCCTCTGAATTTCCAACTATAGGAAATTTTGGCCAAGATTGGGGAGTGACACCCCCCCCCCCCCCCCCCCCCACACACACTGTCATCATGTCCCTGTTTATTGCAGGTGCATCACAATGTCTGTTTTACAGATTTTAAGATTTATTACGAATTATGGTAGTTCATTTCTTTCCAGTGCCGTTTAATGGTCAATTTAAAGAGTTAATTTTTATAGGTTGTTACACTAATTACAGATGACAGAATGTTAAATTGATCTCCTTCTTTATTAAAGGCCACTTAATTTTCACTTCACTATTCGCAGACCAACATGCTCCACTCTGTGCATGCAGTGAACACTAATTAAATCATTGCTCATTGGATTTATCTATTGACAACTGAGATTGTCGGTGTTTGAACAGTCTCCAGGTCCCATTTGTTTGGTAGGGAAGCATTGTGTAAACTAAAATCAATTTATTGTATTATAATAAATTAGCATGGAACAACCTTAGTACAGTCTGAAGTTTTAATTACTCCTCTCCTTTCTTTGGGCCTTCAAAATAAACATAAAAAATCTTAATGCAGCAGTTGTTGAATAAAGTGCACACCCCTTCTATTATTACACCTACGTGGAGTTTTCGTCTTTTTCTTCTGCCACGATATTTACTACCGCGTCATGACGTCAACATACGATAAGAAATTCCGGAACGAGATAAATACACGATACGGAACATTTTCGTGTGGGTGAGTGGACATATCGTGGGTTCGGACGTTTTCCACACGATGCGGGTTTATATCGTTTATCTCTTGACCAATCAAATTTCCGTTTACATTATAGTCAATAGATAATTTTCTTTCCAAATCTGCAATAAAAAACATGCGTGTTATTCCGAGACACTCACCTCCGTTACACGCCCTCACAAACCTAAGCAAGTCAATTATGTTACCCACTAACAAGCCATGTCTGATGTACCACTAGTAGGTGATAAAGGCCGATTCAAACACAGACGACAATGTACGTGTACATGTACACGTACATCGATGTACACCTCCATAGGATTTAGTGTTAAAATCGTGTACAGGTACATGATTTTAACGTTTTTTATGGTGTTTTAGAATCGGCTTTGCCGATTCAAAATCACTGGGATTCTATACAAGAGTGAAAAAAAAACGCATGAAATTTTACGTATGTGTACATGTACCGTTTTGTGTTTGAATCGGCAAATGGGTTTCCCCATAGGATTCAGTGTTAAATTGCGAGCAAAAAAACGTTTTGTCGTTTCTAAATCATCATCTTGCTGATTCTAAATCATCCGCGTCTGTACACGATTTTAACACTGAAACCCTATGGAGGCGTACACGGAAATCCATTTGCGGATTTTTACGTCGGAAATCGAATCGTGTACGGTACACGAAAAAGAGGTGTTTCTGAACCGGCAAACCCACTGTCACGTTTCCTGAAGAAATAAAAAAAAAGTGATTGATATATATAGGAGAGAAAAAAAAATATAAATAAATAGTTATTTAAAAAAATAATATATCAAATCGAATAGATAATAAAAAAATAAATACGTAAATCATGAGCGATTCTCAGACTATTAGAGTAAGGTTTCTATTAAAAATGCTGATGAGAGCCTACGCATTCTGCATGAACGAACAACTAGGTCGTCTCTTGTTAGAACGATGCGTCGGATGTCGGGATCACCTAGACTTCGATCACGAGAATCATTCGTGTCTGTGGATGGAAAGGAAAGATATAGTCGTCAAGTATTTCGAACCGGCGTTCGAACGCGTTCAAATCGATGAAGTGATCGCGTTTTGGAAGAGATTACTCTTCTGTAAGGATCAAAGCAAGCCCACAGTTTCGGAAGAACAGAAATTGGCGCGTAAAAGTCTGACTTTACAAGATAAGGGATGCATCATGAAATTATTGTTCAATGAAGCATACGTCTAAGTTTCTCGTTGATATAAAATAAGGGAGAATAGAAAATAAAAATAAATACATACATAAATTTTTTATCTAATATTAGAAAGAAAAAAAAAACAAAAATGAGAACCAGAAATAAATTGTATCCGACGTTAGTGGACGACGAGGATGAGAAGCCGATCAGCGTTTTGCCAACGGCACCGTCGCTAGAAGAAAAAGAAAGAGGAGAGAGGTATCGCATCGATCAAATCAGTGGAATCCAAGAGTATCTAACTCAAGAGAGAGATTCTCGTCATTCTCTCAAGAAGAAGTATTCGCGTTTCGTGAAATTCGTCAACGCGATCGACACGACACTCATCACGATTTCCATGGGTTTACACGCGGCCGGCATCGGATTGTTGTCGACCGCGGTCGGCATTCCGATCGTGTGGCCCGTAGAAGGAGTGGCTCTCGCCGCCGGATTGTTTAGCACGCTCGGAAACTTTTTGAGTAGGAAATTATATCTGAAGGCGAGGAAACACGACAAGATTCGCGTCTTGGCCGACTCCAAGATCGACACGATATCCGAAATGATCTCTATGGCGTTGAAAGACGGTAGGATATTGGACGGAGAATACTTCGCGATATTGAGCGAGAAAACGAAATACGATGCCATGAAAGAAGCCGTGAGAATCAAGACTCGTCAGATCATCAAAGAAGAGATGAAGGATTCTCTCGTGGAAAAGGGGAGGGAAGAGGCCAGGGAGGAATTCAGTAAGATGATAGTACTCAAGAGCAGCGATTGAAAAAAAATATATACATATAATAAGAACAGAATTAATTAATTATTAAATTTATATATAAAATAAAAACGAAATTAATTTAAATAACTTTTAAAAAAAATGTATTGCGTAAAGGGTAAGAGAGTTACCGAGACGAGTAATTCTCGAGAAGTACGAACTAAAAACGACAGACAGATGCTTCGCGGAATTTGCGACGTGTGTGGTTCTGTCAAGACTTGATTCGTCAAAAAAAAGAACGCGAGCAAAGGTAAAGGCATCGTGAATAAAATGATTAATAATCTACCTTTCGAAATGCATCTGCCCGGTCACAGTTTCACGGAACCCGGAACGAAATTGAACAAGAGACTCAACGCCGATCTGACACCCAAATCTTGGAGCAAACCTGTGAATAGGGTGGACGCGGCCGTGTATGATAACGATCTGTGCTACGCCGGACATCCCGACACCAAGACTCGCAACGACGTCTGCGATAAAAACATGTTGGGGAAATTGAGAGGCATAACGAATCCGACCAGGAGAGAGAAGATAGAACTTTCGCTGGTCGGCAATCTGATCGGTGCGAAACGTCGATTCGGATGGGGCGTTCAAAAAAAAAGCGCATCGAAAAAGAAGAAGAAACGATTATTGACGAGCGAATTGGCCGAGGAGTTACACAAACCTATAGTGCATAAATTTCGAAAGAGAAGGGTGTTCGTGAAGGGTTTGGATGATATTTGGTCTGCCGACTTGGTCGACATGAGATCGTTTTCGAGGTGGAACGAGGGCGTCAAATATCTATTGACGGTCATCGACGTGTTTTCCAAATACGGTTGGATCAGAGCTTTGAAGAATAAACCGAGTAAATTGTGGGTGGATAAGGGAAAGGAATTTTACAACAAGCACGTTCATCGATTGGTAGACCTCTACTCGATTGAAAACGAAGAGAAAGCCAGCGTGGTGGAACGTTGGAATCGAACGATGAAGGAAAAGATGCACAGATACTTCACGGCCAATTCGACCAAGAAATACATATACGCTCTGGACGGTCTGGTCAAAGATTACAACAACACGCGACACAGATCGATCAAGATGACTCCCGTGGAAGCTAGCGATCCTCGAAATGAAAAACGGGTCTACGCGAATCTATATCCTGAAAGATCTAAGATCAGGAAGAAGTCTAGAACGCCGAAATTTGCGGTCGGTGATCGAGTGAGAATCTACGCTTATAAGAAGCACTTCGAAAAGGGTTATACTCCTCGATGGACCTTGGAAATCTTTGTGATAATCAAAATATTTCACACCGATCCGGTGACTTACGAAATCGAAGCTTTGGATGGAGAAGAGATCATCGGAAAGTTTTACAAACAACAATTATAGAAGACAAAGTTTTGATAAAGAAAACAAATTTCTTTTATTTACTTTCTTTAATATTTTCTTGTTTAAACATATATATATATAAGAGAGAAAAATAATAATAAAAAATAATTAAAAACTATTTTTTAGATAAAGAAAGCAAGTTAATTAATAAACAAAAAAAAAAACTAAAAATCCTTTAAAATGACAAATATACTAGATATAGCACAAAGCATAGTGAAAGATGAAAGTATTCAAGAATATGAGGTTCACGAATATGAACCGGTAACCGGAACGCGTTTGAACAATGCGGGATAGATAAGAATCAACGTCGAAACTCAAGATCTATTCATACATCCTAGCGAAAGTTACATAGTGGTGCAGGGACGTCTCACCAAGGAAGATGGGAGCGACTACGCCGACGACGACACGGTTACTCTAGCCAATAATGGCATCATGCATCTATTCAGTAATATAAAATACATGCTATCCAGACAAGAGATAGAATCTGTGTTTCATCCCGGTCAGGCCACCACGATGTTCGGACTCTTGACGTATCTTGATGATTTTTCGAAATCCAGAGGACTTAATCAGTTGTGGGTGAAAGACACCATCGGCCCTGCTAGCGCCGGCGCCGCTTTGATATTCGACTACGTTGTCAAGACGTCCAGACCTGAAGGAACGTTTTCGGTCAGGATACCTTTGAAACACATCTTCGGATTTGCGGATGATTACAACAAGATCATGTACGGATTCAAACACAATCTGACGTTGATTCGAAAAGGAGATGACGATGCAATAGTGAGACTCACTGCGACAAATGCGGGTAAGGTAACTCTACACAAGATATCGTGGTTCGTTCCGCATGTGGAGCCTTCAATTGTGGAAAAAGCGCGTCTCTACAAGATCATAGAATCCAAGAGTAAATTACCCGTGGGATTTAGAATGAGACAGTGCGACACGGCTAGCATTCCACCCTCCACGAATCACTTCGATTGGTGATTGACGGTGAAATCCGCTTCCGAGAGACCGCGTTTCATCGTGGTTGTGTTTCAGACTGATAGGGACGGGTCTCAGGAAAAGAATGCGTCGCTGTTCGATCACTGCCATTTGAGAAACATGCAAGTGTTTCTGAACGCCACGAGATATCCAGCAATCGATTACAACGCGTCGTTCGACAAGAACGATTTCTGCAGACTGTACGGCGACGCTGCTGATTTTAGAAAGAAGTATCACGGTCTAGATGAATTGATGAGCAACCCTAACATATCTCCCGGCGAATACAAGTCGATGTATCCCATGTTCGTATTCGACGTCAGTAAACAGAGTGAACAACTCAAGAGTAGCATCTTAAACATTCAGATCAAGATGGAATTCGATAGGAACATGCTGAGAAAAACCGAAGCCTTCACCCAAACATTTGGATTTCAGATCGAGATTGTCAGTCATGGTTTTATCCACGTAATTATCTAGCATGATTCATTCGAAATCGGCGTTCCCCCTGTCGACGTATTTTTTAGTTGCGTATCTCCAAACATAACGTTCGTCCAAGTTGGCAATGTCGTAACCATCGTCGACTTTGAACATCTTCCTCTTCTTTCTTAGGTTGACTTTTTCGTCGCCACTTTTACCAAATTTATCGACTGGCATGTTGTTGTGGGATTTTTTGTTTTTTAGAAAAAATATATTCAAAATGCAGTTTATTAAAAATGAACTATTTTATTTTTATTTTTCGTTTTTATTCGATTAAAATTTTTAAAAATAATTTATTATCTTTATATATACTATAAAAAAAATCTCTCTGTAATGTAAATCATTGAGAATGTCTTGAAACCGATCTCCTTCAGACCATCTCTTGAGAACATAGAGACACAGGTGACCACAAAACACTTGATCTGGTGATTGCACTCGTTTCGTGTTGTAACGAACCATCAATTTGTTGAAATAGTTCTTTATTTCTTTCGGCGGCGAGATTCCGTAGCTGTCGAAATAATAATTTTTCTTCTTCCCGTTCTTCATCCATGCCACCCAGTGAGTGCCTTCACCCGATGAATCATCTAGATTTAAAATTCCGCATTCTGATTGTCGAGGTCTTCTCTTCGGCAAGGCATCTCTGGAAAACACGCCTAGAAAATCTTTGATTTTCAAATCTTTTGCCGCATTCAACAGATCGATGTTGGATAAGGGTTCGTTAGGTAAGACGACACCTTCTATGGATATCTTTATTTTCTTATTCATAAATGCGTATATATTTTTTTTATTTATTTATTATATTATAATTCACTAAAATGACATTATTTTTTTTTTATTTTTTTATTTTTCTTTTTAAACTAACTCTCTCGATGTCTCTATCAATTTCTATAATTTCGAATCCATCTAGTTCCTCTTGATTTTCTGGAATCCTATCATCCACAATCATATCTGGAATCCAATCATCCACATTCATATCGTCTCTAATTAGATCTAAAGTCCAATGTCCGAGTGCCAAAGTGCTTATTTTATCATCTAACACGAATCTCTTATCATCGTCAGCCGTTAGCAAAATCTTGTTGACTATTTCGGTATACAAGTCATGATTTTCGCTTCGAATCGATTTCATAGTCTTATACACCGGACCACTTCCTAACAGACATTCTTTATACTCTTGGAAAGAGATGTTTTTCTTCACTACGCATGCTTTAACTCCTTTGCACTTCTTGATCTCTTCATCTTCTAGACGATAAGCATACAGTTTGGGTCTCAAGCCCACGAATTCGACGATTTGTTTACCACCACTCTCGTCCTTAAATTTACCCAACACCTTCTTGTTGTCGTTCGATTGAATGTTGGACAGGTGATCGACGGGATAATTGCTCGTGACGAACCATGCGGCCACGTCCGGAGATATGTCTTCCGTCTCTATCTCGTAAACTAAACTGTCCGTGTCGGTGAACAGTAGTTTGGCTTTATTACCAAATTTTGGTTTGACGTAATCGTAGTGAAACTCGTACATCAATCGCTTGTTGATATCTAAGATGATCGGTCCGAGATAATACGGTTTGTCGAACTTCAGGTGCATCTTTTGCATGTGAATGGCCACTAGATTTTTGTCGAATATGGTTTGGTGTTTGTAATTGGGTTTCGCCACTAATTTTTTAGCTCTTTTCTCAGACGTGACGAGTTGAACGTCGGTTCTCTTCCTGATGTTTTCCATTGATTTACCGTACTCGCAGTTGTTCATGAGTTTGAAGAAATCTTTTTCGAAATCGTTCTCGGCTCGAATTCTGAGATTCATGTTGAGATCGATGTATTTTTTTCATCCAAGGTTCTTCGTCGAATCGAATTAACACGATGTATGTCGACTAATTTCATCCCGTAATCAATGTACTGTTTCAAATTCTCGCTGTAGACAACGTAGTTACATTTGTTAAATAAATTGGGAATGAGTTTTTCCTCATCTCCTTCGTTCGGTTCCATTCATTCGGGAGCCAGCGGATAATCGTTGTGTTGAATGAGTAATTCTTCCGGATAGTTCAAATCGACTTCTAAAATGCAAGGATAGTCTCTCCATTTTTGCATCTCTTCCGGTTCCGTCACCCATTCGAAATTTCCAATCGGTAAAGGATGACTCATAGCCCAACCGTACAGATTATTAGCGTCCCAATACTGTATGTATTTAATCGACCGTTTCAAATCAAAACCTTCTTTCATGTAGGGATTGTTAGCTTCAGAATATCTGTGAGAGATCATCGAGACGCCACCTCTCGCAGCCCTTTTGAACATGAGCAACATGTTCACGTTGGAAAATAATTCCAATTGGACTTCAGTGGTCTTCAACAGAGCGTCCCACGCCAGACCGGGTGCGGTGAAATACCAAGCAGGATCCAGATCATAATTTTGACGAGAGACGTCTTGAAAATTTTCGACCACGTCTGCCAAGAGCAGAACGTCAGTCTTCAGATAGAGATCGTGATAATCTCTCATGGTTTTCATATCAAATGATTTCCACACGTTTTTGCCGTGTTCGTAATTCTCGTCGGAAATGTCGGATTCATATAATTTTGAATAAAAATCTTCTTTCGAAGGTAGTGCGGTGTCTTCGAATCTCTTTAGATCGTTCATGTAATCGTAAGGATAGACTCCTTTCCTCAACATGACGTCTACTCATTCTCCGAAATGTTCGCTCATGATTTTAAATTTATCCTTGCTCATGTTATCGACTAATTTTTCCAGAGCGGTCGACATGAATTTAAAACTGTCGATGAAACGTATGCCTCTACGAATGGATTTCATTTTTTCTTCCAACGTATTTCCGTCGATTACTCTTTTCTTCTCCATGAGCTTCCATTTCGTGAAGGAAATGTATCTTTCTTTGCTGTTCGCGATGCAATTTAATTCTTCGTGTGAGGTGCCGAGATTTTTCACATACAGATGACTGTCGTAACCCGAGAGATTGTGAAACATCACCGGATAGAAAGTGGCATCTCGATATTTTAAATTACACTTGCTGTGAGCCGCGCCGCGATACAGACCCGTGTAATGATCGTGGTCTCTAACCTTCTTATTTTCCTCCAAATTCTCGTCGAACGATTGTCTGCATATGTGACATTTGGTGGCTCTGTTATTTTCGTCCTGCTGCTTTCGCATGATGATCATTTTTGCTGGAGTTTTGAATTTGTCGTATAACATTTGAATTTTCGATTCTAACTCTTCCACGAACCTTTGGGCCACGTCATCATCTTCATACTCTTTCGTGTAGGTGAAGGGACCCATGTCGTGTTGCGAGTCGAAAGCTCATTTCACGTAAATGCAATAGCCTGAAGGTATGTGTTTTTGATATCTTTCGACGTAACTTTGAAGAGCGTTGGGTTGACAGGAACTCATTTTCGTGGTGAAACATTCGAAATCGGCGTACACGACGAATGGTACTTTTAACCTTCTATTATGATTTTCAAACTTCACGATGGTGTTGGGTTTGGGCATTTCGACGGCAACACCTTGATTTTCGTTGCAATATTCTTGATGTTTCGCTAATGATTTTTCGCTCTTAAACATGTTCATGCAGTTGCAACATAAACATACCTTATGTTCATGTTTATTATTTTGTCTCGACAGTAATTGGCTCGGATGTTTAACCCAACAATAATGACGATTGTCACCATTTGAAATCAATAATAAAATAATCATCTTTTCTCTTTCGAGAAACGAAGTCTGTCTGAGAGGATAGATCTTCATTTTTCATTGTCGTATCCCAAGACGTTCACTGCTACGGTGGGATTTTGAACCTCAAAACGTTCGATGTGTTTTAACTCTGTTGGAAAAGTCACTCTGGTCTAATCGAGATTTTTAGAAGTCTCCTCGTAATGAGAAACTCTATCGGGGTTCATTTTGACAGGGTATAAAGCAGAAGTTACTACCCATTTAAAACACTGATCATCTTTATTTCTCACATTGACCACGGCGTGTTTTTTAGCTAAGAAATACGGTAATTCCACGTAGGAAGATCCTTTCAACGAATCGTTTTCAGTTATGTGAATTTCGAGTTTCAACACCTCATCGAACGTCCAATTACTACCTTCATGTTGATAATTTGCGAGAGACGTCAACATCTTGTCTTTCATCTTTTCGAAAACGTCCTATAAATCTGAACCTCGAAATACGGGTTCGACGTTAGATCTGAAATATGCATTTTTCACGATGCTCTCACCGGACTTCACGTCGATTTTATTCATCACACAATGGGGTATCATCTTAATTTTTAGTCCCATGTTCATGTATTTGCAAAACAAATCCAATACTTTTTTATTCACCCGTTCCATGAACAATTTCGAATCGATTTTCTTCAACGAGGGAAGCACATCGAAAGTTTTAAAAATACCTTTGATTGCACTCTCCCGTTCTACGGTCTTCGGTTGAAATAGTTCCGCGGCGAGTCATGCTAGATATTCTTTTCCTTTCCCTTCGTTTATTGCTCATCGAATTTCGCTCGATATATCTCGTTTGCCTAGAATCTGAAGTGCATCACTCGTTTTCGTTTTAGTTTTTCTTTTCTTTTCTTTGGAAACTTGAAGTTCTTCTTCAACGGCTTTTCGTTTAGTCATCTTCTTATTTTTCACAATCGAAACGTTTTTGGTTTTTTCGACATCGGCATTTTGATTCCTTTTACTATCTTTTTCTTCTTCTTCTCATTTTTCACAGCCGATGCATTTTTTGACATCGTTGCTATCGACATTTCGTTTGCCTTTCTATCATTTCGCAAATATTTCTGTATGACTTCAAGTTTTTTTGATTTAGTTCTATGATTTCTGAAATGTGAAATTTTTAATAGTTTACAAATCTCGTTTAACTGAGGTACGGTTTTCTCATTTAAATTTTCCATTTTTTTTTTATCTGTTTGCTTCATTTGTAAGAATATTCTTTTTCGAATTTGTATTTAAATAATTTGTTAAAAAGTTTTGTTTTTTGTCTTTAATGTGAAAAATATTTTTTGATGAAGTTAATCAATTTTTTTATGTTCCTTAACGTGAAAAAAATTGAATTAATACAAGAAAAAAAGGATGTAAAAAATTTAACTTTTTATTTATATATATATATATATATATATATAACTTCGTCAAATTGCCGTCATGCTCGGAAGTTTACTTCCTTCTAAGCGGCTTTCATTTTTGACTAATACTTATTCCGTTACGTTAAGTGCCGTACCAATGTGTATCGCGTCATGGGAACGTAAAATTTAGCGTCACGGTGATCATAATTGTTGAATGGGAATTATAAAATTGATCGTGATACGCGTACGTCTTACAGATCGATTTATTATTTGGCAAGTTGCTGCCTAGCTCCTAATCACAAACCCGTCTATAAAATCGCCGATGCATGTCTTCCTTGGGTGGCAACAAGTAAAGATATGTTCCGCATTACACGTTGTTCACCTTCTTTAATTGTAAATTATGGACAAACAAGACCGTATCATATCTTCCTAAGGTGGTAACGAGTGGAGATATGTTCCGCGTTATCTCGCGCATTTTTTTTGTTCTCAGCCTTAGAATTAGAAACATTCAATCATTTATCTCAACCTCGCCCTGGTAACAGAGGCAGAAGCGAGTTCGCATGCAGTATTCACACATTCAGCCATTCCTTGACCCGAATTGTTTACACGCGTTGTTCTCCATATTCAAGTGTATTGCTTATAAGACCACTGTATCATATCTCCGTTGGGCGGTAAAGATATGTTCCCCGTTTCATGTTGTTCCCCGTATCCGAGTCTATTACGCGCAAAATAACCGTATCATATCTTCCTTGGGTGGCAACAAGTAAAGATATGTTCCGCGTTATTACGTAAAAAGCAAATATGAATTAGACACTATTTCTAAAACCTCGCCCTGGTAACAGAGGCAGAGGCAAGTAAGTTCGTATACCGTATTCACACATCCAACCACTCCGCGCGCCTCCATATCTCCGCCCCAGTACCCAAACCGCGTCAATCAGACATCAATACCGCTGATGGAAAATATAATTTTTTATACCCTCCTTGCGTAGTAATACCCCCCCCCCCCCCACCCCGCCCGATCCTTCCAGGGTGTGTAAATGTCTTGTCCCAACCCACTATTGCAGCATATATATGCCCTCCACCACTGATCTAAGTGCAGTCCCTCCTATAATGTCTACACTGACAATCGTAGGCTAGGGTTCCATACCCCCCCCCCCCCCACACACACACACACACACACCACATACACATGATGTACGCACTGACATGTACCAAATTATCATAATCTCGCAACATATACACGCTATGTCCAACACCAATGCGTGTTTAGGTGTAATTGCTCTGTACACTAATTTTTGTCTCCCCCCTCCCCCCCCCCCCCCCCCCCCCCCCCCGTTCAGCAAGTTTATAAATGAGAATATTTGGAATTATTCTTGTCTATTGAGCCCAATGTTCAATCCCAATAATCTTAAAATCGTTTATACTATGGTTTTTGGTCAGAAAATGATGTGGTATCGGTTCATCCATAACCTCAAGTTTTATTCTACTCAGGTGGCTTTGCATTCTCTCATACAATTTTGTCCCCGTCTCTCCCACGTACACGACTTCATTGCACTTGTCGCAGAAAATCCCATATATCACATTCCTGGACATGCAGGTGATTTTTTTGCCTATGTGGTAGGCCGTCCCGTTCTTGTCTGCGAATTGTTTTGTTTGGAGCATAAACCCACAGATTGCACATTTTCTCTCGCATCTATCAGATCCCGTCCCTTGATTGTTGAACATTTTATTATGCTTGCTGTGGACTATGATATCTCCCAAATTTTTCAGTCTTTTGTACGAAATCAGGGGAGGTTTTTCGAATGCCAACTTCATGCGTTTTGAGCGGTGTAAAATGGGCATCCGTTCCCGCGTTATTTTCCCGATGTCGGGGAGGCGCCGCGAGTATGTGACCACAAACAGGACTCTTTCGCCGGTTGAATTGTTGGATCGTTTTTCAAGTAACTGTTTGCGCTCGATTTGATCGACCTTTTCTAGTTGTTCGCTTACAAACTTTTCGTCGTAACCTCTGG
Source organism: Pictodentalium vernedei (assembly GCA_031216915.1). Classification (NCBI taxonomy): domain Eukaryota; kingdom Metazoa; phylum Mollusca; class Scaphopoda; order Dentaliida; family Dentaliidae; genus Pictodentalium; species Pictodentalium vernedei. Next base: position 459,479,528 of record CM062294.1, on the reverse strand, counting down.
CATGCAGGTGCTGTTTTATATTATTTTTGTGGCATTCATATTCAGCATTATCGGAACATATTCTTTTTACTCTTGAAGCTATTCCATATGGTATCGCTCTTTTAGTGTTGATTGGGTGATCTGACTTTGCGTGTAGGTATTGATGCGTGTCCGTGGGTTTTGTATATAAACCGGTTTTAAGAAATCCGTCTTCAATTTTGACTACCGTGTCTAAGAATTCTATCTCATTTTCAGACCACCTTAAATCGACCTGTATTCTTGGGTGTATCGTATTTGCCAAAGAATGATATTGTTTCAGAGAACAAAAAAAAAATCACCTGCATGATTTTAGGCAAAAAAATCACCTGCATGTCCAGGAATGTGATATATGGGATTTTCTGCGACAAGTGCAAAGAAGTCGTGTACGTGGGAGAGACGGGGACAAAATTGTATGAGAGAATGCAAAACCACCTGAGTAGAATAAAACTTGAGGTTATGGATGAACCGATACCACATCATTTTCTGACCAAAAACCATAGTATAAACGATTTTAAGATTATTGGGATTGAACAAATTAATAAACAAAAATACAGCTTACAGGAGGGGTCGTGAAGCATTTTGGATTAACAAACTTCAAACACTAGAACCCAATGGGCTCAATAGACAAGAATAATTCCAAATATTCTCATTTATAAACTTGCTGAACGGGGGGGGGGGGGGGGGAGCGGGGGGGGGGGAGGGGGAGACAAAAATTAGTGTACAGAGCAATTACACCTAAACACGCATTGGTGTTGGACATAGCGTGTATATGTTGCGAGATTATGATAATTTGGTACATGTCAGTGCGTACATCATGTGTATGTGGTGTGTGTGTGTGTGTGTGTGGGGGGGGGGGGGGGGTATGGAACCCTAGCCTACGATTGTCAGTGTAGACATTATAGGAGGGACTGCACTTAGATCAGTGGTGGAGGGCATATATATGCTGCAATAGTGGGTTGGGACAAGACATTTACACACCCTGGAAGGATCGGGCGGGGTGGGGGGGGGGGGGTATTACTACGCAAGGAGGGTATAAAAAATTATATTTTCCATCAGCGGTATTGATGTCTGATTGACGCGGTTTGGGTACTGGGGCGGAGATATGGAGGCGCGCGGAGTGGTTGGATGTGTGAATACGGTATACGAACTTACTTGCCTCTGCCTCTGTTACCAGGGCGAGGTTTTAGAAATAGTGTCTAATTCATATTTGCTTTTTACGTAATAACGCGGAACATATCTTTACTTGTTGCCACCCAAGGAAGATATGATACGGTTATTTTGCGCGTAATAGACTCGGATACGGGGAACAACATGAAACGGGGAACATATCTTTACCGCCCAACGGAGATATGATACAGTGGTCTTATAAGCAATACACTTGAATATGGAGAACAACGCGTGTAAACAATTCGGGTCAAGGAATGGCTGAATGTGTGAATACTGCATGCGAACTCGCTTCTGCCTCTGTTACCAGGGCGAGGTTGAGATAAATGATTGAATGTTTCTAATTCTAAGGCTGAGAACAAAAAAAATGCGCGAGATAACGCGGAACATATCTCCACTCGTTACCACCTTAGGAAGATATGATACGGTCTTGTTTGTCCATAATTTACAATTAAAGAAGGTGAACAACGTGTAATGCGGAACATATCTTTACTTGTTGCCACCCAAGGAAGACATGCATCGGCGATTTTATAGACGGGTTCGTGATTAGGAGCTAGGCAGCCACTTGCCAAATAATAAATCGATCTGTAAGACGTACGCGTATCACGATCAATTTTATAATTCCCATTCAACAATTAGGATCAGCGTGACGCTAAATTTTACGTTCCCATGACGCGATACACATTGGTACGGCACTTAACGTAACGGAATAAGTATTAGTCAAAAATGAAAGCCGCTTAGAAGGAAGTAAACTTCCGAGCATGACGGCAATTTGACGAAGTTATATAAAATATTTGATGAAGTGTATATATATATATATATATATATATATATAAAGAGAAAAAACAAAACTTTTTAAACAAATTATTTAAATACAAAATTTAAAATATACATTATTAGCAAGAATTCGTAAAACAAAAAAAAAACAAATAATCGATCATGACGACAACATCCACGATGGAATCTTGACATAAACGTCGACATTGTTTAATAAATCGTTATTCTCCAAAAAACCAAGAAGAAAAAAATCGTAATTTATATTTACGCATTTCAAAAGAAAACGATACGATTTGCGATAGAAAATCGAATTGTAATACTATTAGCGAACAAAAACGACAATGTCATTCGAACTATTAAAAAAGAAGAAGGTTCAAGACAAATAGAACTATTATGACTTTTACGCGAAGTCTCGCACGAGGTTCAAAACAAATTTCCGCGAAGCAGACGCGTGTTCATGTCACCCAATTCCTTCTCAATAGATGATGATAACTGCAAGATGCGAAGGCCAATTTTTAAACGTTCGAAGTTTTGCATGTTCTAAAAACTCGTCTGCTTCTTTCATGAATCGAATCAAATCTTCTAAAGTCAAAAATTGAGATAACGTCTTGTTTGCGTGATTCAATGTATTGTACAATTGTTCTAAAAAAATTTCACATTAAAGAAATTAAAATTAAAAAACTTTTTTTTTTATATATATAAAGAGCAAAAAAAAAAATAAACAAACTTTTTTAACAAATTATTATTTTATACAAAATTTAAAATATACATTATTTGCAAGAATTCATAAAACAAACAAAAAAACAAATAATCGATCATGACGACAACAACACCTAAAAGATGCGAATTGAAATTGAAACGAGTCGAAATGTGTAAGAAATTAGGTTTTAAAGTCTATAGATTACAACGACACGATCCCATCGAATTGAACGAGGTTGAGACAAAGGGCTTAGAGCACAAATACGACAAATATCGCATGCCTTTGAAATTGGACGAAGCCGCGCTCGATTTGTTTTACGAGTACGAAAGCGATCTGCAGAACATTGTTATCACCGAAGATAGAGAATTTGACAAGGACGATTTGTCGTTGCCCTATGGAAGTTACATATTTCCAAACATCTCATTCAAACTCGTGAAGAAATTGGGTGGTGAGAGCGAGTTGACCGAAGTAACAAAACTCAAAAGAGTAAAGATAAACATTCAACACATTTGCAAAAAAGGAGAAAACACGAGTGTCAACATGCTAATAACAGACTTGGAAATATAAACAATAGAGAGATTGATTTTTTTTAGCGAAGAAGAAGGCAAAAAACGTAATGAGATCATCTTGAAAACACGAGTGTCAACATGCTAATAACGGGCTTGGAAATATAAACAATAGAGAGATTGATTTTTTTAGCGAAGAAAAAGGAAAAAAAAAAGGAATGAGATCATCTTTACATCTCATTACTTTTTTTTTTTTTGTTTTTCTTCTTCACTATTACCATATATTATAATAACGTTTCCTTTTTTCTTAAATTTCAGCGTCGATTCTTCTTTTCTTTTTTTCTTTTTTTTTGTAATATGATACGTTTTTATAACAACACATTTGTTTATCCGAATCATAATTATGAACGAATGTTGTGCATCTCTTGGTAACTCTCGCATCATTACCATTCTCTTCAGAAGGTAGTGGTGACGGTGGAAAGCGTCTCATTCTTTTCATTTTCAACCGACTATCCCGCTGTTTATCTAACTCTTTCATCAGTTCTTTCCTTAGATATCCATCATTAGCGTCTAACCATTTTTCCACATCTTTTTTTTCGCACTCTGTCTCGCGATATTCATCATTATCGTCTAATTGTTTCTTCACCTTTTTATCCGTTTTATATATTATTTTATACTTTCTATGATTTATATTTTATATAATTTTATATTATAATAACATATTCAAAATTGGTATATTCTTAAACGATGAATTCTCACCGAGCAACAAACCCTTGCCGAGTCGCTCAACGTTCTGTCCACTCTTCAGATAGAGACCGTTTCCACTCAAAGAGTTGCCACCTCTAACAGGTTCTAGATACAATCCTTTACCGCTGTCGTCTACGTGGACGCGACACATGGCTCCTCCTCCTTCAAAAACAGTCCGCTGCCACCCATTAATTTCTCAACTGCCGAACTTGCGAGTCCCGTGAGAGCTCCCACGCCGAGAGTCTTTCCGAGAAAGGGTAGTGCCTTTGCGGCGAAGGGTAATGCTTTTGCGGCGATTCCTGCCAATAGCAGTAGGAAACCACCTTTCATTCTCAAATTGTATCTCAATTGAGTGGGACTCAATCTCACCGTCAACTCTCTTCCATCGCAAATCGCTTTCTCCATCCTTTTGATTTGACTTCTGGTCCAGGCGATCGAATCCTGACCGCCTCTCGTCAGATCTTCGTGAGTGAATTTGAATCTCACCGCCTCGCCTTGAGTTGTTAACGCTCTCTTAAGTTTCTTCCTCTGTCCTGCGGATATGTTCACGTTTTTAATCACGTATTCTGTCATAATTCTTTTTTTTTAAATATATTTACTTCAATTGTTTTCTTGTTTAATAATAATTATTTATATTAAATAATTTTGTAAAATTAATATTGCGTTTATTTTATTTTTGTTATCTATATATATACACAATATTTTTTTTTTGCTTTTATATTTCTCTTATGTGAAATCGTATCGTCACCCTCTCTCCGCGAAGATCTGACAGTTCACCATTTTGATCCATCAACGTGGTTTTGAGACTATACAACATGTCTAAAATCACTGGTAGATAAACTAAATTTCGAGGTTGCTCCACGATCTTATAACCCGGCGACACGTTTGGAAAGAAGGAATAGATCATCGGTTGAGCGCTACCATTCACGTAGCTTCCAGCAATCACGTCCACGTTCACCAGAATGCTATTGACTGCGAGAATGTCGACCATATTTTCAGATGCCGCATGGCCTCGATACATCTTTCGATCGAATCCCAACATCTTGCTATAGAATCGTCCGTGTTGAAATCCACTCGAAAATTATCTTCCAAATCCAACATCGTCTGTAAGGTATTAGGATTGGGAGCGAGTCTGACCTTGTTGCTTCCCTTTCCATCCATCTTCATTCGCGTCTGAATGTAATTGTTCAAATCGTCTATGTCGTAACTCCCTTTGGGAATTCGAATCTCCAACCAATCCACTCCGTCGGAATACTTGAATGAGTTATTCTTTTCGGTGACGTTGGGAAAGGAATAATAAGTCTCCAGATTCACCAACGCCATCTCGTATCTTTTCTCTCTATTCAATTCGATGGATGGTTCGAATTTCGTAGCGAATTGAGTCGAATCGCCACTCATCACGATTTGAATAGATTGTTTTGCAGCCGTATTCTCGGCTATCCGTTCTAACAATTCTCCTTGTTCCAACATTATATTTTAATTTTATTTTTTTTTTATTAGTTTCAAAACTAATTATTTGAAGATTTATTATTTTCTAAATTTTTTTTTTATTTTCATGCTCTATCTTATTATCATCAGAAACATAAAACTTGTCGAATCTGCACCAATATTTTCCGCGATTAAATTCGCTTGTCAAATCAATCACGACGAAATTGTAAAGTCCACCATCCCAAACCCTCTTGCAGAATCTCCTGAATTCCGCCACGCTCATGTCATTTGCGACGTGGTCGCCACAGATGTGATTGAGATTCTTGAGATCTTGGCGAAAGAGACATAGAAAATTAGCGTTCTCCCTTATCGTCTGTCTGGGCAATCGAAAATAATTCGGCGACAGGTAGAAACAGTCCACGTTGCTGTGTCGACCCCTAACGTAATACGATTCGCATCGGTTCTGTCTCTCCAAAAGCAGATCGTCGAAAATCATGAGATTCTTATCTTCCGATTTCAATTCTCTAGGATCCGGAACGTCGCTAGCGTTCTCATAAAATCGACACTCGACGTTCGAAGATGCATTTCTCTTCATCAGCTCCATCGCCGCACCGTCCAAAATGGTCGAATTCACTCTTGTCGAATTCCTCCCTACTGTCAAAGATTCTGGCTATGACGTCCTTGGGCAATCTACGATCCATGCACTCTCGAAGCAATCTGTATTCGGGTTGAAACAAGCTCTTGCCAAACACGAACAATCTGTCGTAATCCAACCAGTCGGGTCGGGACAATAGATTCATGAACAGATTGGTCTTTCCACAATTCGATTTTCCCGCTATTAAGCCTCTTATGCTTTTAGGAAAGAACTCGTTATTCGACCTCTTGGTCGCGGCGTCGTTCCAAGACATATCTTTAATGTTCATCTTTGTTTTATTTTTTTGTTTTGTTTGTTTTTTAGATTCTTTCAAACACAAATTTTATATGTTTTTCAAACTCAGTTTTTAATATTATTATTTATTTATATCACTCCGTCGCGAGTTCTCTTCAATCCTGATCCACTCGTCATTTTAGCTAAATCTTGTATAGGTACCACAGCATCCTTAAAATCTTTTCAACTTTTCGGCGTTCGCTCTAACGCAGCTCGCTTCGCCGGCGGACTGATCAACTTGTCGATCAACGCGTCGGCTGCCCTCTTGCCAGCCACAGAAGCTATCCTACCACTGGCTTCGGAAGCGGCTTTCTTACCAGCATCCAAAGCCGTCTTCTTACCGACCTCAAACGCAGTCGATGCGAGTTTTCTACCCGCATCGCTCGTGAACGCTCGCATTATAGAATCGACGATGCCAGAACCGCCTTGAACGTAAGTTCTGACGTATCCCCTGTTCTTTATCACCAGCATATTTTATTTTTATAATATATTTTGTTTTTTTTTCACTGGTAAATCGTTTTGTTGTTTAAATACTTTTATTATTCTAGTGTAAAAATTTACTGTTTTATTTTTGTTTGTTTGTTTGTTTCTCTCTACTTATTATATACACATCAATCCTTCAATTCGTTCATCAGCTTTTTATAATGGTTTTTATTCAAAACCTTCTGTCTTAACAATTCGTCACATATAGTAACTATCTGATTATCTAATCCTGTGTTACCAGCCCGTCTGCTCGCCATCAACAAACTCAATCTCTGAGACAGAGCATCAGAATCGCTCAGAAGAAAAGTGGTTTTCACCCCTTTGCCAGTCACTGATTCGACGAACTTCTTATTCATATCCCATATGGGTTTCACCACTTTAGTCCACTTGTATCCTCTGTTGGCTTTGGGTCTCGTCTCTCTGGCATCGTTATTTCTCTTCATGGCGTGGGTCTGAACCAGAATGTCGCCGTAATTGTCGAAATCCTGTTCCGTGTAATCACTAGGCTTGTCGTAAAGGAGCAATCTGCGCAGTCCACCAGTCAATTCGTATCAGTTCGAACCCACGATCAATTCATCAACGCCTATTTCTACTTCTGTGTCTCCAATAAAAGTATTATTGTCCGAATCCTTATAAAATCCATACAACAGATCTCTCTTACCGCCATCATCAGACGATGCGACGCTATCAGTGGTGATGGTCGAAGCTGTATCGGTGTCGGTCTCGCTCTGTGTTTGAATTCCCGTGGGAACGTCATCCGGTGTAGATTGAACGGAATGCCAATTTCCAAAACTACCTGGCAACGAACCCATTCTCAAAGAACTCTCCTTTATGGGTCTCAATTCTTCGACTATCTCCTTCCTGCTTCGCTCTTGACCCTCTGTCACGGGTTTAAATATTTTTGTGGCTTCACGTTTGAGTTCAATCTCACCAAGACGTCTGCTTCTGTCAGCCGACTGAATGCCCTTTTTAGCACGCTCATACTCGTCTAAAATTTGATTTCGGCGTCTAGAATCCATCTGTAAAAACATTTTTCGTTTTTTTAATTGTTAATGTTCCTTTCAGTATGCTAATGCGAGTTATTTTATTATTTTCAAAATTAAATGTATAATTATATTTTTATGTTTTAAGTTAATAAAAATCTTTCTGTCTTTAATATAATAACTAAAAATTCACATCTCAACTCAGTATTGATTGAATTGGGAAAGTTTAAAAAACGTTTTAAGCACATGACAAACCGGTTTCTGATTTAACGCATTTGAGAGTAATTTACGTTTGTTAAAAGGAATTCCATTCACATATCAAAAAACCATTCACTCAGTATCGAATTAAGAGAGAACTTTTGATGACAGTTAAAACATTCTAGCACATAAAAGAAACTGTTTTTTCTAATTTAACGTTAAAGGAATTCATTCATTCATTCATTCATTCATTCATTCAAATCTCTCTGATCGTTATCATGAATATATTAAAAATTTACCACTCAAACCTAATTGAGTGGAAAATGCGTTTTATTATAACATTATTAAAACGATCCATTAAAACGAAAAAACCTTCATTTCACGCCACAACAAAAACATGAGCAACATTTTTTTTATTCAAACATTCCATTAAGTGTTTATTAAGATTACTTCACAAGAATTAATAGTGACAAACGCGAACAAACGATTTTTTTACCCCTGATTCTTTTCTCTAATTGTCTCTAAACTCAATTTCCTTTCGTTACATCAAAACAAAACACGAATGTCTATTTTTACAGATCTTATTTTATAGTTGACTCTTTTGAACGGATGCCTAAACTCAATTTCCTTTCGTTACATCAAAACAAAACACGAATGTCTATTTTTGCAGATCATATTTTATAGTTGACTCTTTTGAACGAATGCCTTTCATTCACGCAACTCCTTTTTAAAACTGACGCTTGTATTTATAGTCTACTCTTTTGAACGAAAACCTCATTCAGTCACAACAATAACATGTGTTAGTTTTACTTCAGGAAACGTGACAGTGGGTTTGCCGGTTCAGAAACACCTCTTTTCCGTGTACCGTACACGATTCGATTTCCGACGTAAAAATCCGCAAATGGATTTCCGTGTACGCCTCCATAGGGTTTCAGTGTTAAAATCGTGTACAGACGCACGCGGATGATTTAGAATCAGCAAGATGATGATTTAGAAACGACAAAACGTTTTTTTGCTCGCAATTTAACACTGAATCCTATGGGGAAACCCATTTGCCGATTCAAACACAAAACGGTACATGTACACATACGTAAAATTTCATGCGTTTTTTTCACTCTTGGATACAATCCAGTGATTTTGAATGTACACGATTTTAACACTAAATCCTATGGAGGTGTACATCGATGTACGTGTACATGTACACGTACATCGATGTCTGTGTTTGAATCGGCCTTTATCACCTACTACCACTTGAGCCACTAATGGACTGTGATTGCGCGCAGTCTTCGTTTCCCAACCCCGAAATCTGCCACATTTTGTTTGCTGAATATATGATCCACCAATGTAATCGACATTCGAGCAATTGTACAGATGGCTATCATGCTTTGTAGTGTGTGTACTTTGACGATTTGCTTTCTGAATTCCATTAGCTTAACACAATATATCCCTCAACATTCAAAGAATTAAACAAATTTGTTTACGAGCATATTTATACTCAGGGTAACAAGAAAAGCGATCTGTTGAAAAACAACAGCTATTTTACAGAAGACAAGACAAAGATAACATCTATGCTTACTTCGTACTTAGACCTAAGCACTATGATATAATGCTATGTCAGAAAAAACATTAAATAGACTTCAACCAACAAGTTTTTGGTTTATAATGGATCTCTGCGAAAAGAGTTCAGTGATTTAGGTTCGGGTCTCTCCAAAACGCGAGATCCCAACCTAACGTACTTGACCTTTTTCGTAAAATTTGCTCTAAATTGAAAGCGAGTTGAAGATTCTGTTAAAAATATGACTAACTTGATCAAAAAATAAACAGCACTTGTTATATGGCATCAAATTACGTTGTTAAGAATAATGTGTTGTTTGGCAGAGCGTGGACTACAAGAAATAGTCTAGAAATCGCCAGGTCACGTGATAAATAGAGTCATATAATAATGTTTACACCACAGCTGAAATTTCCTTCAGTGACACTGTATTGTCAATGATTCTCAGGTTACTTTTCCATGAATAACAGTTGATAATATAAAAATAATGACTGGGCTTGAGGCTAACAATGTGGATTGTCTCTTCGAGGGACCATTATCTCCCTAGGCGTTAGCTCGTCGAGCTCGTTCCAACGAGGTTCATAGCCTATGTTTTTGAGACAAAAAATGAAAAAAATAGTTATTCAAGAATTTTTTTTGCAAGTGTCGTTGGCTTTTCATGTTAGGTAAAGGGTTAAAAAAACGAAACAATGAAGTCCCCATTACACCCACGACAAAACGTCTTCGTTTGCGCGCACGGATACATGACACAATTGTTAATTGCATAATTCAATTGTGAAGTTATCGTTTATAACCAAACCCGGAAATTCCAGTAAATCACACTTTGGAAATAATAAAGTTTCATTATGCTTTCACTTAAATATTTTTTGTCTTGAGAACAGACCTCTCTGGGTACCACTAATACCTACCGCTAACCTGAATATACTCATGTACGCAATTTGCAAACAGTCGGTTGGTATGGGCATCGAGGAGTGGGTTTCCATATATTAGAGTGTCCGTTTCATTGCGAGAGGTTGGCAATCGAGAGTATCGTGTCTCGCTTCTGAATATCGTTGGCAGTACAGTAGGTAGTGTTCGGTGGATTGTCGAATGCCCTAGCCACAATCTGGGGAGCTTGTCAAATGGTTATTGTATGAGTCCTCGTTAAGGAGCTGCACCTCAGGCGGAGTCTGCAAAGGAGTACTTGCGTTCTGCGAGACTTGTATAAGTAAAAGACATTGGGAATGAAAGGTTTGAGTCGTTTGAAATAAGATGTTAAATTTGACAACGAGCTGTTTTCTCTGATTTCAATCGGCAGGCTATTCCATAATCTGGTAATGGATCGTATGAAAGATCTCGGATGTAATACAGTACGACTAAATGGAACAGAGAGGTTTATATTACCACGAAGTGAGTATTCGTGGGATACTGACGAGGGCCGGGGAATTAAGGATGAAAGATAACAAGGCACGAGACGATGATACGTTTTAAGATATTGGATCAATTTGTGTTTGTCTCTACGGGATTGTAGTGTTTCCCATCCAGTTTCAGCATGTAATATTTCTTTGCTAGAAATTCTCTTTGCCCCATTGACAAATCGAGCAGCCTCTATCTGGACTTCCTCAAGCTCCATGGCCTCACCTTCAGTACAGTTATCCCATACCGCATCCGCATACTCGAGAATTGGACGTATAAATGCAAAGTATATCTTTTCCAATTGAGAGAAAATGTTAGTTTTCTAATGAGAGCTATTCTTTTCCATGCTGGAGAAATTATATTAGATATGTGATTTCCCCACGTCCCATGGTCGTTGAAGGTCGGGCCTAAGTGTTTGTGTTGATCGACTTCTTTTATACAAAATCCAGACATTACAAGAGAGGGGTGTGTAGTTTTAATGCGTTTACGTGAGATAACCAATGATTCAGCTGTGTTTGGGTTGAAGTCCTCTGCAGTAATATACAGGGAGATGCCGTCAGCGAATAATCGAATGTCACAAGCGATGGCTTCAACATGAATTTAGATTAAGAAAAGAAGGGGACCAAGTATGGATCCTTGTGGAACACCCGCAGTGACGGTTCCCCCGAGGACAATTCCGATTTGATTACAACGCGCTCTTGTCTTTGATTCAGGTATGGTTTGAACCAGTCCAACAGACTGCCTGTGATGCCTGTCTTTTCTAGTTTTAGTAATAGTCCAATGTGTAAAACCTTGTCAAAAACTTTGCTAATATCCCAGAAGATAAATCGTATTTCTTTGCCTTCATCGGGGGACTGTCTTATTGTAGTGTAAATTCCAGTAAGTTGAAGTACTGTAGAATCTTTTTGAATAAATCCAGACTGGAATTGGGTCAGAAGAGAGTTAGATTCGAGAAAGGCAAAAACCTTCTTAAATATGCATCTTTCAAAGACTTTACCTAAACAACTAAGAAGAGATATGGGTCGACAGTTGGCTATGTAATTTGGGGAATCCTTTTGAATACCGGAGAAACATTTGCTCTTTTCCATTAAGGTGGAAAATAAAATCCACTGAGAAAGCGGTTAAAGATACGTGTTAACGGATTCCATAGGGACTTAGAACACTCCTTCAGCACTTTATGGTTGACGTTGTCGGGACCACACGCTTTCTAGGTTTTTAACAGGTGCAGCGCATCTAGGATATCTTCTTCGACTACGATTTTCACGAGTTTTGGGTGAGCAGGGTTAACGGGGATAGATGGGAGTGGAGTGTTGCAATCGTCAAAACTAGATATGGAACAGAAGTATTCATTGAAAGCCTCAGCTATATCAATAGTCGACGAAATGGTGAAACCACCACGATAGAGATCTGGTATGACAGGAGTTTTCTTGCCCATGAATAGTTTCAGTGTTTTCCACCAGGTGTGAGAAGGTGTCGTGAAACAGTTGTGTTTATTCTCTATTTTTTAGATATATATTGCCTTAGATTGCCTTATAAGTGATGTGGTTTTTGGTGGTACCTTTCCTATGCCTGTTGTGTATTTCTCAATTTGGCCAACCTTTGCTGTCGGATTCATAGCCGAATTTTAGAGTGCATCCATGGGGGTTCGTTTGGTCAACATGTAATTAATTTGTTTGGGATAAATTTTATCGAGAGTGTTTCTAAGTGTTCTATAAAATGATCTACGACCTGCTCCGGCTGAGAATGGTTGATAATATCATCCCAGTTAGTCAATAACAGGCTGTGGTTTAAACTGCTGACGTCTTCTTCATCATAAAGCTATATTCGTCGCCTGATAGATTGGCGTTTCTTGGTAAGAAACTTGAGTTCAGTTGATACTGGGCAGTGATATCGAACCAGCTCGGCATAGAAGGGGTCTCCAACACTTTGCGATACTATTATTTTGGGTTCCTTCGGAGTTATTAAATTTTACAATGATGACGAGATTTCAGTAAAACATGTTGGCTGTTTAATTATTTGAAATAAGTTATATTGCTGTAGTAAATTCTGAAAAGGTTCATTCTGGGTTGGTCGTCGTTAAAGTCACCTGTTATAATAATTGACAGATTGTTCGCATCAAGGGCCATTTCAATGGATGTCGAGATTAAATCCCATGCATCAGCATTGGAGTTGGGAGGGCGATAAAAGACCCAAGCAAGAAATCTTTATATCCGCAGGCGACCTGGCGCCAGATACATTCAACGTTATCAATTTCCAGGTCAGACCGATGTTTGAATAGAATCGTATTTTTCAAGTAAATGGCTATACCGCCTCCCCTTGACGCACGATCCTTTCTGATGGTTCGTGAAATCCTGGTATTTCAAGGTCTGTATTACAATCAGATGAACAAAGCCAGGATTTAGTGAAAACACATATTTCGTATAAGGCTGTCACGATTAATCGATTGTCGATCGGTCACGCCGAAATCGATTAGTGTTTTTCGTTGTCGAAGAATCGGCAACTTTTACACCGTTCTAGATGTTTAATATTTTTAAAAAACTGGATGAAAAAGCTATTGTTTCTAAAGGTAAAAGGTCAAGAGCGTCGACGTTAAACCTCAAGAAGCCATAAGAAGCATTTGTTATTTAGGTACATTCAAAGCTTTGATGTTCTGAACTTTTGAATCGTCAGTGTAAAAATCAAAAATCGCAACTGCCGACCGGTCTTGATTATTACACTGACGGTTCGAAAGTTCAGAATATCAAAGCAAAGCTTTGAATGTATATAAAAGAGGATCGTCTTCGTTGTTTACTAAAGGCAGGTCAGCTGACTTGAACTTAATTTTTAACGACTGCAAAGAGAGGGAGAGGCTCATCTAGGTACGATTAATCGATTATTTGCGACGATTAATCGATTCCTAAATTAAAAAATCGTGGCAGCCCTAATTTCGTAGCTAAGTAACTCAGCACATACGATGTCCAGTTTTGTTACCAAATTTTGAATATTGAGATAGCAGCTTCAATCCATCTAAATTTGGGAAGACACGTCGTGGTCAGAATGAGTATTTGTTCCTGCTGACAGTACTGAGTAGCTGTTTGTTGTTGTACCCTTTTCGTTATTGTATAGGCATTGTTTGTTGTGTTCTGCTGGTATGGGCTCATTCCAGCCGAGAAAACCTTCCATGTTTTGCGAACAAGAGTGATATTACACTGTTGAATTTTGCTTGAGTGGTGAGATGATAAACCCTGTATTCTGGTTCTATGGAAAGAAACGCTTGTACTATAATTCAATACAATGGCATAGCAGGGGATCGAATGTGGGATTTAATAGTTTCATGTGTATGTGTGTGTGTGGGGGGGGGGTGGACCTCTCCAGTGGATTGAACCAAGCCAGGGCCATATGAACGGGTGCCCCCCCCCCCCCCCCAAAAAAAAAAACAAATTTCTAAAAAAAAATTAAATTTATGAAGTTCGGATGTACCGGTGCCGTATTAAGTTAAATATTGTTAGTCGAGTTTATTATGTTATGCCAATAAATTGATGCCACTGATAACGTTACTTACAGTACGTGGAGAGTGTATTATCACTAAATCACCCGCAGAGTGGAGATTCCACACAAGCAATAATTGCAAATCTGTTGCAAAGCATAACCAGCACAAGCAAAGTTTCAGCCAATGGACCTCCGGGTTAAACCCGGAGGTCCATTGGCTGAAACATTGCTTGTGTTTTTTGTCGATATGTACAAAATTTGAAAGTGATAGCTTGGGTGATAACTCCACTCCGCGGGTGATTTAGTTACAATCCACTCTCCAAGTATTTTAGTCCAGCTGGCCCAGAGGGATAAAGTTTCGCATACAATTTTGTACACTAGTCGATAGAGTATGCAGTTAATTAAGGTCATTGATAATGAATTTAATCCAGCTGGCGATGGGGATATGTTACACCTATAATGCTTATATTGTTTTTTGATATCCGGTGTAACAAGTATAATCTGCTCATATCAACAAATAATACTGACTTTAACCCTTCACCCAACGTAACGACCAAAACCGGCCAGCGCTATTTACAAAAATCGCCAATTTTTATTGTTTTTTTTTATTTTTTGTCTCAAAAACATAACTAATTTTTTCCATTTTTTGTCTCAAAGACATAGGTTATGACACCTCTTCGACCGACGAGCTCGTTCCAATGAGCAGTCATAACCTATGTTTTTGAGACAAAAAATGAAAAAATTATATATTCAAGAATTTTGTTTTGTTTGCAAGTGTCGTACAGTTATGAATGTTGTAAAGTGTTAAGAATTATTTATGTTTTGGTGCCCCCCCCCCCCCCCCCAAAAAAAAAGACGGACTCTGGTTACGTGCCTGTCACCCGTGCTGAAGTGTTCCTTTACACGATCAAGGTTAAACTAATATTTATTTTATTTGCTCTCATGTGTAGATTTTATGCCAACTCACGTTCAGTTTATCTCGCAAATCCGAAAATAATGCGCGATGTGTGTGAAGTTTGAATTGCCATGTGTCGGGTCTCACGCTACCTGTGCGTACAGACTCTTGTTCACGCAGCTGCTGTAAACACTTTTAAAACATGTTTCTGATTAAAATAAATAAAACACATAATAAGGTTCCAAAGAAGAATGTCAAATTCAGATTATATGATACGGTTTCTAAAGACATCGATCATAAACCAATTTCCTTTCTCGGCACCTTATCCCATTCTGATGTGGCGTATATCTCCAGGAAGATAACAACACAAAATATCAAACAGCCAACAGAATGCAGACCAGAAAACTGGATATTTCCTCATAGATTGCATGACCACAATTTGAATATTAACCTGAAAATCCACTTTATCGGAACAGATTCATGGTCCATCTCAGTTGCATGGTTCAAGTCCTTGCAAGCTGCTAGGGGATATTCCTGCCCAAGAGACGATTTTCCTTGCCACTGAAATAAGTATATTTTGGACACAATTAAGCAAATTTTCCCGCTATAAACCTAAATGATATTTTGACCAGTGATTTCATGAGTTAAAATTCAGATGATTGTTTCATCAAACCTAGTCATGGCTGCTTCAGCAGCCATGGCTAGATTTGATTGAAAACGCATCTTAATTTAACTCCCGAAATCACTGATTTCTGAAAAATAGCATAAAAATACTCAGAATGTAAAAGTTATCAGAAATTTGCTAAGGTTTGCCACTCTGTGTTTTCAACGTACAACCCCAAGACTGCACGATGAAAATATTGATTGCCTCCTGTGTCACTTTAGTATTAGTTTTGCCTTTCCAGCAGCAGGCTTTTGGGGTATATACTTTGGAGCACTAAAACTAAACTTCACTTTTGAAACAGGGTCTGTAGATGAGTACGAATGTTTTTGTGTCCCAACTGAACTATTTTATTGTTGTGTTTGGCCGTTTCCGACGAAAGGCTTCTACAATATTACTACAATATTACTACAATATTACTTCGAAACACTCACAGTGAGCTCATATGTTGCAATGTGGTTTGTAGAGGCAAGAGGCTTCGGAATTTCCATGTGTCATTGGGATCTACCGCCCGTTCCACTTCAGTGCTTTGTTTAACATTTTTCTCCTGAGGCGTTTAGGGTGTTTAGGGTATATAATATGAAACGCTAAAGCTGTGCTCAAATGTTTTTCACTGCTTTGTTTGCCGATTTTCAGTGGGAAGTCGGTGCGTTAGTGTATTCCTTCTCTTAATTTGAGGATCTTAAAATTAAATCTGATTATCGCAGAGAAAGACTTTCTTTCTATGCAACTGAGGCTCTTCAATCATGTTATCATTTTGGTGGTTAGAGATACAGTGCCGTATAAAAAGATTGAGTATATGCGTTCTCTTAAAAAGAGCACACCAAACCTTTTCTTTCCGTGCTGTGGATGTTTTTCAATCATTTGTAAAAAAAACAGCAAGCAAAATCTATTACTATCCTCTGAGATAAAAAGTAATAAAAAAATGAAAAGCAGAAAAAAACCGAGAAACAAAAAAAAACGTAAGCGTAAATATTTTACTTTAACGCATTTATTTGTTGACCTGTCACGACTTGAAGATACATCACCCATATGTCAGTCATGCGATATCAGTTTTGCTCACATGCCCGATATCCCGACTCCATGCTGTAGATGAGTATTGGGCTGCATCAGTTTTTTGGGCCACAGGGAGCCTCCATTAGGAGGCCCACCGTGAATTCTTCCAATGCACCATACGACAAGTCCGTCTCTGATTACAGGGGTTGTTGAGAGTTTCATTAAATGTAAGATATACAGTATAGTACGCCCACCGTAGTGTTGGTCACTTTCCACGGGTGGGCAATATATAGAGAGTAATCGCTTGACTAGACTGGTTACGTGAAATAATTCATGAAAGGCGAGGGACGTTGTACAAACACGAGTGCACGAATGCGCACGAGTGTTTTACAATGTAGTCCCTCGCCTCGAATGAATTATTTTACGCAACCAGTCCAGTCAAGCGATTACTCTGTTTAAAACTTTTCATTATTAACGATAATTATATTATTTAACCCTTTACCTAACGAAACGGCCAAAACCGGCTAGCGCTATTCTCAAAACTAGCTAATTAATTTTCATTTTTTTTGTCTCTAAAACATAGGTTATGACCCCTCATTGAAACGAGCTCGACGAGCTCGTTCCAATGATGGGTCATAACCTATGTTTTTGAGACAAAAAATGAAAATAATAGTTACTCAAGAATTTGTTTTGCAGGTGTAGTCTGCTTTTCATGTTAGGTAAAGGGTTAAAAAACAAGAAACAATGAAGTTCCCATTACACCCACGGCAAAGCGTCTTCGTTTGCGGGCACGGATACATGACCCAATTGTTGATTGCATAATTCATTTGTGAAGTTATCGTTTATAATCAAACCCGGAAATCCCAGTAAATCACACTTTGGAAAGTAATAAATATATTAGATTCCAAACCCTAATTATAGGAATAATCATCAAAAATATAATCAATGAAGCACCTGGTACCACCTGGTGCTTCATTAATTAAAATTTACCGGGTGATGATTTTTATTTCTGGTAAACGCATGTGTGGACATCACTGCTCACGCGTGAAATATGACCAGTCCACGGCGACTGTACTGTGCCTGTTCATGGTTCACGTACGGTCGGGGGAGCGTCAGATCACCGAAGTTAAGCGATGTCGAGCCCGGTTAATCATTGGATGGGTGACCGTCTGAGCGATCAATTCGGTCTCCCGCGTTGTGTCCTTGGGCAAGTCAATTAACCCCGATTGTCCACATGGGGCACGACGCCGCCATGTACTAAGGCATACTGCACGTCGATGGTACGCATGTCTTCAACCAATCTAACCCTGCCTTGCTGTAGTGCGGAGTTACGTTGTTGGGGAGCTGGCAGCTGCTCGTCGTTGCTCGGTGGTTCTTTCCGGGTGCTCCGGCTTCCTCCACCCGTAGAACTGTCACGGTCATGATTAACCATTGTGCATAAGTATATGACCTTAAACACCAATATAACAATAACATGATTTTAAGGGCGTTATGGTTCATTAGCGGCCCAACAGAAATGATTAACAATCAGAGTTTCTATTAGCAGCCCGAGACGTAGTCGAGGGCTGCTAATGGGATAGAGGGCTGTTAATCATTTCTGGGGGGGACGCTAATGAACCATAACGCCCTTAAAAATTATGTTATTACTATTATTGCCACCATCTGTGATTTCCTACCGATATCAACTTTTACTGGTTTTCATTTAATTCGCTATTATCGCTGGATTGAGACATTTTGAAACCGTACTCGAAAGCAGATGTGTAGTCTGTCGTCTATTGACAAACACACAGCACGTGGTAATTATCATCATGTGACCCAAACCAATGTTTACGTCGAAAGCAAAAAAACATAAACACTTGTAAGTTGTAAGCCCAGCATCTGAGACGAAACATGAAATAAGATTAAAATGTTAGAGGATAGTACTCACCTCCACACAGACCGATCAACGGGATATCGATAGATTTGTGCACCAAAACCGTTTTTGCCCTCAATTTATGAAGAATAAGTTTGCCCTTCGTTGACCCGAACGTTTCAGTTGAAACAAGGCGCCAGCAAAACATGGGACATAATTCGTGTCATGTGACTATTTTCGACATGTTTTTGTCAATAAAGTGAATATCACTGAAGTGAAATGTTGATTGTTTTAGTGATTGTAGGGTGGAGTAAATAAATTATGTACTCGCCAATCTGGCAAACAGGGGTTGTTTCTGATGTGAAATATGTTGGATTTAATTTTTCGTTCCATCCGTCGGCGTCCTACTGGGCCACCGGGCGCTAATGAAATCGAAATCCATTAGCGCCCGCTGGCCCAATATGTCACGTGATCTATTGAGCATTACGGCTTTTGATCGCCCCTGAAAACATTGTTAATCCACTAGGGAACGCCCGGCAAAGTGGTAATAAAAAATAAATAAATAACAATGTTCACACACCGTCAATGAGAGTTAAAAGCGGTCCACTGTTTTTATCTCTTTGGCATTTTCTAAATTATTTCTCCGACTCGACACTTGAGCCATCGCTCAATTCTGACATCTGGCTGATTTCTCGGGTCAGTTCTCTGAAATTCTTAATCAGTTCGTCAGTTAAAAACAGAGCTGGCTTGCACGCTCCCATTGATCTTTTTGAAATTTCACGACCATAATCGCACCATTTCTGTATCACACTTTCTTGTGGCAATGAGTGGCTCATGATTATTTTAAAATGGATCATTGTCCCGAAATTGAAATCTCTTGTCAGTGCGTTGTCATTTTGTTTTTTCAGGTTTCATTTAATTTTCTTACGTTTTATTTTTTATTAACAGCTTTCTCCGGAAGACTCATACCAGTATATTCTTGCGTTGCCTTAGATGTAAGCTAACTCCGGGGGCATGGAATGGCTGATGATCGTACGTCTCAGGCAAGGCTATCAAGGATCCCGAAATAGGTCTCAGAATACTTCTACTCTTTCTCTGGTGTGTTCACATGTATATAAAACAGCAATTTCGGACCCTCGCTGTAATAATGGTCTGCCGCTGGGCCAGGGGTCTGATTGGTTGATACCTGCTGGGGCACCAAGACCGGGAAGACCCCGTCACTGCATGTTGGCAGCCTCGTCTTTCTGTATACTTTGTGGCCATCCAGTCTTCTTAATCCCATAATTATAATTCACGTAATGTAAATCCTGGCTTATGCGACACAGATATTTCTGGGGTTGGAATCAAATAGGCCAACAAAATAAAGCTATGGAAAAAGGGATGGCACACCATGTGATATTATAGGAGAACATATTTCGGGCCACGCTAACAGAAGCTTAGATTACAAATGCGGATAGCCACTTTCGACCGGATCGCGACTGTGTCCTCGTACAAGGGAGAGAGAGAGACAGAGAGAGGAAGACGGAGCTTACCCGCATAATTACTCATACGGTGATGACACCTGGGCTATGTTGGCTTCCACTTGCAACAGGAGCGTCATTCTCCTATATACTGATACACGATAGACACAGGGCTCCGGGATGACCATACTTTTAAGGTAAGGCTATCAAGAACAGTGTTCAAGCTGGCTGGTGCGAATTTAGCCATTTGCACTAAACCTATTGATTTCGTACTGAAGAATCTTCGTTGGTTGAAATTTTGGCACTAAAAAGTTCTGTTCACTTGTAGAGGAAAGCAATTGCAGCAATGAAGAGCGTGATCGATAAAAGACTGGCAATAACGGCAATAAAGGCGGAAACAAAAACAGATTTTCACCAAACACACCCAAACCCAGTAATTCTGTCAGAAATGTGTTAGAAATAGAGTTTGGACAAACTTTGAACGTCAATTATCAGAGGTTTGGGTAAGGAGGCATGTTTGTTTACAGTAAAACATTGTTGGTTATCAATTTTACAAAAAGCAGCATTTAATTAGATAGATACTTATTACTGTCGCTGCATTTTGTAAATACTCGCGATCGGAAAGGCCCAGTGGATTAACCCTTTACCTAACATGAAATGCAGCCTACACTTCAAAAAAAAATTCTTGAATAACTATTTTTTTTTCATTTTTTGTCTCAAAAAGATAGGTTATGACCCCTCATTGGAACGAGCTCGTTCCAACGAGGGGTCATAAACTATGTTTTGGAGACAAAAAATGAAAAAATAATGAAAATTAATTGTCGATTTTTGAGAATAGCGCTGGCCGGTTTGGGCCGTTACGTTGGGCAAAGGGTTAACAATAATTATGCGGTTAGTCTGCTATTATCTAAGCAGAACAACAGATGTACGTATCGACATCATTCAGTCTGACTATCAACTGAACCAGTGGTACAGATATAACTTTGATTGCCGCCCCTTTTTGCCTACTGAGGATTTCGTCAGAAAATTCGAGTTCTGTCTGATTTGTGCGGTCTGTTCACTCTAAGAATAACTGATAGCTCATTTTTTCAAAACCTGATCAATTTATTTGAATCAGGCAGTGAAAAACACCATCTCCTCCAGGTAGTAGGCCTATTTGGGTATCAAAACACTTTATTTGGTATTGAAGTAACCAGAATTACAAAATATTTGGCACCCGATAGTCTCGGGCCACCGTGAGAACTGACCAAGAATCCCGAAATATGTTATATAACACGGAGTTTTCCTTTCAAGTGTATGATTATATACAACAACAATCTCGAGGCATCATTGTGACCATTGTTAACCGGGAGTGGGGGGGGGGGATCGGAGGTCCAAGGTTGTTTATCACTCTAGCGCGCAAGACCAGGACACTGCCCTTATGTTTGGAATCCCATCTTGCTGTACAGTTTTCAGCCATCTCCTCTTCTTGAACTCACAGTGATAGTTTACTTAATGTCGATCATGATTTAAACGACGCAAATATTTCTGAGGCTGGACTCAAACAGAAGCCAACAGAACAAAGTTAAGCGATGAGTTGTTTTGTACTTAATCAGGACGCTCGTTTCAACTGGTTGTCAAAAAGCTGAACTTTTTGTAGGCAAAAACAAATCGTCTCTGTACAGAATGACTGTATTGATCCGCTTAGCAGTTTGAAGGTTTCCCGATTTACCATCAGATAATGATGCTTAAAAGTCCAGTATCAATGGTTGTGAAATGAAAGAAAAATTAATTGAACATCCATTTTTCTCTTCGGTTTTCCAAGTTACGGAAATGACACTTGCAGGCCTCAACGTTGGCTCTTGGGATGCGATTTCAGCTTTTACTTTTCTATATTGACATATTATGATGGCCATTTTTTCAATTATAAAGTTTTTTTGTTGAATAAATTGCTGAACCTCCTTCCCACATAAGGGGTGCCAATCAATATCCATGTAAAGAGGCGTTTTGTTGTATGCAATATAATAACGTTGTTAAGACTTGTTATTCGATTGTTTCAGGAAATCCATATGTCCACCACACGTCATTGCAATTGGTCGATTGGTGGAACACTAAAACATTTCTTCTAAATCCTTGTAAGCGTGCGCCGTTTCACCAGTGCGGTCGAACGACAGAAGTAAATCCGTACCAAGAAATCGCTGTCAGAGAATCCAGCTATACAACCAACAAAACGTTCAGAGACCAAAGGTAGGTATGATTTCAATTCACTGTTCACACTGAATATTAATGTGTAAAACATGACTGTCGAAATTGTAGTTAAGCCTCATTAATAACTTGTAAAAACACGCTTTTCTTTCCAAATCAAAAATGAAAAATGATGTCTCCCAACGTGATGTAAAAGGAGAATTTTTGTCGGACGACGCTATTAAAACTGTGATTATAAATCCGGGTGGAGAAACTGAATCGATATCTGATCGGAATTACAGTACGTGGGGCGTGGATTGTAATTAAATCACCCGCGGAGCGTAGTTATCACCCAGGCTATAACTTTCAAATTTTATACATATCGACAAACAACAAAAGCAATGTTTCAGCCAATGGACCTCCGGGTTTAACCCGGAGGTCCATTGGCTGAAACTTTGCTGGTGCTTGTTATGCTTTGCAACAAATTTACAATTATTCCTCGGGTGGAATCTCCACTCTGCGGGTGATTTAGTGATAATACACTCTCCACGTACTGTATCTGTCTTCTTTCCTATCAAAAACCCTATATAATCTTACCAGACGAAAAAGGACTGAAAGACCATTTAAATTATCTAAAATCTTATTCTCGTTTGTTTTTTTTTTTAAATTTTGTCTTGATTTAATATATTTTATTTATAAAATCTCGACTCATGGTAAAGCTGTGTCACGACTAGATCGTGATCTTGGACAGAGAGAGAGAGTGATGGAGAAACAGAGAGAGAGAGAGAGAGAGAGAGAGACGGGAAACGGGAGAGAGAGAGACGGGAATAAAGAGACAGAGGAGAAAGCGACAGAGAGGCTGTACAGGACGACGAACGGACAGACAACCCGACGAACAGACAGATGGATGGAAGGACGGACGGACGGACGGACAGACAGACAGACAGAGACAGCACTCTTGCGACTACAGTATTGTACGATTGAATCAGGATAAATGTTGTGTGAAATGGCGGTACAGAAATATTTTTGTAATATTTCAGTAATATTGATGTTGAACTATGACGCATATGCTTTTCCACCGAGACCAATGATGTGTTTTTAAATTTCCATTCATCCCTTATGAACTCCATGGAGAATAACAAATATATTGTGATGAGAAAGTAGGACATGTCGAAATCATAATTTGTTACTCTTGAATATCAAGTTCCCCAGCTGGGGAACTGCATGGAGTGGACGTGAGAAAGTTTGCTCTTCAAATTTCGGGTTGAATGTGTGGTTTTCTGGTATGATGAAAGGAGAAAAAGACATGTGACAGGACAAAACCTTTGCGTTTGACAGACTCTCAAGTTTACAGTAAAAAGTTGGATTTCAAAGCTGTCTTTCTATCCGTTGGTTTGAAAAGTAAAAATATCTTTCCTGGGTTGCGTGTTCTCACTGTTAAACTTTTTTGATAAAACACTTCAACAGTATCAAACACAATAGCGACTAGCAAAGTAAAGGAGAAGGCGTGAAAGCTGTCTGGTAAAAAGCAAAAGTATGGTACATAATATGCGCACAAAGAGTCAAAACACACCCCAAAAAGTGCGAAAGAATAATCAAAAGAGATCACGAATTCACAAATCGTCGACAAGTAGAGACGAGAATTCCACCCCCGCTTGTAAAAGACAGACTACACTGCACGGTTTTGAAAAAAAAAAACACTGACGACACAGAAAACAAACTGGATGCGGATGACAACACACTTGAAGGCACCCTCAAGGATATTGGGGAAGAAGGGGAAATTAGAGAGATTATTGTTTCTGATGCCCAAAGCGATAAAGGGTCAAACAGTATTTCGTGTGACATAAAAGATATAAACAGAAAATTAAAAAAACGTTATCAACAAATTAAAACAATTACAGTACGTGGAGAGTGGATTGTAACTAAATCACCCGCGGAGTGGAGTTACCACCCAAGCAATAACTTTCAAATTTTGTACATATCGACAAAAAACACACGCACTGTTTCAGCCAATGGACCTCCGGGTTTAACCCAGAGGTTCATTGGCTGAAACTTTGCTGGTGCTTGCTATGCAACAAATTTGCAATTATTGTCCGGGTGGAATCTCCACTCTACGGGTGATTTAGTGATAATACACTCTCCACGTACTGTACTTACAAGGACAGAATTCAAACAAACAGCGAATGCAGAGATAAGTAAAGTTGAAATTACGAAAGAAATAGAGCAAATAAAAACTGACATAATTGCGAAACCAATGTTAAAAATAGAGCATTTAGAATATTCAATATAGAAAGGGATTCGGATAACAGGTAAAAGATAACCAACAGATTGCAGCCCAAGGTGATACACTGCGGACAGATAATATAAGGGAAAATATCGCCTAAACGACATTGAGCAGAACGGTAGGAAGGACAGTATTCCTATTTATTCTATCCAAGAAAGAGCAAATGAGACAGTCGGTCAGTGCGCTGTAAAAGTTAAAGACTTAATCACTAAAAAGTTAAAGGTGCAGACTGGGAAACAAGATATTTCAATGCAGTTAAAACTAGAAGTCCTGCCACGAACTGTGCGCTTACGTAGTCTTAATTGCGCGTAGGAATTGCGCGCAATTGCCATATCGAATAATATCCAAAGCATGCAGGTTCTCCTGGTTACTCATAGCAAACGCAGGCAATGTTTCTGTTACCCGGAGGTCCATTGGCTGACTCATTGCTTGTGCACAGGCCATATGTACAGAATTTGATAGCCTTATTATGGTCATAACGCCTAGATTAACGCGCATATCGACGTGCTATTTGTGTGCATTTCTTAACAGGACTTCCAGTTTTAACTGTAGCACATCATCTTAATGGTCCTACTAGTCAATTCACTCCTTTTAAATAAAACGTATCGATCACCTATAGTAAAAACCTCATGGTCGTCAAATGGAAAACCTTTCTCAAAATGAACTCGTCACAAATTCGTCACTTTCACACCGAGGAAGAACTCAATAGCATATTAGGTGGCTAAAGTGCAGGTGTTAACATTACTCAACAGAACAATTTAATTCCTGGTGGAAGTTTTTTATTGACACTGTCTTTCACAGACAAAAGGCAAGAAATACACAGAACGACACACGCGTGCGAATGGGTTAATCGGTATGACACGAGTGCCAGTGCGGAAGGATAAAACGAGAGGTCACAGGCCTCGTGTTGTATCCTTCCGCGATGGCACAAGAGCCATATTGATTAACCCATCCACATGCGCGTGTCGTTCTATGTTTATTACACACATTTACGTCTATAAAAACAATTACCAGAAGGATACTCAGCAATTCATTTAACAACTATAAAAAACAACACATTTTATCGCCAACCAATTTTGCGAGGGGAACCCGCCATACTATTTCGACCCCTGAAATCCAATGTGTTCTATTTGCGTACTGGTATCGCTAACGATTCAAACTGTAATTGCAGTGAAATTTCGCTTCTGTTTAAAAATGGCCCGTTGACGATTTCTGCGGAAAGGATTTTCATTTTCCGCATGGTTTAGTGTTGCTGCAGATGGGGATTTCTTAGAACAGACGTGTAGTAAAAAGATGAGAAATTTGCTTTCTGTATGTATTAGTTTTTCATTCATTCAGTCGTTGATTCAACACTTCCTCAATTAATTAATTAATTAATTAATCGTTTTCTTATTATGTGATCATTCGTTCGTTCGTTCGTTCGTTCGTTCGTTCGTTCGTTCGTTCGTTCGTTCGTTCGTTCGATTCATTCATTCCTTCTTTCATTCATTCATAAGTACTAGGGCTAGAACACACAATTAGGGCTTTCAAAAAATGAGAGTATCAGAGCAAAACCCACCATTCCCCACACTCATATTCCATATTCTGTTAAACGCAAATATTAATTTGTTTATATAAATTTGCTTCATTACAAACTGTTGCAATGTGCCTGTGGGCACTCTCCAATAATTTGTAGTGAAACAAATTGTGATGAACAAATGCATGCCAGTAAAACTAATCTGGTCCTCAACAGGTTAATAGAATATAAGTACTAGTGCTAGAAGCCACTATTGGGGCTTTAAAAAAATTAGGGTAACAGATCAAAACCCAACATCTCCTGAAAATTAGGGTAACAGATCAAAACTCAACATCTCCAGCACTCATGTTCCATATTCTGTTAAACGCAAATATTGTTTTGTTTATATATATTTGCTTCATTGCAAGTTTTTGGGGAGGGACTATGGGCATTCTCCAATAATTTGCAGTGGAGCGAATTTTGATGAACAAATGCATACCACTAAAAATAATTTATCTCTCAACAATTTTACAGAATATAAGTATTTGAAGTGCTAGAAGCCATTACCGGGGCTTTCAAAAATGAGGGTACCAGAGCAAACTCCAAATTTTCAACACTCATATTCTTTATTACTTTCCAAAGTGTGATTTACTGGGATTTCCGGGTTTGATTATAAACGATAACTTCACAAGTGAATTATGCAATCAACAATTGGGTCATGTATCCGTGCGCGCAAATGAGGACGCTTTGCCGTGGATGTAATGGGGACTTCGTTGTTTTGGTTTTTTTTAACCCTTTACCTATTATGAAAAGCAGACGAAACTTGCAAAAAAATTCTTGAATAGCTATTATTTTCATTCTTTGTCTCAAAAACATAGGTTATGACCCCTCATTGGAACGACCTCGTTCCAATGGGGGTCATAACCTATGTTTTAGAGACAAAAAATGAAACAATAATGAAAATTAATTGGCGATTTTTGAGAATAGCGCTGGCCGCTACGTTAGGTAAAGGGTTAAATAATATAATTATCGTTAATAATGAAAAGTAATAAACAGAGTAATCGCTTGACTAGACTGGTTACGCGAAATAATTCATTCGAGGCGAGGGACTATACTGTAAAACACTCGTGCGCATTTGCGCACTCGTGTTTGTACAACGTCCCTGACCTCTCATGAATTATTTCACGTAACCAGTCCAGTCAAGCGATTAATCTCTATATATTCAGTTAAACGCAAATATTAGTTTGCATATCTAAATCTGATTCATTACAAATTATTTGAGAGTCCCTTCGGACACTCTCCAATCAACTGTAGAAAGGCGAATTGTGATGAACAAATGCATTCCACTAAAATAATTTAGCCCTCAACGAGTTAATAGAATATGAGTACTAGTGCTAGAAGCCACAATCGGGGCTTTCAAAAAATGAAGGCATCAGAGCAAAACCCAACATGTCCTACACTCATGTTCCATATTCAGTTAAACGCAAATATTATTTTGTTTATAAAGATTTGCTTCATTGCAGATCATTAGAGGGTGCGTTTGGGCTCTCTCTAAAATGATTGGTAATGAAGCGATTCGTGATGAACAAATGCACACCACTAAACATAATTTAGTCCACAACTAGTTAATAGAATATAAGTACTAGTGCTAGAAACCATTATCAGGGGTTTAAAAAAATGGGGGTATCAGAGCAAAATCCAACATTTTCCACACTTATGTTCCATATTCAGTTAAACACAAATGTGGGCACTCACCAATGTTTTGTGGTGAAGCGAATTGTGATGAACCAATTCATACGACTAGAAATAATCTAGCTCTCAACAAGTTAATAAAATATTAGTACTAGTGCTGGAGGCCACTATGGGGATTTTCAAAACAATGAGGGTATGAGAGCAAAAACCAACATTTCCCACACTCCTGTTCCATATTCTGTTAAACGCAAATATTTTGTTTATAAAGATTTGCTTTATTGCATGTCATTGGGGGGTGGCTTTGGGCACTCTCCAAAATGATTGGTGGTGAAGCGATTTGTGATAAACAAACGCATACCACTTAAAAAATAATCTAGCCCACAACAAGTTAACCCTTTACCCAACGCAGAAATATCAAAATTTAATATTTCAAATATCAATTTTTTCAAATTTAAAAAAAAAAATCAACAAAACCATATCATGTGACCCCTCGTTGGAACGACGAGCTCGTTCCAACGTGGAGTCACATAATATGGTTTTGAAATATTATGAAAAATAATATTTTTTCAGCTGCTGAATTTGCATATTACGCGGGCGGATACTGCAGACTCGTTGGGTAAAGGGTTGAAGAATATAAGTTCTAGTGTTAGAAGCCACTATCGGAGATTTAAAAAAATGAGGGTATCAGAGCAAATCCCAACATTTTCCACACTTATGTTTTTTATTCAGCGAAAACGCAAATAGTATTTTGTTCATATAAATTTGCTTCGCTACAAATTATTGGTGAGTGCCTGTGGGCACTCTCCAATGGTTTGCGGTGGAACAGATTGTGATGAATAAATGCGTGCAACTAAAAATAATCTAAATCTCAACAATTAATAGAATATAAGTACTAGCGCTAGAAGCCACTATCAGGGCTTTAAAAAAACAAGGGTATCAGAGCAAAACCCAACATTTTCCATACTTGTGTTCCATATTCGGTTAAACGCAAACATTATTTTGTTTATATAAATTTGTTTTACTACAAATTATTGAAGAGAGTGTGTGGGCACGCCAATAATTTGTAGTAAAACAAATTCCGATGAACAAATGCATACCACTAAAAATAATCTAGCCCTGAAAAATTAATAGAATATAAATAGGTATTTCATTATGAGTGCATTGGTCAGTACTCATGTACTCCTTCAATTCATTCACACACACCTTCATTCATTCACTCAACAACGGTTGTCTGAATGGCAGGTGAGAAGAATAAAGAGACATTACATTCGTTTTTTTCAACACTTCCTGAATTAATCAATTCATCTCTTCATTCATTCATTCATTTTAAATTTTAGTCGGTAGACCTTCAACAATAAACTTAGAAGCCTGCTCGCTGTTTCACTTCTCCATTATTTCTCCCTTCATATATCGCTTAATGACCCAGCGCAACTGACATCCATTTATGAGTAAACACTGTTTATTTTGAAAAGACTATCACATTCACTTTCTGTTTTTGAAACTTAAAATTCTGTGATGAGTGAAGGGCTAACTAGTGACATCAGTATACAAAGGGGTTTCAAGCATGGTGGCCTCATGGAATCATTGGATACGCATAGCAGGCATGAACTTTATTACATATACGTAACTGTATTTGTCACGATCACGTGGATTTTGGGGGCATCCAATGCGATCCCATAAAAAGTACCCATTGCGTGCACGAGTTCTCTCGTTAAACACGTTTTTATAGTTTGCAGCGTTTAGTGGAAAATAAGCAAGGAGAACCATCGGCTATATTTATCTGTCGGAAATACCGATTCTCATTACAAAATGTTTGTTGCACAACTATGCTAAAAACTATTGATAGTCATGAAAGACACACGCTCTTTGCCAAGACCTTGAACAGTGCAACTCATCCTCTGCTTTCGTTATTGAAAACCGAGGAAAACTTAATTAATTTTAGGGCAAAAAAGTCCAATTGGGTTCGATATTGAAGCTAGCCACTGGTACATTTCCTACAAAATTGTGTAACAATGCTGCCCTCACGGCTGCGTGCTGCCGAACGAGTCGATACGAGGCCTACTGTGTAATCCTATTCGATTCACACTTCGACAATGAAGCAGCACATGTATGCTAACGCAAACATACTTTGAAGAGCATGTTAAGTTGAAGTAGTTCTCAGGACGCAGGACAAAATCAATCTTGAAAACTGGTTACCGTAAAGCGGAAAAACAGACAGTGACACGCCGACTGTGCCTGGAGATGTCGGACAGATAGCAGCACATGCAGTTACTGATTAACTATCACAAATTCTACCCATACTAGGTGATCCCCAGCCCCCCCCCCCCCCCCCACAACACACACTTTCTGAATAAAGAAAATAAATTCGGAAGAATGAAAAGTTCGGTTTAACAAAAACTCAGTAGTTTACACAATGATTTTTTTACGTGTTAGTGGATGTTGGGGCAACAGTTTTTTTTATTTATTTACTTTTGTGAGTGCGTGTGTGTGGGGGGGCGGATGGTTCGGGCGGGGGGGGGGGGGCTGTAGTATTGCTAAAATACGATTTTCTGGAGTTTGTACTGGGGAAATGAAAAAATATTACCACCTACCCACTACTAAAATTCTGAAAAGTCTTGAGTAGGGTGGGAATGAGACCACGAAGAGGGGAGGGGTGGTAAATACATGTGGTCTGATGCAATATATTGTCAATTTTATGAGATGACTTCCATGAAATTCCAAAATAATTATTAGAATATTTAAAACATAGACAATATGACAATATTTTCCAGACACAGATTGATGTGTATTTTTAAATGACTAATTAAGGATTGTTGCTAGTATTTCTGTTTTTTTTAACTTACAAGGATATTATTTTACTTTAATTCTCAGCAACAAAACCTAAATGGAATGTCACCTGTGTGAACTATCTACTTGGGTAAATGAGATGGGTGGGGGTTGCGGCACTGTCATCCCCCTTCACCAATAACCAGCTAATTTTGCAGTTTTCTTTGCAAGAGATTGGTATTTTCAAAACAAATTGTTCAGAGGGATGGGCAGTTTCATTGGTCAGCCCCATCACCCAGAAAATGTTCTCCAAAAGCCTATCATTAGCCACGTTCAATCAGTCCTTTTTAAAAACTACTTTGCAAATTCAAATTAAATGCAAATTCAGAATACCTAATTCCAAATTTAAGATTGACAAGATATAGGAGCAGACGCATAAAACATTATTTTGTTTTGAACCAGGTACCATGAAAAAAATATTTGATAGAACCGTTCAGATAACAAAACTGGTGAAGTACAGTACTTAAGTACAAGTACAAAATAATGTAAATATTAATCTACAGGGAGCAAGCTCAAAGACTTAAGACTGGTTCTCTGAAAAAAATTGCCCGTTTCTCAGTAAAATTCTTTCAGCCTTTCAAGTCGTCGACTATTTAATTCAGTTACCGATTAATTACAGTGAATTCTTTTTCAGGGTTGGGTGTGCAATAAATACAGTACCACATTTATGTTTGAATGGTTTAACGATTACTGGACTCGAGCGTGTGGCGCTGTGATACCACTCGAGCCTATTTGTCGTTACCTCAAAACATCAGATAAAGCAATTTATTTTGGTCAAATTTTATTACTATGATAAAATAGACAGAATTTCCCAAGCAAACACTGGTCTTGCAGAGAAATACATAAACGATAAAAATCCAATAACGTTATGTCTTATATCACTACAGGTAGCCTTAATTGTCGTGGATTAACTTCGGTGAAATCAAACGGTAAGACAACCTCTCATTTTGCAGAAGTAAATTTGATGTAACGCTTTTAGTCACTCCCGTGAATCGGTAACGAGTAAGTGGAAAACTTGGAGTTACGAGGCAGTATTCTCATCTTGTCCAAGTATAAGTACAGTTGTAACAATTCTCTTTAAAAACATCTTTAGCTTCAATATCCATGATAAAATAATCGACCCAGGAGGAAATATACTGTCCAAAACAAGTTAAGCACCCCCACCCCCTATAATACCTGTGGGTATACGAGTAGCTCATATTGTGACGTTCTGCATTCCTCTATCGGATCGGGCATACATCCTTAAAACTGGTGAATATTTGCTAGCTATTGACCACTTCACTGCCTTGTGCTTATAGAAAAAAATGTGACAACATCGCAGTGAGAGAAATTCGAAAGGTCATGGACAGCATGCCACGCCGATTAACCCTTTACGCAACGTAAGGCCAAAACCGGCCAGCGCTATTCTCAAAAATCGCAAATTAGTTTTCATTATTTTTTAATTTTTTGTCTCAAAAAACATAGGTTATGGCCCTCATTGGAAAGAGCTCGTCGAGATCGTTCCAACGAGGGGTCATAACCTATCTTTTGGGACAAAAATGACAAAAATTAGTTATTCAAGAATTTTTTTTGCAAGTGTCGACTGTTTTTCATGTTAGGTAAAGGGTTAAGGTGTGTTAGATATGCTCGAGGCTTTTCCATCAGGTACTGAACAACGTGACGTTTTTTAATGTTGTGATGACGTCGGCGGTGCCTAATATTCATTCAATAAAAAAGAAAGCTCTAGAAACCCTTGCTTCACTAATAAGGCATATTTCCCCAACTGCAAATAGCAGGTTGTCTCGGGAGAATTTACCCATTTACTGTATACCCACTGGAATTATAGGGAGGTGGCGGGGAGGGGGCTTAAATTTTTTTGGACAGTATATTATTATTCTTGATACTGCTATCCAAAACCAAAGACTTACGCTGGCGGCAGAATATTGGCCAAATGAAGATAAACAAAATTTTTACGAAAATATTTTTGGAAAAACTGAAGATATCGGAAATGCATCCATTCTTGTTGGTTGTGACTGGATTGTCCCTCAGAATTATTAATTAGACACGATAAATTACAAAAGGAAAAACAATACAAAGTCGAACGAAAATTTTTTATCCCTTGCAGAATATATGGATCTACACGATGTGTGGAGGATAGAAAATCCGCTTAACAATTCACAATTCAAAATGTATTCGAAATCTGCAGCAATGTCCATCTTCGGTGTTTAATCAAGTTACATGTGAAAGAGTGTTGTGGACCCGACAGTAATAAGCTGGGGGCTTTTACAATGTTTTCTAAGACAGAATACAACCTGCGTCGGAGTTTTCCTGTTTTACGTGCACCGAAAGCGCGCGTGAAGTACAGGGGAAAACTCCCAACAAGGGTCATTGAACCCTGTCCCCTGTTCTCTACCCGAGTTTTGTTCTGTATTTATACCACGATTAAACTTGAATTAAGCGAATGAAGTCGTCTATACCACGATTTACTGGTAGAGTGCTAAATTATTTCTGGTCATCAAAAATCATTCACATATCTTTGCCGTGTTACAAGCTATGGGAGAGTGCCCATTGGCACTCTCCCATAGCCTGTAACAAGGTACAACCTAACAGACCAAATGATTTCACTTCAAATGTGATTTGATGAAAAACCACAGAATACGATGCCTTTAAGTTGTGATACCGGCACTTCAGAATAAAGCCCAAATATGGGCTTCTAGCACTTTACCAGTTAAACTTGAACTGAGAGAATGAAGCGGATATTTTAAAGAAAAATCTTACCTTCGTCGGTCAGTTTTCATTCTTGTTTGAACACCGTTTTGTGTTGAAGCATTTCCTTTACGTCATAACGTCACTAAGACGCATAACGTCCAATCAGATCCGTTTTCGCATCACGTTCTTACGCATAATCTGGATATCACACACACACACACACACACACACACACACAGTCTTGTCTACCCTACATACCGAGGTACCCCATTGTTTGTCCTTTGTGTGGACTAACGGTTTCTACCTCGTTTTGCCGGTACAGTTCTGGGAAAACAACCGAGGTAAAGGGTTTCTTTTGTCTTTTGTACCTCGGTAAGGCGAAACACGCAAACTCTTTTGTCTTGTTACCTCGTCAAGTTGGTAAGACAAACGCACACACACACACACACACACACACACACACCGACAACAGAGACAATATTCAAAATTCCTCTAAACCATGATTGTGTCATTTGAAAGACACACACAAGCCCGTGCCAGTCTTCGTCTGAGGACATCCACAGCACTTTCTTCGTACTGTAGCTAGCGCGTTCCACACTTTTATGTGACTGCCAAAAGGAAGATGAACCAAGTAATCATGAGGACTTCATCTAAAAAGCTAGATTCCAGCCATCGTTTTTGACGGTGTGCAATGGTCTAGTGGTTCAGACACTCGACTCCTGATTGCCAGACGTTGGAACGTCAGGATAATTTAAGTCTCAACGGGTTAAAGATACAAATATATAGATTTTGTTGGGACACTTTGAACCATGGTTATGGATGTATAAACAACACACCCTCAAACCCATCAGTAAATATCCGAGTCCTCCAGAAGATAGTTGGTCAGAAGAACCTTTATCAACATCTCCAAGTCGTAAACACGGAGACATAAGCAAATACAGAGGTATAAAGAAACACCAAAGTCACTACCAAAACGTACATTGACTAGTTTAAAATTTCTCCCAAATGGGGAGCCCACGGAATAATTTATTAACAAAATTGTGTTACAATAAAAACATCCTGCTGGTGTATGAAAATTATACAAAGCAGCTCACAGTATTGGCACCTCCTTAGTTATAATGGCATAGACGAACTATCTAACCATGCCCGTGAACACAAAACAATGCTAATGGCTGTTGAGAGGACTAGGCAATCTGTGTCCGGTGGGAGTTGTCGGTGTTTATTGTGCTCAACACAACTCACAGATAAAGCACAGCGCTGTACCGTAAAACAGTGTGTGAAGTTTTATGTAGTGTAACATATAAGTATGGAATAACTGAATCACAAAAGTAGCGTGTATACTGAAAATATCCTAAAATTTGAAGTGACGGGCGATAAATCGCAAAATCACCTAACACCTATCTCCTATTTTGATTTCATGAAGATCGGCGAACATTTAATTTTTGTGACGTTGACATAAATGACGTCACCCGAAGTTCGGCTAACGGTCAATAATTTGCCTGCACGGCACCACATTTCGTGATAGAGTTATATAGATACAAAAATATGGTGGAGATGATATATATATCAAAAGTATGAAGGAGATATGATTGACACAGGAGCTGATATTAGAAAATAGAGAATAAAATGTAAATTGTGAGGTTATTTTAGATAAAGAGTGGATATTAGAATAGGATTGCCCGATTGTAACACTAGAAGTCATCATTAATACAGTACGCGGAGAGTGTATTATCACTAAATCACCCGCAGAGTGGCGATTCCACCCAAGGGATAACTGCAAATTTGTTGCAAAGCATAACCAGTACCAGCAAAGTTTCAGTCAATGGACCTCCGGGTTAAACCCGGAGGTCCATTGGCTGAAGCATTGCTTGTGTTTTTTTGTCGATATGTACAAAATTTGAAAGTTATAGCCTGGGTGATATCTCCTCTCCGTGGGTGATTTAGTTACAATCCACTCTCCACGTACTGTAGGTGTTCCAAACATGATTGCTTTTGCTTCACAAATGTGGCTGCGATGTGATTAACAAAAAAGGCTATAGATCACAATAAGTCAAAACAATTTCTTTGGATGTCTTAAGTCATGTCAAGTCATCCAATTGGGATCGTTAGCCTGTCTTTATTCATTTCTGTTCAGCTTACTACATCCGCATTTTTAAAGCTTTTGGGTCCAAATTTCGTACACTTCGTCCCCGGAGTTCCAAGTGCCAGGAGGCACATGGAACACATTGGAACTCATGGGACGACTTGTCGTTGATAACTTCAAATTGTACAATATACAATTAAGCATTCGTTTTTTGAAACCCGATCTTTATCCAAACTAACGTCACTTTTAACATTTTTCTTTTCTTCATCTTTTAAAATTAGCTCCTGTATCATCCCCTCCTCTTTCCTGTTTTGGATATATCATCTCCAGTAAAGACCATGTCTAAAAATATGGTACCGCCTTGGCAAGTTATCAACGGGTATAGCCGAATTTTCGGGTGACATAATTCACGTCAACATCACAAAAAATTTAAATGGAGGCCGAATTTTATGAAATGTTAGTATGCTGTGGAACTCACAAAATAAAAATGTTCGTGTTTGTATTTTTTGGATTTCTCGCATTTTTTACCTTTTTACGAGACTTCAAATTTATTTTTTTTGTGGGGGAACATTTATCATTGAAAAGACTGAAAATGCCGATGTCCGAATAAGTAATGCATACAGTAATGGAATTCCACATACTTTGATGCTGACTCTATTAAATGCGTTTGTTACAATTCCAAAGTTAGATCTTTCTCTCAATAACGTCAGTTCGACGTTTTTCTCATGGACCTTTAATATCTGATCGCTTGTTTAATGCCCATGCTCCAAACTGCGGAAACATATTCTCCACTAAAAACATGACTAAAAATGTAATCAGTTTTCAGCCGACGAAAAATTCTTCTGGGGACCGCCGTTGGGGTGACGGTAGGACGTCAGAGTCGGAAAAATGAAAGTTTATCCAATTTACATGAATTTAGGTTGTTGTGTGGCTCAAAAATAAAGATAGCTGTCTTTTGATTTTGTTTGTTTTTTGTTTTTTTGTTTATTATTTAATGTCATTTTTGTCTTTTTTGGAGAGCGGCGGCTCAGTTGGTAGAGATGCCGGTTGCAAGCCGAGAAGTCCTCGGTTCGAATCCCACCTGCGGCTATTACGTTGTATCCTGGGCAAGACACTTAATCAAGACACTTGCCCATATGGGGTCACAGTGGCGTTGTGTACCAAGGCGTACTGCACGTCGATGGAACACTTGTCTTCAACCAATGCTAACCCTGCTTGTGTGCAGTTAGTACGTTGGGGAGTCTAGCAGTTGCTGGGCGTTGCTCGATGGTTCTCTCCGGCTTCCTCCACCCGTAAACCTGTCCGATACGAGGTGATCCTGGCTGTCGAAAATGTCGTTAAACCCCAATAAATAAATTTAGACGTTTTTACGTCACTTCAAAATTTGATTCCTGGAAATGTACCCTTCCTTGTGATTCACATAACTCAAGATTAAAAAGAATACCTCTGTTAACTTTCACAGACTGGTCAATCGATCCTTGAAATAGTGCACAGCCATGTTCCACTTCCATTGACCTAACATATTTAAGGCTACGCCGTTAGAGACTACCAGGTTTTCAAAACATGAACAGTTATATTTCAGTGGATAAGGGTTAAATCTCGACATTTAGTTTATTTTACTTCCAGCCATACTTTAGTACGCACTACTCCAATTATACAGTTTTAAAAAAATATAAAAATCCTACTTCACACAACTGACATTAATTCCATTAGGACTACAATTTCATCATTGATTGATAGCGGGAAGTATTACGCTCGACGAGGTACAGATGAACGAAGAGTATGATTTTGTGCGGCTTTACAACAATAAAGTCTGTTCTTTGCCCGATAATGGGGAATCTCCATTTAAAACATCAAGTAAACAACTGCAGTTACTTCTCGCCCAATGACTTCAGATCGAAACCAGGAAAATAGAAGTAGGATTCTCCTTATTCCACATCAACTGCCAAAGGCTGAAAGCTCATTGGGACTCATTTCAAAACATGATATGCAGTTTGCAATCAGAAAACTTTTTCGATATCGGACTTACCGAAATATTCCAAATTCCCGCAAACACATCGTATAACATGGAAGGTTATTATCCAATTATCAATAAAAGGAGACCTGATAATGGTGATGGTCGAGGAGGAGTAGGTCTGTATGTAAAAGAAGGAATATCTTACAAAGTTAGAATTGATATCTCTGTATTTATTCCTCATGTTCTTGAATCTCTGTTTATTGAAGTTAAAGATAAACATAATTCCAAAATTACCGGTGTCATTTATAGGCCCAACACACCAACAAAAACTGATATTAATCATTTTCTATCAAAACTAAATGAAATAACTGATGTTCTGAATGCCGAAAATAAACAAGTATTTATCATGGGTGATCTTATTCTAGACCTTCTGAAAGCTAGCACACACCCCAAGACGGACGAATATGTCGATCTCATGTTCAGTCAGGAATTCTTACCTTATATCACAAAGCCAACTAGAGTAACCAGTCATTCCACCACCCTGATAGACCATATCTTTGCTAATAGTCTTTCAGAAACAGCCTGTTCCGGAATAATTTTAATATAATTATTGATGGCTCTGTATTAATAAATGACACGACCGTCAAACTTCACATACTGTTTTCTATCCATCTGAAATTGTGCAATTTTATATTTTTATTTCAAATTCATTTCAACCTCATTTTCCTCTCTATCCTTTCAAAAATGTGCAGCTGTCGCCTCCACAAACACTATATTTAAAAATGTTTCAGATGGTCAAAAATTAAGATATGACGGATTTCTCTGAAACTTTAGTATGTTGCAGAGCTAAAAAAAAAATAAGACATAGCTTTTATTGTTTCTTTTTCGATTTCGTTTTTACGTCACTTCAAAGTTTAGTCTGTGTTTGACAAATTTCTTTCAAAACGGCTAAGCATGTATAAGAGCCGCGAACATCTTCCTCTCATTGCCGGTTGCTTCGGAGTTGTCCGTGCTTCGTGGGATGATTTCTGGAAATTCGCTTTGCGATTTCAAAACCACCAAGTAATGTGCAGTACAGTCGTCGTGGACTTGTCGTAATCCACGCGTGGGCAGTGGTATCCACGCTTGCGTTCACTAAGTAATACAAATTATCATCAGCAAAATTTCAATTAATGAAGCACCGGGTTGCATGAACCCGGTGCTTCATAATTAAATTTTTGATGATTATTCCAATAATTATTGTTTGTAATCTAATATTATTGCGTCTGTGAAAATATTGCCCACTTGTAGAAAGTGGCCAGCCCACGGCGTCCGTACTGTACATTTAAAGTAGAGCTGTAGGTTTTTAAATTCCTTGTTCGGTTTCGGTTTTGGTTTTTCAGGTGGAGTAAAACCTCGGTTCGATTCGGTTTTCGGTTTGTTCATGAGGCCAAGTAAAATTCAATAAAACTCATTCTTATGTCCTGAGTCATATCTGAAGGTAGTGAAATTGAGTGAAACTCAACGAATGCCCGAAACAAGCTATAATACATGAAGAATCAGGAAGGCCAGTATAATAATTACCTAAATATACATAACTTTTATTGTGCATGGACATTTTTCGAGGTCTGACACCTACACGCAACTTGAGGAAAGCTGCAAACACAACTAAACTGAAATGTGGGAAATTCACAGAATGTAGCCTTCCCAGAGTAGCGAGAGTACCCAGACACTGCCATTGGCAGTGTCTGGGTACTCTCACTACTCTGGAATGGCTACATTCTGTGAATTTCTGCAGCGAGAGAGTATTTAATAAAAAAACGAAAAACCTTGGATTACGAGATGTCGACGGTTTCGGTTTCGGTTTTTTTTAAAAACTAAAAACCTCGGTTCGGTTTCGGTTAACCTACAGCTCTAATTTAAAGGTTGATTTCAGTCAACCTCTATTTATTCTGTCATTGTCGACTCTATATCTCTTGGTGACACTGAAGCACCCATTTTACGTGTAATAGCTTTTGGAACAGGAAAAGATTGTCAGCAAACACACAAAGATTTGCTAATGTACACAACGTACCAGAATAAAAAGCGTACTTTGATAAGCTTAATAAAACTAAACATGGAAACGGTAGCAAACCCAGTTAGCTTTTAGTGTCAATACTGTAGTGAAGTTGCATAATAGTGTGCATAAAAATCATATTTATAAACACAATGCCATTGTATAGGGAATGCCACGCAATTACGGGTATTGATTAGGTTCTACTTTTCGCAGTAAGAACAGTTGTACCACTGATAAAAATACAGACCCGCACATACGTGATCCGAAGGCTCGAGTTATATCCTGCGCCAGAGCAGTCGAGTGCAATAATGCTTAACCCATTCAAACGTTTGTGCGATTCTGTATTTATCACACACCACCCATGAAATACCCAGTCTACACGAAAATTGATATAATAAAAGCATTTTTTGACTGGACAATTGCCATGTTTCCTTCATTGCCAATAAGACATCATTGTTAGTTGGCAGGGTTCTAACCCTAATTTGCTTTTTAATTTTCACGGCATTCAATTGGTCGAAACCCACTGACACCGATCAGTGTCACGGTCTCGGTGATCGAACTTCAAATATTCACTAAACTGCGGGGAATAACATAAAAAAAACTTTTTAAATAGCAAATAGGTTTAGCATACTCCATCCTTATATGACCAGTTGTTGAAAATATTTGTCAAGGAACAAGCAGTCAGAATGTTATTTTTATATTGTAAATTTTTGACTCGAATCTAATTGTTTAAATATCCCGTGTAAACATATCTAAACGAGGAACTTGGAATTTCCAAGCGATTTCGACTCCGGTGTATTCGACCAATGATTGACGTGATGTACTTAGACGGGTCCCTTCTCTGTTTATGTTGGAAACGAAATCGAACGTGTTTTGTATCAACACATGTGCGATACAACTTTGTTTTTATCGTACAGGCAGAACAGTGGAAATCTCGTGTTTTACATTAATGGGTGTGTGATAACTGCAATTCCATAAAAATGCATTTCTGATTTCAAGGAGAGAAGGATTAAACACGATCTAGAGATTTGATTCCAAAATTTGCAAATGATCTTAATCCAAACATAGATGAATCAAATTATAAAATATCCATACGACGTACTGTGATTAGGACGTTTACAATTGAAAAGACCATCTGCCTGCTTCATAAACACAATATCAAAACGAATCATTCTTGGTTTAGTATCTAACAAAGATATAAATGAATTTATTTCCAAATGAAACAAAATACTGCATTCTGATTGGCTAAGAGGTACGGAGTAACTTGCAATCCACAGTGGCTTTTTTACACCGTGTTTTACCACGGTGTAAAAACAAGAATATACAAGAGCAAGCTATATGGCTAAAAAAGTATCCACTTTTAATCATTAATTGCTGGGTTATGTTAGAACCAAAATAAAAATACAGGGAATTTAATATTTTTGTGCAATAAAATATTATAGATATGGATGTCATTGGAACTGGCTCGTTGTGCCAGTTCCAGTGACATCCATATTTGTCTGGTTTTATTTAAGAAACTTGCAAAGTACACATTTTCTGTCAGTTTTTGCCCACAATGTAGGTTAAAGTATTAAGTACACCAAAATTATTGGAAATAAATCTGTTATTCTTGTATTTTCCAGGGTGTATGAGAATTTACACCGGTTTGGGAACTCAAACACACTTCCGCTTCGCCGAATTTACACCGGTTTGGGAACTCATACACCCTTCGCCGAAAGCGAAGGGTGTATGAGTTCCCAAACCAGTGTAAATTCCCATACATCCTGGAAAACACAAGGA
Organism: Pictodentalium vernedei; assembly: GCA_031216915.1. NCBI lineage: Eukaryota > Metazoa > Mollusca > Scaphopoda > Dentaliida > Dentaliidae > Pictodentalium > Pictodentalium vernedei. The sequence continues at coordinate 459,438,315 of CM062294.1, read as the reverse complement.
TAACTAATAGTATGGTTTAGAACTGAAATTTGAAGGTGGGCATATCTAAATTCATATCTATCCCTACATCAAGTCATGTGGAATATCGGACAAAATCAAACATTTGTTTTATCGTAGCAAGATTATGCAACAAGATATACTCTTGGGGAATCGATTTGACACCAAATCAGAATAGTGATGGGCCATTGGCTCACTCTATGGAAGATCATTTTCGAATAAAGTTTCAGTTTGGTTAAACCCTTCCAGGGGTGATCAACGTTTTTCCCTCTGTAGATAGTGAGACAGAGATAAAAAAAAATCGGCGGAGAAGTGATATTCGACTCGTTAAGAGTCATTGCCAATGTCGCAAACTTTGTAAGAACCTGAAATCCGAAATACGAAAGATACCTAATGATAAGTAAACTAAAGAGAGGATTGCTGTTACATTATTTAAAAAAAAATGTTTCACTGTGAAAGTGACAAAATTCATTATAGAAAAATTGACAGAAATATGTGAAAGATTTCAAACAAGTGAAGAAAGTTTTGATAACCATGAACACAAGTCCAAGACCATGGACAGATATGTACATTGTAGAATGTTTGGGAAAACTGTGTACAGTCACGATACTATATGAATTGCCCAACAAAGCATTCGGAATGAATGTTGCAGAATACTGTGCTGATATAACCTACTGCCAGACGACAGTCTCAATTATATTTCTGAAAAATCCCTCCAAAATATTGTTTCTTCTTCTTCCAAATAATAGATCATGTTCCCCCTCAGTGGAACGTGTTCAATGTGCTCATTTCAATGAGTGGTCACAAGCAATGTATTTTTGTACACTGTATGGCATCGATAGTTCGAGCCTGATCCGCGTCATCTGCGTTGTTTCCTTTTAAGTGTCGCGACATTACACTTGCCAAGTGGTATTATTGTAAGACCTGTCAAGTTCTGGGATATCTACACTTGAACAAAGAGCTAGTTCAGCACTTCGTAAGTGTTAAGTACAGCACTTCAAGTGCAGTTTTTAACTCTTTAGTTTTTAGCGTGTAGTTTGATGTAATGGAAATTAAACCAGTAAATAAAGCCATTACTGAAATCCAAAATGCTGAAACCGAAAGGACTGTTGACACTGTCAAAGTTTTCTTTCTCCCAGAAATCTTTGACAATGTTTTTGAACAATGTTTCACAGTAGTTAAAGAAATATTTGATCGAAAACGTTGACAAACTTTGAGGGAATAGAAATCAGTCCTATTTGTCTTCAAAGTTTGATGGACTTTGATGGGAATCAGACAATTAGAGCTGAGGTTAGGATTGATTTTGTTTATAAAACAAACGCACGTGGTAAAAAGACGTGAAATCTAAAAACAATAATCAGCAAGATGACTGAGAGAAAATTAGTGTGGACAAATGAAATGGTTGATGAGTTTATTGAATTGGTTGAGAGTAGATAAGTAATCTGGAAAATCAAATCAAAGGAATACAATGACAAAGATAAAACTGGAGATGCTATTAATGAGATTTATGATTGTTTACAAATTAGTGGTTCGTATCATCTTATTTATCTTTCTCTATTTATATCCATGTTTCATAGCTCCCTTAAACACATTTTATTATACGCTGAATGATAGATTATCGAAGAAATTGCGGAAAAAATAGAAATCGTATCCCCCTCTATGATATATAGAAATTTTCACGTTCATGGTATCAATATTTATTTATTTATTTATTTATTTATTTATTTATTTATTTATTTATTTAGTTAGTTAGTTATTGGTGTTTAAGGTCACATATTTCTGCACAATGGCTAACCATGACCGTGACAGTTTTATGGGTGGAGGAAGCCGGAGTACCCGGAGAGAAACCACCGAGCAACGGCTAGCAACTGTCGGCTCCCCAACATACCAACTCCACACAAGCAGCGTTAGCATTGGTTGAAGACAGGTGCACCATCGACGTGCAGTACGCCTTAGTACACAACGTCACTGTGCCCCCACGTGGGCAATGGGGGTGGAGTGTTTTGCCCAAGGACACAACGCGGTTGCCGCAGGTGGGATTCGAACCGAGGACCTCTCGGCTTGCAGCCTGCATCTCTACCAACTGAGCCACCCCCCCCCCCCGCGGTATCAATCAAAATGGCGGCTTTCAAAGCATCACTTCAAGGTGAATACGAGTCAAATTATCACTGGAAATCAATGTGTTCTAAAAACGTACAATGAAAAGTAAATCTAGTATTTGTGAGTGGATATCGATCATTTCCAGCACTAATTCATACGTTTTCACCTTGAATTGATGCATGAAACTCACTAGTCCGAACATGGCCTGAAAGTCCGTAATTTAAGTTTTTGGTTTGGTACGTCCTTTCGAAGGACGAACCGAACCAAAAACTTATATTACGGACTTTCATGCCATGTTTGGACTAGAAACCTGCCAGCTGAATCAGATTGCAAGACGCTGTCTGTTCCGAGTATCAATCAAATCACTTCCGCGTAACAATGATTCAATGCGCTGTTTGTTTCCTTGCATCAATTCAAGGTTGAAACGAGTGGAATTATCAGATTCTTATAAAAAGCGTATAATAAAAAATAAAATCTAGTGCTTTTGCGTGGATACCGAAAATTATCTCACTTGTGACCGAGAAAAAAATTTATTTTCGCTCGCGCAAGCGCTCGCAAAAAATAAACTTTTGTCTCTGTCACTCATGAGATAATTTTTGGTATTCACTCAAAAACACTAGCTATCCTCTACATAATGACATGTAATACTTAATTGAACAAAATTTCCTATTTTGGAATATTTAAAGAAACACTAAGAATAAACATAATTAAAAAAACTTTGACAGTGTCAACAGACAACATTGACTAATTTTTCTTTAATTTAATCTTTTTCAATATAATACCAACAGGGATCAATTTCGTAATGTTTTAACCCTTTCAACTCAAAGGACCGTTTTGTCGGTCCTCAGCATAACTTCTTCCCATTTTTGTCTCATTATAAGAGGTCTATAGACGGGGCATCGATGAGAAAATATTAACTGAGGTCTGAAACCAGACAGCTACAGACAGCAGTTATCATTTTATTCTCCCTGTATATTGATAATGGACTGACCCATCTCACTGTGACCAATCTCAATGTAAGTGTACAGAAAAGCGATATCATTTCAGGAAATGAGGTTTCAGGGTTAAACACACGTCTCGAAAATTTTCAAAAACTTCTGAAAAGAGAAAGATGGCGGTCTTGAGATAGTGATAATAATAATATTCATAGTTTTCATGCCAAACATTTTGCACTCTCTTCGGCATGCTCATAATCTTCCATGGATACATTAGGGCTGCACGGTATATCGATAAACCGATATATACCGGTATTCAAACCAATATCGATTCAATACCGGTGTAATTACAAAAAAATATCGGTTTATCGTCATTATTTACCCACAATCTTGATTTTCAAGATGTCTTGAGTTTTTTAATTGTAGCCCCGAATGAATAATATTATCCCTTTATCCAAGGAATTGTCTGCTTGTCCCCTCGAAATATACAAATTCAGCAGTTGAAAAAATAATTTTCAAAAATTTCAACAAAACTATATCATGTGACCCCCTCATTGGAACGAGCTCGTTCCAATGAGGGGTTACATGATATAGTTTTGTTGAAATCTGGGGAAAATCTGAAACTAATTTTGAAAATAATAAATTTTGATATCGTCTGCGTTGAGTAAAGATTTTTTCGAACCGCATCATCAAGGCATGCTAATTGGTTCCGACTGTGATGCCTCGAGTCCCGATTGTGGTACTTGTGTTCATATATCTGAACAGTTTTCGATATACCGGTACACCGCGGTATTTTTTTGAATACCAATACCGGTATTCAGTTTTGGAATATCGTGCAGCACTAGGATACATTTGCGTCGTTTCACTCGGAAATGAAGTTCTCTCTGGAAGGCATAGCACTTTCACTTAGTTTTTCTAGTCCACATAATCGTAGTGAGAAACAATTTTTCTCAATACATCGCCGAGATAGTCACTCGACTTGAAGTGTCTTTTCATGATATGGAACATATCTCTCTCCAAACGCCCACATAATCTTTTCACTCTAGATGCAATGAACTTTTAACTACCCGGGATTCTGAGATAATTCATTATAAACATTTCCTTACAATCTTTTTCCCACTTGTAGACAACTGCGTGTTTAGTGAATAAAATATGTTGCTTTTCATTACGAGGAGTTCACAAAATGTTTCCACCTAATTGTTTCATGAACGGGCAACTATCGTAACCGGCCAGATTGTGAAATAATAATAGTGGGAGGGGGGAGGTATAAAATTGAGTGAACATAGGTGCGGGGGCGGTCAAGTGCCAAAAAATTGCGTAATCATTTAATGCATTTTTTTCTTTTTCCACTGTTATGGCATCTTTTGTGCATCAAACAGTAACAAAATGTCACTAATAAACCATAAAAGCTCATTTAGAAACATTATTAACAAACGTTACCCCCTTAGTATAAAAAATATTGGAAAATTTTATAAAAAACTGACTTGAGGTTAGAGGTGGGTGTCCGATATTGAATGGAAAAAAAAATGTCTAACAGTTTACTCCTAAAGTCGACTAAAATATCCATTCACAACATAATGCATTTATATTCAAGTTTTTTTATGGAATATTCTTTAAACTGAAGCATAGTATATATAATATTGTCTGATGAGTCATAATAACTAGGTGAGACTGATTTTTCAAAATGACAAAAATGAAAAAATTAATTTTTATTTCAACAAAAACAAAAAAGTCTGATTTAACGAAAACAAAAATGTCTTTTTGAAAGCATTCCCGTGTAGATGCCATTACAAAAACAAAAATATAAGGTTTGCTCTTCATGAGCCAGAACAAAAACAAGTTCCCATCTACTCAACCAATATTTGCGACATTTCCACGGTTACGGTATAAACAGTAGTAAATTAATTATGGGCACTGGCATAGTGCTCACATATGCCTGCGTATGCCCTAATCTCCAGAAACTAGACTGTTCCAAATGCATATCACTGCATATCAGAGATAAAATTAGGAAAAGCTTATTTAAATTTGATTTAAAATCAAAGCTTTCTGGGAAAAAGAATAAGTGGGTTTCATTTGCAAGGTGCACACCAAGAAAGTAGGTTTTAAGAATATTAAGCTACACATTTAGTTTGTATGATCTGGTTTGATTGGGATTTTACATCGTTTTCAACAACTAAGCCTATATGATGCCTATATCACGATGTTGTTAGTTCCTAAGATGAAGATAGAATTACTCAAACAGATCCACTGGATAGCCTAAGGAATCCACCAACCACTGGAGAGGAACTATCAAGCTCATCCACACAGAGACCTCAACATAAGGATGGAACAAATTCCTCGTTGAGCTCGTTCTAATGAGGGGCATAAGTTATGTTTTGACGCAAACATTGCAAAAAACATTGTTATGCAATAATTTTGTTTGCAGGTGTCGACTGCTTTTCATATTAGTAATGATTTAGCACGACAATAGTGATGAATATCATCATGTTAGAAGAGAAGCAAAATCACATCTTGTTTACAGTTTTTGTAGTAAGAGTTTATTTTCAGAGGATAGATATTCTTCTTGTTATTTCCTGTCCTCGTCGTAACCTAACACACTGTTGAATATATAGAGGATATCTACACTGTTTCAGTGAATATCGGGAATTATTTCATGAGTGTGGACCTGGAAGTTTTATTTTTCACAAGCGCAATATTCAGCCCAATTTGACTGCAAAAAGTGTCAAAGCAATAACAAAGATCTGCTGATCGTTCCTTCAAGGCGACGTCATGCGCCGCGAAGTGTAATGTTATTCAGAAAGGTACTGAGGGATATTTATCGATATCCACCGAGTCGATGGGTGTCGAGAAATATCTTTTCGATAATTGGCGACAATTCACAGGCTAGCATATAATAAAGACGTATTTTGCTTTTCGAAACGTTTTATATCTTTCAACAGTGTGGGAAAGGAAATACCACACCAGTCGAAAGTTTCACACGTTTTCACGTATTTCAGCACTCTGTCAAGTACATGATCGACGTCTGGTTACACGACGGAAGTCATGGTCGTCTTAAAACAGTCGTTATTATTATTTCGTACATGGATTATGGCTTTTTGTCTGCTAAGTGAAGAATTTGGGAAGCTCAAAGAACGTTCCTTCCGAACCAGATAGGAGGAGGGTGTACTTTTGAATGTGAATATTTAATTTAATCACGTGTCGGAGTGCTCAATTACTATCCTAGCGTTGCACTTCAACATTCTTTGTTTTATTTTTTCATCCATAGACTCATACAACCCGGAAACGTAGGAGGCTTGGTTGATGATTTCCATATTAGTGTGAAAATATCCAACCTTATTCACTATATCTCGAATCTTCTTAATCGCAACATTCCGAGTCTTTTCATTCAGGACCTGTTCGCTTTTGGTGATTTTTTTTTCCAAATAGCACGAAAGAGCCATCTTAATCTTGACCCCTCTGTTCGAGCAATCTTTTATTCCTTTCACGACTAAAGTTTCAACTTTTCGAAGGAATGAGACCTCGCCGTATCCCAAACGACCTTCGATTTCCAACTTCCCCATAAAATTCTTGAAAACCTCGGAACGTTCGACTAGAGAAAAAGTGGGCTATTTTCGTCATCGTTTTTGTAGTAATAAACGTCTCCATTTCCAGTCTTCTTTATTCGATGTCTGTGTCGTCTCTAAATGAGCCGTTTTTACCACCAAACCATACAATAAGTCGAGCATTCTCTTCTTGCGAACGGTAACACTTCACTGGCTGCCTTCTTCACATCTCACATTACATTTTCTTACTGCTTATGAAAATGATCCGATTTTCTTTTTCTCCAATTGCGAGAAATTTCGTTTGAAAACCTCTTTATGTATTAATTTATCAAATCCTCTATTCCTAAATTTTGTAATAATTCAGACATTATGATATAATTTTTAAAATTTTTATTTACATATTTTTGAAAACAAAGCCAATGCATTCACAATGTAAATTCACATATAAAAATATATATGTATAAAAATAAAGAAGAGAAAATGTATAACAAAAAAAAAGGTTTCTAGAAAAAAAATTAAATAATATAAAAAAATGGAAAATATAAACTAGAAAAAAGAAAGAAAACAGGAATAAGAATTTTCGTGCATCATTCCTTTCAAGAAATTCAATGTTCGAAAATTATCTTCAGAATGCTGAATTCAAATGGCATGAGGTCAAAACGGCTGGTTTAATAGATTGAGACGATTACGTAAATAGTCCATGATGTTAAAACTAGACGACGAATAGCTTGTAAAATTCCTGACTGACTGAAGACATCAGCGACATCTTGGGTGAAAAAATGGAAGATTTCACCAGAGAAAATTTCACAATGTTAACCCTTTACCCAACACGAAAGGAAGACGACACATGCAAATAAGATTCTTGAATAACTATTTTTTTTATTTTTTGCGTCAAAAACATAGCTTATGACCCCTCATTGGAACGGGCTCAACGAGCTCGTTCCAATGAGGGGTCATAAGCTATGTTTCTGAGAAAAAAATGAACAAAATAATGAAAATTGAATGGTGATTTTTGTTTCTAGCGCTGGCCCATTTTTACCGTTACGTTGGGTAAAGGGTTAAATGGATACACTATCTACCCAAAAGTCGAAGAATCGCGCATGAGACAAATGGGAAAGGGCGATCTGGGCCAGGGCATGTCGATGAAAGAAGTCCCAATAGTCTAAAAGAGTGTCATACAACAAAGGAAAGCGAAATCACAGCTCAGTTAAAAATAAAAAGAATGTAATCACTTGCGAAGACGAAGAAGCACAACGTAAGAAGAGACACAAGAACACATAAAAGAATGAACATATTAAAAAAAACCCGCAACAAAGTTTTCTGTGTAAAAAACAAAAAAAAAACATTGCAAAAACGAATCGATAAAACAAGAAATGATTGGACCACACACAATAAATTAATGATTCTCAGGCAATTTGTTTTTTCAGATCAGTGAGGGAGGGATGGAGGGTTTTATTTTTAATTTTTATTTTCCTTTTGCAGAAATTGAGCAAACATGGAAAGGATTTCGGCTGTCTTTTTACACACAGAAATATATAAAGTGCCTATTTATACAAATACATTCATTTTTAATTTGAATAATAAAACATTCCTCTAAAAACAAACTGTAGGTACTGCAATTCAAAGGTTTCATATTCTTTCGATGCTCTTCATATTGTCTTTGAAGGAAAAGTATTTAATCTACGGGAATTTGCCTCGTTACAATTGAAACAAGGCAAGCATGTTGGAGAGGCAACGAATTAAATATGCATCAATCAAAAAAATGTAAAAAGTTTCGGGTCTCCCTGAGTTTGTTCTAATACTGGAAGACACTGAAGGGCAATAACATATCCAATGAGGGGGTTCAAATTCAATGAGGGATTTCCTAAGAATCAAAACACTTTTTAAGTCTTGTCCGATAGTTTCAAAATTCAGTTTAGTTTTCAATGTTTGCTTTAATATTTTTTCTTCTCATTATTTTTTTTCTATATCTAAAACAGAGAGAGAAAAAAAATATCAATTCTCATGGGATTTTTGGACCAGAATCAGTTGGGCCAGAACTCTCATTTTACACAAATAACCATAACAGAATTGCTTATCGACTTTGCTTAATTCCTGCTAGAGCGTGAACAAATATTGGTTTTAAACCAAGTGACAAACTGTAAGTGAATTAAGGTCTCGCGTGATGAAAGAAAAAATTCAGCGCGCCGAAGACGCACAGGGACGATGTGGGATTGAACCAGCTTGCGACCCGAGTAACTTGATTTATTTATAACGTTATTTACTTGTGAATCCGCAAGAGTCGGACGGGGGAGAAAAAAAACTTATTTGGTTTGAGTGGGCGCACTGGCAGTAGGGTAATGGGTTCAGAACCCCGAGAACCCCGAACCGGAAGATGACTAGAAATTGTGCATAACTCCAAGAATTCTGCTCTGTGTTTGTTTAGAGACGTGGGAATATTTATGGTAAAACTGAAACCGCAGTTTGGAGGTTGTTTCAGAAAAAGAGAAAGAAACCCAAACAGAGAAGCTGGTTTGGGAGCAGTCCCAGCTTATTATTCTTAACGGTTACAAAATGAAAACAAATACACCAATATGTGTTTTTGAAAGGTAAGAGTCGTCCATCATCACAGAGGGGAGAGGATGCTGAGCTTTGGCAATCCGGTCTGCCTTCAGGGAAGGTATCGAGTGCGAAACACGAGTGACTTTAATTTACTCACAGATTGTCACGAGGTTGATAACATTTTTATAACACCCCAAGCGTCCCGAGGAATTCAGTGATAGTCCAGGCACATTAGACATAAAAATGAGAAAGTAAGGAAAAAAATCGGAGAAAGCTGATTTTTTTATATGTTTCCGGGACACACATTGCGGATAAAGTGTGAAAAGTCCCCGCGAATCCGAGTTGAGCTTTTTTAGTTATAGCGTTTTTTTGATGAAAAAAAAAAATTTTAAAAAAATTCGGCCCAGCTCCCTATTTCTCATTCTTATTCGCCTTAGTAGGGTGAGAATCATAAATATCGTGCTGAATTATATTGAGAATACATATCCCCAACAGAAAATGCCAACTTTGTACCAATCCTCACACTCAATGGTGAAATATTCACGAAAATGTACAAAATTACGAAAAATTTTTTATTGTTTTCATACACACAACGGTACACAACGTCCATTAAATCAAATCTACGACTACTTTGGGAGTTAAATTATATATCAAAAATTGCAGAAAAGCAGTGGCTTTATAATGATATATAACAATAGTCATTTATTCCATAACGAACTGGTGAAACGTGTGAAATATTAACCATACCCCCTAAACTCAAATTCAAACGGCATCGACTTTTCTCATTCAAATACCGTATTATAGCATCATTGTTTCAATTTCCATGTTCGATTAAATCGCATAATGTGTTGTTCGCCTACACTCAAGATGCATTGGAATGTAATGTGTGCACACCCTTGATGTGTACTCATAAACAAAGTTTTCGTTATTAGACTCGGCGGCTTCCATATGATTATGTCATATTTAGGGGCAATTGGTTCGATCATGGCTGGTAGCGGCTTGGATGAATTTGGGGGACTGTTTATGCTGGTGGGTCAATCCATCATTTGATCAGTGGTCATGCATATTCAAGAGCAGTTCGTGCCCATTTGCTAACACAAATTGCCATTACAAAACTTGTGTTTGAAGAAAGCCGAACACTAGATAACATAGACTGCACAGAAGTCAATGAAATATTCTGTGGATTTGCCAGAGGTGACAGTACAACAGCTGACACTGTCAATCAAGAAAGTGTCAACCATCTACTGTCAAAATTACACGAACTGCCCCAGAATGCGTCCGTAGGACGCACAGGAAAGCTTTGGGTATAATACTACGAGCAAATAGGTCTTCTCCAGTTGTTCTTGAGAGCAGAGCGCACAGGCGACTGGGAACTCCACACATATTGTGTTCGCAATATGATTCCAGTATTTCACGCAGGTGGTCATTTTGCATACGCAAAAAGTTCTCATCTCTATTTGCAGCAGATGAATGAGCTAACAGAAATAATGCAACAGGATGATTTGAAATTGTTCACTGAGAAAGGTTACTGTACCATAAGGCGCTCAGATAAATTCTGGGACGGGATATATTCTGATCAGACCATAGAGCAGTGTTTAATGAGAATGTTCAAGCTCCCTGGTGGTCTCACACATGGCAGGGGAATAACCGATAGCACTGTTGCGAAATGGGTACATGGACTACCTCTTTACCTTCCGATATGTAATGCTCTCGAAAATTTTGTTCATGTTCACACTGGTCATGGTGAACAACATCGGGATCTCCGTCAAAGTTCACAATTGACTGATGCCAATGATATCACCAAATTATTGAACTGGCTCAGAGTGCATTCCCCCTTTCAGAATAGAGATCCACTACAGTTAGTCTCTATAGCGACCGGGCTTGTGGCCGACGAAACTGTGAACTGTGACCAAGTTCGCAAAATTGGTGAATGTTGCGTATCGAATGTTGTAAGCAAAACGTTCAACAGCATCAAACTACGACGTGTTGACACTGTGAAGTCTTTCGCATCGATGGCAAATAGCATCAAAGTCCGTGGAAGTAAGGTAGTGATTGACCCCACAATTCTGTTCAACCGCATCACATGTGTTATTCAGTCACAAGCAGAGATGGAAGAGTATCTCAAATATGAACTCGCCCCGAAACCACCAGCACTGTTTGATTCTGCTGGAATGAGGAAGACACAGAAAAGCACGCTCGGTAAGATCCTCAAAACATACGGTTCCGAGCAAACTAAAATCCCAGAACATTCTCTGTTTGTTGTAGATGGTGGATTTTTATTGAGGGCAGTTGCATGGCCTAAACAGTCGTCATATAAGGACATATGTACATCATATTCCAATTATCTAGTGAGACATTTTGGGGCGAACGTCGTGGTTGTTTTTGATGGTTATGCTTGTACAATGTCGACAAAGGGCATGGAACAAGCCCGTAGATCTAAAGACAGGTATTCCATTGATATCAATATCTCACCCGAGTTACCAGCCACCACACCCCAATCCGATTTCCTTGCAAATGCCAAGAACAAAACCCAACTCATCGATCTTCTAATGCAGGAGCTATCTGCTATCAATATTCAGTCCAAGCAGGCCGAGACTGATGCTGATGTAATGATAGCCGAAACTGCACTTGACATCGCTCAAGATGACAACAATGTTGTCGTTGTGGGAACAGACACAGACTTGTTAGTCATTCTTACCTCTCGAGTTCAACCGGGATGTAATATTCACATGATGTATTCCATTACCCCAAACATACTAGTTTCAGTTAGTGAAATAGCAACCAAAATGGGTGACCATAGAAGCAACCTCCTTGTAGCACATTCTATAAGTGGTTGTGACACTACTTCTGCACTCTTTCGAGTTGGTAAGAAGAAAGTATTCAGTACAATTGTCTCCGATGTTACTAGCGACTCACAACAGTATGTCAACACAATTTCGGCGGATGACAGTACACCAAGTGCAGTAGCCGCTGCCGGGGAACAACTTCTCCTGATCTTATACGGGAGTAAAACTGTTTCCTCTCTCGACCAATATAGATATGTCACTTACAAGCGTTATGTAGCGAAATCTAAACTGAATAAACCCATCGACCTAGCCTCACTCCCACCAAGCAGCGATGCTGCACAACAACATGTCTACAGATGTTATCTCCAGGTCCAACAATGGCTGGGCACTTCGCTTCCTCCGACGGATTGGGGGTGGTCGCTAGACAATGGACTTCTTGTACCGACTGCAGCCACAAAGCCATGTGCCCCCGATAACCTACTGAATCTGATCAGTTGTGGTTGCAAGAGTGCTTGTACAAAAAGGTGTGGGTGTAAGAAGGCAGGACTCTCTTGCTCAGGTTTGTGTAATTGCAGTTCGGATTCTTGTAACAACCACAGAAACACTGTCCTGTCGGAAATTTCTGAGTTCGATGAATAATATGTGTATAGGTCATGTCATTTCTGTATATAGCGTTGATAATAGTCAATGTAACTTAATCCATGTTGATTGATTTGTACATTCTGTAAATATTATTTATTGATTTTTGTACATTCTGTAAATATTATTTATTGATCTAATGCTGCCAGACACAGACGTGTCTGTTCGGTCCCATGCCCGAAAATAGTTGAGTTCCCATGCTGACGAATTTTATGCCAAAAGGGGAACTCGGCCAGAAGCAGAGGGGGTCTTCCATAATGTCTATTTTGTAAGCAATGATAAAAGTCTTCAAATGGTGGTGGATTTTTTATCGTCTGTCCAACTAACATCCCGTTCTGTACTACGACCCTTTGGGCAAATCCGTTAGGAAAATCGTCATTTTTTGCGTAAATCCGATACTGTTTTGTGAATTTTCAATAATTTTTCGCAGAAATTGTCACAGAATGCACATTTTCCTCTAGGTAAATGTATATTAGACATTATGTAGCTCGAAATACGCTTAAACAAAAAATACAGTTGGATCAATTCGAGGTTACAAAGTTCGTGCGATTTTTTTAAATTTTTTTCAAACGCGTTTTCGAAAAAAGGCTGTAGATAAAAAAGCTCAACTGGGATTTTAGGGGACTTTTGTCAAATCGTTCAGTGACATGTACTCGACATTCCCTGAAAAAATCAGCTTTCTCCGATTTTTTTCCCTAGTGAAACCTAATGTTCTTGGGCTATGAATGTATGTCTAAATTAAACAAAGTATGTCCGGATTTACCTCAAAGCAAAGTTTTCATTAATCCAATCGCTACAATCAAGTTTAATAAAAAATCAACTTCTTTATGTCTCCTTCCTGTCATTCCTTATATAAAATGTATTTAAGTAAGTATGTTCTTAACATAAAGAGTAAGAGTAAGAGTATCTCTTTATTGTCAAATCGAGTCATGGCTGCTGGCTGCAGTACTGAATCCTTGTAAAGCATCGGCTAAGGGGTTAATTAACAAATTAACAAATTCTTTGTTTCCTTTTATTCTTTTTTTCTATTCGTTTGTAACGTTGCTGGGTTGTAAGACAAAAGCTTGTTACTTACAACACTGTTAGTGGACAAAAAGTCAACTTATAGATCTGTATGAAAAATACAGACGTCAGATTCCAACGATATTATTGGCCGATGGACAGTTGGGGTGTTATAAATGTGGTGTCCCATTCTTCTCAGTGATCTTGTGAACTTTATTCTGTCAAATTCGTAGATACCCATGCAACAGATCTCACATACCAAAGGGGAGAATATGGGTACTCGGTTTGTTACAATATCTTTTTTACCTCAGACGACAAGAAAAAACACATTTTTTTATTTTTCGAATAACAAAAACTTTTTATTTCTTCATTTATTTATTTAATTTTTGGGGGTGGGGGAGGGGATTCAAATACACTGGAGCAACGTGATTCTATCAGCGAAACATTCCACAGCAACGCGATTTGAATAAGGTTGAACTGTGATGTAATAAAAACTTTTTTAATTTCATGAAATATCATCTTTTTGGTTCAGAAAATGTCCATCTCCAAGTCATGACAACGAAAGGCGGACACAAAGCCCTATATAATATTTTTTATGCAGTACGTGGAGAGTGTATTATCATTAAATCACCCGCAGAGTGGAGATTTCATCCTCACAATAATTACAAATTTGTTGCAAAGCGTGAAAAGCACAAGCAAAGTTCCAGCCAATGGACCTCCAGGTTAAATCTGGAGGTCCATTGGCTGAAACATTGCTTGTATTTTTGTCCATATGTACAGAATTTGAAAGTGATACTTTGGGTGATAACACCACTCCGCGGATGATTTAGTTACAATCCACTCTCCACGTACTGTATATACTATTCAAAAAAAGCAGGGAATATCCAAACTGATGTTGATATTTTCGGAAAATCGTATTGGATACGCGTTATTGGACACATCAGTATATTACCAAGTTTAGTGTGGATCATGAATGTCACCGGCCCACGAAAACTTCGTACAGGTTTTTCGCACGAGCGACGCGTTAATGTCTGTAGGGTGCGTTTTGAAATTTACATTTGTACTGGACGGGCTTTTTTCGGAGGTCTCATCGTTCTTTTCTTGGTATAAACTCGTTCATCAATAGTTTCTGGTCGAAACGTAACTTTTGAGGTATGCGAAGACTGATACGTGACGAATGTTTACGTATCGATGGCATGTTGGAAGCTCAAATTCTTACCCTTACTCAATCGGTTTTTTTAGCAGGTTGTGGTCACGCTATCGTCAGACAGGCAATATTGATGACATACGTTGGTCAGGTCGTCCAAGGGCGACAACTGCTAACAACGATCGTTTTATTCGAACCATAGCATTGCGTAACCGCCATCAAAGTACCTCAGAAACTGGACAGCAACTGAACCGAGCGACAGATGTCCGAGTCAGTGGAGCGACTATCCGAAATAGCCTACACAACTGGAATTTGTACGTACGACGACCTCGAATGATTCCACGTTTGACTAAACGTAACATCGCAGCAAGGCGCAATTGGTGTGGAGCACGACAGCGCTGGGACAATCGTCGGTGGAGTAACGTCATCTTTTCCCATGAATCGGGATTCACTCTCGACTTCCATGACAGGCGAAACAGAGTGTGTGTAAAGGCGGCGGAACGAGCGGTACCATGACGTAACCGTTAGGCGGCACGATCGTTTTGGTGGTGGATCGGTTATGGTCTGGGGAGGCATAACTATGACAAGCAGAACAGCATTACTTGTCATCCAAGAGCGTTTTACAAGGCAGTACTACCGAGACAACATGATAGCGTTCGTGTGGTGTCATTTGCGCGACGTTCATTTTCCAAGATGACAATGCAAGAGCACACAGGGCCCGTGTCGCAACAAAGTTCCTCCAGGAGCAGACCAACACTACACTGCCTTGGCCAGCACTAAGTCCTGACCTTTCACCAGCCGAGCACGTCTGAGATATGCTTGGCAGGCGCCTAGGACAACGCCAACGGCCTCCTACAAATGTCCAGGAACTCGCCGCTGCACTGAAGGAAGAATGGACTAACATCAATCAAGCTGACATTGGACGTTTGGTGAGGAGTATGCCACGTCGGATCCGCGCTTGTCTCGCGAACCGAGGAAGAGTTACTAGGTAATGGGGTCTTGGACTGGGCTGAATGTGGTAAATTCTAGGACGACTGACCGGCCCTGTCTTTTACAGCTCAGTTCGTGGAATGTGTGCTTGTCAGACACCCAACTATCGCTGAAATCATTCACCAAATGTCACAGTGCAATGCCTCAACTGTTTTTGTTTTGGATGAAAATATAAATATCCTTCTTCATATATCTCACTTTTATCAAATATCCCCTACTTTTTTAATAGTATGGTTCGACACGTGTGACCTCAAATGAATGCTGTCGGCTGAATTGAAGAAGAAAGACGACGTGAACGAAAACAGAATCGGTGGATAAACTACAGGCAGTGAGAGTGAAGTGGCGTGGTTGGATACGGCGTGGAAGAGATGAAGTTGCAGGCAAGGGAGCAGAATGGATGACGCAATGTTATGGGCAAGGGTTCCGCTTTGGTGCCGACGTGGTACATCATGATACTTTCGGCATTTTGTGTGGTGGGCAGGATGGACGTTATTGAAAGTAGTGTTTCGTACAACATGAAAATAGTGATGTACAAATAACGCTTTCTTTTGGTTCCCAACTGGCTATATGACACCAAAACTCTGAATATTAGAGTACCTACCTCCCCCCCCCCCCCCCCCCCCCACCGTCTACTGGTAATGGGCGGCAGAGGATAAGTCATCTCCGCATGCCCGCATTTAGGCGATCTGGTCGGAAAATCAGTTCATTGTCAACTTTTCACACCAAGCTCACACTTTGGAAGAGTCGGTGTACGGTAATTTTATTCAAACGTGGTTTTCTAGCATCCCCTGATTTCCATACCTTGTGATTAATAGAAGCATCCAATTCAAAAAGAGGTATTTTCAAGAAGTTATATGTTTTAAAGATGTTTTACTTGAAGACAGAAAACATGTACAAGTGTTTAATTGTTAACGACACTTGAGTTTTGTTGCTTGTTGATATATGCTTGTTGAATTCACAGCGACAAACCGTCACAAGATTCGATAGTTTAACTTTGGAAATTTATCTTACGACGGTTAAGGACAGTGTCTTCTTCATTCAAGAATAAGACTTGATCAGTTCTTATTATAAAGGACCGTAAATAGATTTTATATCCAGCCTTGTACGAAAATGTTAATCGATTCTGGAGAATGAAGAGCTTTTCTGTTTGTTGAGAACTTGGACTTGTGTTTCACTTCAGTACTCCTATTTACTTCTCTCTTAAGCCAAAGATATAAAAGCGTTTTTGTTCAGAGATAAATTTTTATCACTATATTTTAACATTTGCTTGTTGTCATGGATGCAGCTGCTTTGGTATCAAAGTTAACCAAATTATTTTTAACTATGGAATAAGTTTGTTGCAGTTTATTTGGGCTGTGTGTCAAGGTTAGGGTGAACTGTTTGAAGATGACCCAGGAACTTCAAACAGCAAGGTAAATTCAATCAATTAGCAGCCATCCCACTTAATGAAATTATGTTACGTCATAATTTCATTAAGTGGGATGGCTGCTAATTGATTGAATTTACTTTGTTTCTTCAGTCAATCATTAACAATTCTTAAATAAAATACGTCATACTTTCATTAAGTGGGATGGCTGCTAATTGATTGAATTTACTTTGCTTTCTTCAGTCAAATTGTCATTAACAATTCTTAAATAAAACACGTCATAATTTCATTAAGTGGGATGGCTGCTAATTGATTGAATTTACTTTGCTTTCTTCAGTCAAATTGTCATTAACAATTCTTAAATAAAATACGTCATAATTTCATCAGGTGGGATGGCTGCTAATTGATTGAATTTAATTTGCTTTCTTCAGTCAATTTGTCATTAACAATTCTTAAATAAAATACGTCATAATTTCATTAAGTGGGATGGCTGCTAATTGAATGAATTTACTTTGCTTTCTTCAGTCCAGTTGTCATTAACAATTCTTAAATAAAATACGTCATAATTTCATTAAGTGGGATGGCTGCCAATTGATTGAATTTACTTTGCTTTCTTCAGTCAAATTGTCATTACCAATTCTTAAATTTTATATTAAACATGTAATTGTAGGTAGTTTAAACTTAATAAGTCACTGCACTAGTAGATAGTACGCAAAATGTCGAATGTTTGAATGAAACATCGCGAAGTGTACTACTATTGGCGTAAATGTTTATAGTGGAAATATAGAATATACCCATAGTATCTTGGTGTACCAAATGTTCACCACGAGTGGGGAAGTGGTGTTAACCGCGAGCCTTTGGCGCGCGGTTAACACCACTTCACCACGAGTGGTGAACATTTGGTACACCAAGCTACTTTGGGTATATTTTATTTATAACATGATCGTCAAATTATTAAGGGTTGCTATTATTTTTCTCGATTTTACTGGGCAGGAGCCGTACATACGTGCGAATTTAATTTTGTTTACATGAGGATCGGTGGCCGGTACTTCCGCTGTCAATTTTATCACCAAAACGAGATAGAAAAAGAAGCGGGACCTTTGTCATTTTAATAACATACTGTTTCGAGTTATGGATGCTTTATTAACACGAGACAATGCATGTTTGTTAATTTTTGGCGTTTTATGGGGCAAACACATTTAAAAACGTAATAAATAATTGCCACTTTCATTTCGCTCTTCGCGAGGCGACGTGCGATAAATTTAGACAAGTTCGCATTCAGGTGGATGTCACTAAAGGTCAACTTGGATGTAGTTCCACTGTAGGTGTAAATTTTAACTACTGGAATCCCATTGTTGTCGTGTTCACCACGGTTGGTGTATAAAGCAAAAATTTATGTCATAGGCTTTTCGTATATGGTGGAATAGGAAATCGTGGTATAATTCCCGTTTTATCCGCAGTAGAAGCTGTACACCGGCAGTGGGGTTAAAAACTAAAATTTAACATGCAGGCTTTTCACAGGTAGTAACATAGGTGAGAATGGTATAAATGTCAATAATGGCGCTCGAAAAACTAAAAGAAAAGACAGCAGTCTCCTAATGTTTTGAGTTCTACCACATACTGTAATTGCAAGAAAATCCGACGCATTTAAATGTTTGACCTTATGACACCCATAGCGTCACCTCAGAGTGCGACCATAATGGTAGGGAATTTGGTAGGATGGCAAAACATTTTAGATTTATTTTTGTTGGAGAATACATTCACAAATTTTCGAAACTATGAATCTAGAAATAAGGTTGAAAATAAGAACTTTATAAAAAAAGTTGATAAATTCGCATCGCTCTCACGGTTGATGTAAATTTCAAGAAGTAAAGCGCTTAACACAATTTCAAATATGTCGAAAAAGACTTGTAAAGTATCAAAGCTTTATTAGTATGGCGCTACCTTTGCCCGGAAATTAGCCTTTTTAATGTAAAGAGAGAGAGAGAGAAAGAGAGAGAGGGAGAGAGAGAGAGAAAGAGAAATTTTATTTTACAGTTTACAGATAATCTATAACAAGAAGCAAACAATATTGAAACAGAATAGCCGCCGTAGAGTCGTCACTTTCCTCGGGAGGGCAGTATGTTTACGGACGCAATAATATTCGATTCCAAACACTAATTATAGGAATAATCATCAAAGATTTAATTAATGAAGTGCCGGGTACAACCTGGTACTTCATTAATTGAAATTTTGCTGATGATGATTTTTATTACCTAGGAAATGTATGCGTGGACGTCACTGCCCATGCATGGATTATCACCAGTTCACGGCGTCTGTACTGTATCATACTATAATTTGAAGAAAGTCCGTTGCATTTTAATGTTTTACCTCATGGACGTCCCCCTCCTCATACACACACACATACACACCTATATTGTCACCTCAGAATTCAGCCATAAAGGTTTGGGAATTCCTGATGCAGGACCTACAGTTAAAAGCAGAAGTCCAGTTATGAAATGCGCACAAATAGCACGTCGATCTGTGCGTTAATCTACGCGTTATGATCACAGTAAGGCTATCAAATTCTGTACATATGGCCTGTGCACAAGCAATATTTCGGCCAATGGACCTCCGGGTAACCCGGAGGTCCATTGGCAGAAACATTGCCTGTGTTTGTTATGAGTAACAAGGAGAACCTGCCGTGCTTTGGATGCCATTGGATATGGCAACTGCGCGCAATTTCTACGCGCAATTAAGACCAGAAAAGCGCACAGTTCGTGACAGGACTTCTAGTTTTAACTGTACATTTTTAGGTATGATTTTTATTGGAGGATATATTTACAAAATTGGAAATAGGGATGCTTGGTGTAGGCGTCGATATTAGAAGATAACGGAAAAGAATGGAAACGGAAGTCGTATCGTTTCAGTAGGGGGGGAAATTGGAAGAACAAAATATTTTCTAGATAAAATCAGTGTCCGTACGTGTTCCTAATTTGGTGAACCAAGGTCAACGGGAATTATCTCAACATCGCGGAAGAGAAAAAAAGGCCAACGATCGCTATCAGTTATTCCAACTTCCTTCGCTGGCTTAACTAGATGGTTTTGAAATTGCAAAGCGAATTTCTAGATGTCATCCAACGAAGCATAGCCAACGGCGAATCAACCAGCATCGAGGTGAAGGTATTTGTCATACAAATAGATACTGGCGGCCATAGACGTCGTTTCTGTAAATATTGTTGGATGAGACCGCTGCAAAATAAATCTGGGACGAGCGTAGGAGAAACCTGGAGAGCACCTTCGATATTTTTCACAAAAACCTGAGAAATTATGGGTGGACAAAGGTCGAGAAATTTACAACCTTCATGTTCGTCGATTGATCGAAATCTATTCCACAGAAAACAAAGAGAAAGCGAACGTTGTCACATCATGAAATCGAACCATGAAGGAAGGAACTTTAAAATATTTCACGGCCAATTCGACCAAGAAATACTAAGACGTTCTGGATGATCTGGTCGACGATTATAACCACACTTCTCGTCGTTCGATCATGATGACACCCACAACAACTAGCGATCCTTGAACCGAAAGAACGTCTAAAGGGATGGTTAATTCCCACTAGACCAATTCCCTTTAGACCAACTCCCACGAGGCCATTTCACAAACGACCAATTCCCCTTAGACCAACTGGTGTGTGTTCATATAGTGGGCCAGTTTATCCTCTGGGTACCTCTTTCTGTTTATGTTTGAGACCTTGATTCAGGTTGAGGTTCACAGAGGGTAAATTTAGTGAGGCTACCCTGCTGTGCAGGGTAGCATCACCAAATTCACCCTCTGACGACCTCATTGTTCAGATGATAGTCTGCTCATTTTCTGGCTTGTCGATATTTTATAGATGTTGGGCAGATTTTTATAAATAATTGTTTTCCTAATTATCCTTAATCAACCCTTAATCAGAAACACTATGTAGTTGGTCTAAGGGGAATTGGTCTAGAGGGAAGATACCACCCCTATTTATAGATCATTTACAGTTGCAGTTCAGTAGCAGCTTGTGACTTGAAAATCTATATGTTTCTTCCCTATGCAATTACTTTCTGCAACTGCAAGTTTGGTGTATCTGTGATAAATGGAACCAATGCTATCACTAAGAAACCCATAAGTGCTTTATTTAGTAACAAACCTGAAATCAATTGGCTTCTTCTCCTTTCATGAGGGTATCAACCCTGTAAGTTTAGACAGGGTTCATACAGACTAGTCAGTTTGGTTTTCCATAACATTTCCATACCACCATAACATTTCCATACCTTTTCCATACCCTTGACACCATAATCCCAAAGTTTAAATACTCTAGACATCAACAATGCATAATTAAAAAATAAAAATGATTTGAGTAGGCATTCATTAGTTATGGCCAAGCCAGAAAATAAGCAGACTGTCATATTCAAGATGAGGTCCGCAGAGTGGGAATTTAGTGATGCTACCCTGCATAGCAGGGTATCATCACTAAATTCACCTTCTGTAAACCTCAATCTGAATCAGGGTCTCAAAACTAAACAGAAAGAGGTACCCATAGGAAAAATTAGCCCACTGTTTGGGATAGCATCATCGAATTCACCCTCTGGGGACCTCATTCTGCAAATGTCAGACTGCTTATTTCAGGCCTGGTTATGGCGATCCTCGAAGCGAAAGGAAGTCTAAAGGGATCTCTATCTCTCGCGACTGATGACGATACGAAAAACCACCGAAGTTTGTCCTGGGCGATCGAATGAGACTTTATAGTCACACGCCAAGATGGACCGAAGACATCTTAGTCTTGGTTCGAGTTTTCTGCACCGATCCCGTCACTTATGAGATAGAAGCATTGGACACCGAACAGATCACCGGAGAGTTTTACGAACAATTGCAAAAGACATTGCTCGCGATAATATATAAGAAGAAAGAAATCTTATAACCTAAGCATGACTGAGCTGTCAATGCTTAAGTCTTCGCCGTCCCGAGACAAAACAAGATAAAATATTGCTCCAATTAATATTGTTCAGCGGAATTGTATTGAATAAAAATTATGTAATCAATTAAGTATGAAATTTACTTTTCTTAATTTAGTGGTAAATGCGTGACCCTAATTAGCAGGGTTCTGTAAATGCCTCTTGTGTACTGATTAAACACAGACATAATGATTTTTAAATCAAACCTTGGAGCGCTCAATGCTGTGACTAATATGCCTAATTTACAGACTATTGTACAGTCGCCAGGGGCTAGTCATAATCCAGGCGTGAGTAGTGATATCCTCACATGCGGTTACCAGGTAATAAAAATAATATTCTGCAAAATTTTAATTAATGAAGCACTGCGTTGTACCCGCTGCTTCATTAATTATTTTTTTATGATAATTCTTGTAATTAGTGTTTGGAATTTAATATTACTGCGTCCGTGGAAATACTGCCCACCCGTGGAAAGTGACCAGTCTACGGCGACCGTACTGTATTTACCGATAGAATATTTCAATTATGTAGCGCTTGTGGAAATAAATATTCACGACAGCCAATTTTACGCACCATTACGATTTTCATCATGGGGCTTTTCATGAGATGTCTGAGGCTAAAAACTGGCGCGTGTCTTCTTAATCAGAATTTTAGACTGATTTTGAAAATCCATTTCTTAATTGCTACAGCCTTTTCATTGTGGATGCAAAACGCATTGTTGTTTTTGCTTGTGTTTTTATACTTATACACGTAACTAAGAGAAAGGTGCAAAATATTGTTTTCATGTCACATACATGAAATAAATGAACAAGGGTTTACCCAAACAAATAGGGTAGCAAGTAAAAGGCAATTACGAGGCAAATACAGTACGTGGAGAGTGTATTCCCACTAAATCACCCACAGAGTGGAGATTCCACCCAAGTAATAATTGCAAATTTGTTGTAAAGCATAACAATAACAAGCAAAGTTCCTGCCAATGGACCTCCGGGTTAAACCCGGAGGTCCATTGGCTGAAACATTGCTAGTATTTTTTGTCCATATGCGCAGAATTTGAAAGTGGTACTTTGGGTGATGACTCCACTCCGCGGGTGATTTTGTTACAATCCACTCTCCACGTACTGTACGTACATATTTCGCTGCCATATATAGACTGGGATGTTTTCGGTAAAAAGAGATATCTTCTATAAATACCTGACTCAGTATCTTTTAGTTTTAAACAATATTTCCAGAGGAAGTTCATTTCTGTTTAGATGTTTAACTTGTAACATAAATTTTAATTATTAAGTCATCCAATGAAATTAGAATTACTTACAGAGATCGTCAGTCATTCTTTCTTTCTTTCCTATCGCGAAACAAACACTTCAAGAACTTTCAATTAATCTACACTCAGGAGATTTAACACACTGATCAGAAATGTCAATATCTCGCCTGCACAACCATTTGCCTTCCGAAATTCTATCCACGATGAGCATGATGCGGATTTTTTTTTTTTTGTTGATATTTTTCAATATTTTTTAATACCAACGCCTTATCAAGCTCCACCTCTTTCAAGCTTTCCATATCCTATCTCCAATAAAAAAAAACAATCTCTAAAAACGTATTTATTCGTGGGAAATTGTTAATTCCTTTGGTGACGTCCTAGGGGTCAAAAATCGAGAAAAAAAATCAACTTTTTCCAAGTTTCATAAAATTTTAGTTGTTTTTGAGTCCAAAACATTAAGAAACAGTTGTATTTTGTTTGTAGAGATTCCGCCATTTTTGACGAGGTTTACGTCACTTCAAATTTGAGCATTTATTCATTAAAACGCTGATTTTGTGACATACACAGCTCCACAGTTCTGAAAGATACAGCTTTGAAACTTTGCACGTCCATTTCTAGTTGCATGGAGTTGATCTATCTGGTTTTACTCTTCATAAGCTCCTTCCAAGATTGGAAGAAGCCACATTCAACGAATGTTTTAAAACATTTGAATTTCCAGCTCAACGTTAAGCCTGTCTTTCTGAAATTTTGGAAATGTAATCTCCAATAAAAAGTGGATCTGAAAATGGTGGTTCAGCTCCCAGGAATTCCCAACAGTAATGGCCGAACTCGGAGGTGACATCGTGGGAGTCACAAGGTCAAAAATTAAAATACATTGGATTTTTTAAATTTTAGTACGTTGTATAGATAAAAAATAAGAGATAGCTGTTTTGGGGGTTCTTTTATCTGGAGTCATTTTAAGGCTTTTGCGTTACTTTAAAGCTTAGCCTGTTTTGGATATATTTCATTAAAAACGTTACCCTGTGCTTCGCATAGCTCTGTATTTATAACTGACGCAGCTATTAAATTTCATATACTGTTTTCTGCTTATTTGATATTGCTCAATTTCCTCTTTTATTCCAAATTTACGTACTCGATGCCAGCAATGCCGATTTTACGTTTTTCTTTTATACCTTTCATTTTCAACCTCATTTTCAGCCTCATCCTTTCGGATTTGTTGGGATTATAATCTATTCAAAAATCCATATTTAAACATCTGTTGCTGTCCTTGGAAATTATTATTGGCCGTGCTTCGTTAGCTGACTTCTGTAAATTCGCTTTCCGATTTCAAAACAATCCAGTTTGTTACATTATTCTGACATAAACATTGTCGAGTAATGTCTCCTGAATATTACCATAACTGTATATTGATTTAAGAGATACATATCGTCGGCTGAGTGCTAGAATGTTCTATGTCCCCTATGGGACATAGAACATTCTAGCACTCAGCCGACGATATGTAGTATTTGATTGTTTGGGACGTAAATGATGGTTTTACTGTTGCAAATTGAGTTTTGCCGATGATGAGATAGCGGAGCCGGTAAAACGGATATTTGAGACAGTAAAACCATCGTTTACGACCCCACACAATCAAATACAACATATTTATCCTCAATCTAATATAACTAAGCTGTAGCTGGGACAGTTTTTATCTCCCAACTATAAAACAACGCCTTGTCGAAGATATAAATCTAAACATACAGTCAAAGTGACGTCATTGGGGAATTCCGAATCAAATGACAAAATATATTTTGCGCTGCCACTAACCAAATAGTTCCACACGCATTACTAAATTTTTCTACAATAACAAAACATACTTCTATTTGTACTGACAACATTTATCATGTTTATATGTTTTTGACACTCTGAAAACAAAAATTAAATTCTACGAATGTGTTTATGCCGTCGGGTTTCCCAGTCAGAGAATGGAGTTTATCTTGTGACAAAGTTTCAGTCTGAGTCGGAAAGCACTTGAGGATTTAAGGTTAATGTTAAAAATTGTGGATGTTTGGATTGGAAGCACTTGCTTGACAGTAATAATTATTTATGCTTACGGAACAGTTATTCATTTCAAAGTGTTTCTGGAAAGTGATGACTTGTGGAATTCTGTTACTGGTATTGGCATAATTGTTGCTGAATGAATAGTTCACCTCTCTCAGCGGTAAACGCGTTGCTATAGCTGTACATATTGGTGCTACGAACGCAGGTGACGGATTAGAAAATGAACGGGAATCACATGCTGAAGAGGACGATGACAGTTCATGATCTCTTTGTGGAACACCTCTTGGAAATGAATAGTTATTACTCACAAAGCCACTTAAAATATGGCTGTTGTTCTGGCGAGTGAGTGTTGCAACTACGAATGATTTTCTGGTTCCTGTGCCAGAAATTAGCATCATCTCCATTGCTTCAGCCCCAGCATGTCTCAAAGGGATGATGGCACTTTCCTCGACACAGTGTTTTGTGTAGATTTCACTGAGGCCTGCAGCTTTCGATATGTCTTTCATCATGTCCTTTAACATGAGAAGCCCCACGTGCCTTGTAGTGAACCAGGTTACATCAGAATAATTAAATTTAATCTTTGGCTGCTGAAAAGAATATATCATTGCATTTGTTACGAGTACACGTGAATACTTTAGAAATTCTACAGGACAATTCAACTTTCCTGTCGCACACATCCGCGGTTTACTTTCAAAATTTCTGTCCTTTATATTGTCACCAGCATGACTTTTAGTGGCTTCGTTATAGATTATTTCACTAAATTCCTCACCGGTGCTGTCTGTTTTGAAGAGAAAGGCAGAAGGTGTTAATTCGTGCATATTTTCTCTTCCACATGTTGCAAAATTCACGGAAATGTCAAGTCACACTTTACTAAGAAAACTTTTAGGCGACTATGTCGATAAAACTTCACTGGACCGTAATTTGTATAAATCCGATATGGTGGAATGGTGTTTTGTCAGATCATAACCTTCACACTGCAGCTTCTTCAGCAATGACATTAAACATTTAATTGCTTTTATGAAAAGAATGATTGCCATTTATAGAAAACTGTTTTAGATATGCGATTGACCGCAGATGCCATTTACTGAGGCCCGACGACCAACATATGTACTTTTTTGAGTAGGGTTTTCCATTTGCTGCTTTTGCTTGGGAATAAAAGCCACACAACATTTTGTCAAGGTTTATTTCTGGAAATTCTTCAAATTTATTCTGGAAAACGAAAAGTAAATCGGAAGTTGTATTTTGAATTGATGACAACCTAAAATTCAACCTAACAAATACACACAGACGTTTGCAGATGTATATGTAATTTCCAAATTCTGTAGCTGCAAAAAAGAAATTTGCTTAAATTCAACAGAACCATAACATGTGCCCCCCCCCCCCCCCCCCACCCTCTTTGGAACGATCCTGACATGCTTGTTCTAGTAAGGGGTCACGTGGTATTGTATCTGGAAATTATGTGGGAACAATTTAAAAATTACATTTGGCATAATGCACATACGTTTTGGTGCATTTGTCTGCCATTGACAGTAGTTTCAAAAATATCGAAATCTGATAGCACTAGTTTCGGGTGGAGGGGCATATGGAATTGTTTTTGGAAACTGAATTTCAACATTTTCAGAAATTGAAGCGAATATAAAAGAATAAAAGAAAATGTTCATTGTCTTCAGTATGAGAAAGGTTAACTGAGCAGTGGAAGTCAGAATCACAGCATTAAAGTAAAGTGAGAGTATCATGCTATTATTTTCATATCATACCCCATTACCATCGGACACTGCTTCTTCAAAATATCGTAAAATCTCCATAGATTAAAACTTATCATGCGAATTGTTGCTTGTTATATTTGGAACATGGTATGAGCAAATGTATTTTGTTCAAAGAGACCAATTTTATTGAAATTATTACAGTGTGTTGCAGGACCTTAAGGTTCGTCTAGGTCTAGGACTCCAATAACGTCTTCTGGTGGTGATTCCTTTGTTTTACAGCAAGGGTAGAATGT